>BSBM01000258.1:10412500-11012500 GCA_027924585.1 Larix kaempferi
GGGGATTCCCTTTGTGGGGTGGATGCCCCCAGTATCTCCGACGAGGATCACGGTGATGATGAGTAGGCAAGGTTTTGGGCATGCCCCCATGTTGTGGACATGTGGTTTCCTGGTTGATTTGAAAGGGTTCAACCTGTGTGTCAAAGGGATCAATGGAAGGGGCCGACCGGACAGAGGGGTATCCAGTGGAGATCATATAAATGGCGGGGTCAAGGCCAGGCATTTCGGTATCTGACCAAGTAAAGACATCAGTGAATTCTTGGAACAGTTGTTGGTATTCTCCGATCTCATGCTCACTGTGGGAGGTTCCTAATGTGATGGTATGAAGGGCACCAAGTGGGTCAGAGATGTCAATGTGGATGACGGGAGAAATATCGGCCATGGGATCCGTTAACCAGTCGATTTTAGTAGGAAGGAAATCCTTGGACTCAACCGCGGATTGGGTAGCGGTGGTGGATGAAGTCTCTTCCAGGAGGAAGTATGGACGATGGTGCATGTCTTCCCCGGGATAATCAAAGGTAGTAGGAGTCTCGAGAACCTCTTCATCATTGCGGGACCTTTGAGTGGTCAAATCGAGTGATGAGGTAGTGGTAGTCGAAGAGATCATATAGATGGTGTTAATCTCTCCGGATGAGGATGATGCGGGAGGGTAGATCTCCTCGATAGTAGAGGGTGCCGTCTCTAGGTCCAAATTGTTCATCTCGTAGAGAGCTGCTCTGTAGTCTGGGATGTTAGGACAGTTGTGGGAGTAGTGGCCGTAAATACCGCATATCGCACATGGGTGGTTGGTACGCAGTGATTTATCACGAGGCATGGGGTTTGGATCGAGCTTGACCACCGGGATGTTGGGGTCGTCGTCCAGCATTTGCATGTGTTCCTGCAATGCAGGTAACTGTGGGCACTGATGGGTTGGATGGCCTAACTCATCACATAGTGAGCATTTTGGAGGATCACGAAATACAGAGGGAGGTTTAACTGCCTTGGGTGGGGGAACCGCAGTGTATGGTTGTGGGCCTCTGCCCCCAGTGGGCCTGACGAATGGAGGGGGATTCGTCGATGACGAAGGAGTCGTGATACCGAGAGGCGGTTGGGTAGAAGTAACAATGGGTTGCACCGGTTGCAGGATGACATTTGGTGTCGGTGGAGGAACGGGAGGCGTAATATACCACACGGGTAATCCCAATGTTAACCCGGGGAGACTAAGGGTAGCCATAACCGGGGCGCTCACTACACCCGAAGGAGGAAATAGAAAGGGGATTGTGTGGATGGGTGTAACCCCAATGTGACTAGGGACTAATGGTGGTTTGGGTAACAAGGAGGGTTGATTACCGGGTGTTTGTGAAAGAGTGCAGAGGTTAGCGACCTGGGTCTCCGGTGACGGTGGTGGAATGGCCTGGAATGTAGAGGTCATCGGTGCCTCGGAGTAAAGTCCGGGTCCTACTGAGGAAATGAATGAGGTAGTTGCACCACAAATAGGTTGTTCAACCATGGGGAGAACATTTTCAGGTGTGGCGGGGGCTTTGGGATCGTAATAGGTGAGTTGGTCGACCTTGACCACGCGTCCCTCATGGGGGAACTGCATGGTGCGAAATACGGATGAGGCAACAGCCCGCATGGCATACATGTAGTTGCGACCAAGTAAAAGGTTATAGTCTAGTTGGGCATTGATGACCTCAATGTCAATGAGGACGGTTTTACCCGCCAGCTGGACGGGGACATTAGCTAATAGACCTTGGGGTTGTGCTGAACGGCCGTCATAGGCTCGTAATGCAGTGGTGGACTGTTGGAGAGTAGGGGATCCCAAGTTTTGCCAAACGAAAGTGGACATGACGCATGTAGAGGCCCCTTCATCGATAATGCACCGATGGATAACAAGATTCCGAACAGAAACGGAAACTTGGAATGCTAAAGAGGAAGGCAGGCGTGGTTCAGACTGGTCTAAATCGAATGCGATCAGCTGTGAATCATTGGGGTCTATGGCGCCGATGGCAGAGAGAAAAGTTTTGCGCTGCGAAGGACAGTTCTTCAAAACCTCTAAAGCAGACATGGCTGCAGGAGACTGGGCTAAGTCGTCTACGATGTTGTAATTCGACGCAGCGCGAGCATTGGGATTACTGTTGATGCGACGAAGTGGGAAGTGAGGTGCTTTAGAAGCACCATCAAGTGGAGCCGGAGGTATATGTAACGTTTGATCTGTGGGATTAACGTTAGTGTTTTTGTCGGTGGGAGGGGCTTCAGAAGTGGAGCCATATTGGTTCCTTCGGGTTTGGAGGTTGGCATCGGCAGTCGACATCATCAACAAATGGGGAGTACCTAAATCGAACATGGGTTGATCAAGGGCTGCATAAGTGATCTGTTGTGGTGGCACGTTGCCCTGAGGTGGGGCTAACGGCTGAGTGTTCACTACACCCTGGTTTAGAAAGGGGTTTTGCAGCACCAAGGGTTGATGTTGAGGTGGTGGAGAGTTGGGTGGCGGCTGAGGAGCCGCTTGCCCTTGACGATGTGCATCGTCGGTCCAGAGTTGCCGAGCTCGCTCCAAATGAGGGCAAGAATGCGTGTAATGACCATAGACTCCGCAGATAGAACAAGGGTGGTTTGTTCTGAGGTTATTATTTCTAGGCTGCTTAGGATTCCGATCCGGATTGCGGTTGGGAGGAGCAGCATTGTTATTTTGCGGAGGATTGGGAGGTGGAGGACCTTGCTGATGTTGTTGGTTATTACCGTGGTTATGACCTATACCACGGTTCTGTTGCGCACCTTGGTTGCGCTGGTTATTTTGGTATTGGGGCTGATGTTGTTGTGCGTACACATGCCCTTGAGCATTGGGGGGATTCTGAGGAGCCGCAGGTGCGGGAGCAGGTTGCGGTGGATAGTATGCAGGTGGAGCTGGAGGTGGTCCAGTTGCCTGTTGGGGTTGTTGGTACCCCTGCGCTGGTGGAGGTGTGAGGTTAGCCGGTGCAACCGGTTGTGGGTAATGCATGGGCTGTTGTGGAAACTGCATGGGGTTTTGTACCGTAGGTTGAGCATAGTAAGTAGGAGGTACATATGCTGATGGCGCTTGGCCATAACAATGTTGTGGACAAGAGGGTCCATGAACATGATGGGTCTGGTTTGTTGGAGCATAAGAAGTTGTCGCTCCGGAACTGGATGTAGCCCTAGAAAGGTCTGGGGCGGGCATGGTGCTCACCATACTGAAAGGTTTTGCTTGCGGTGTAATTTGGCCAATAATGCCATCGGCGGCATGGGATGCCCCCGGTGTGTCACCGCGTGCAGAGTCACCTCGTGGGGCGTCAGGTATGATGGTGTATAGGTAACCTGACTGGGCATAGATAAGGTCAAACTGTTGGGCCTTAAGGATGGCCTCCTCTTCAGACTGGGGTCTTTCAGATGCTACATCCTTCGCAATGAGGGGAAGGAGGGATTTAAGGAACCAGTCTAAAAAGATTCGATCGTCTAATTTGATCTTGCATAGGCTTCGGCGCCGACGCCAATCATGGATATGGTCAGTGATGTGCGTGGCCGTGTTCTGTCTGCAAGACAGTAGGATTTCGACGCCCGCATCATAGCGGACCGGTAGCTGAAAGAACTGCAGGAAGGTCGAGGCAAGGGAGGTAAATGTGGAATGCGTCCCATGGGGTTGCTCGATATACCATTTGGCTGCAGAGCCAGTGAAGGTGCGCTGTAATAAACGGAGGCGGACAGAGTCGTCCACTATGGAGTTGGAGGAACACCATAAATGGAAAGACATGATGTGGTTCTGGGGGTCTTCTCCGGCCTTTCCCTCAAACTTAGGGATGTCAGAGGGAAGCTTAGTGGGCATATGGGGCCAAGCAGGATCATGCCTGATGGGGTCATTTGTGAGCCTAGCTAAATCTGGCAGGTTGAGACTTGCCATGTATGGTAGACTGGCGGATGTGGTGACCGGGGCCGGGACCTGCCTAGCCATTGTGGTATGGTGTAGGGGTCCAGTAGCGCCTATAGGTATGCTAGGTATGGAGGGTATGTGCCCTCCAAAAGGTGTGGCCTGATATGGGTTAGCACTTCCAAGTGCAACTTGGGTTACACTTGGGTTAGGAATCGCGCTAGGGATTCCTGGTATAGCACTACCGAGTGCAACATGGGTTACACTCGGGTTAGGAATCGCACTAGGGATTCCTGGGATAGCACTCCCAAGTGCAACAGGAGTTACACTTGGGTTAGGAATCGCACTAGGGATTCCTGGGATAGGGTTTGTGGAAACCGAAGGGGGAATGACCCCCATGTTGGGCATGCCCATGAAGGGTGGTGGTCCTGTGGTAGGCATTCCTGAATGTGGAGTGTTACCCATATTGGGCATACCCAAGGGGGTGGCTGTTGTCGTTGATGGTACTACCGCAGAAGGGTCTGCGGATGTCTGACCTATGGTTAATGTATATAGTGGATCAATTGGTGTTTCAGACATAATTGTGGTTGGTGGTAACTCTGTGGGGTTTTCGGATTCTACCTCCAAATCAAAGGTGAAGTGGGGTATGTCAGAATCGGATGACCGTCTAAATGATCGACGATGTGTCGAATCAAGGGATAATGCTCTGCGTCCGTGACGTGGAGAGCCAAGTGGACTAAACTCTGGGAGTTCGCCCCGTAGACGACGAGAACGTCTAGAATTCTCAATGGTGAGAAAATGTTTTTTATGTAAAAATTTGTTTTAAGTATCAGGTGGTGATATATATGTAAAAGACTCAAAACCCTAATGCAACCAAGGGTGCAAGAAGGGGAGTGAAAAAAGAAGGCTCACAGGCCAAAAAATCAATCCTCAAAAAATGCACTTATTCTAGCAGCTGTGCTACAATAAGTGGAGGAATGCAACAACCGGTCAGAATACCAACATGCAAGCGGCTCCTAGAAAAAATAGGTGTAACTAGACTCAAAAGGTGGTAAAGATCATGCAAACACCTAATCTAAAAGTATTGTGACTCAAACAGACGATATCCCCTGCAAGGTGATGAAATCCAAGTCAGACAATATGAATGTAGAGACAACGGCTAGATATCCCCCTACCGGGAGGGACACCGGGTAATCAATCCTAAAAAGACAGGCTACTAGGATACTCCGTTCATGACGCGTCGAGAAAAGGTAAATCTGCCGTTTGGTCCTTTGATCGCAATATCCCAATACAGGGATATCCCGAGAACTGCGAATGGTAGCCCTTCGGTTACTGAATGGGTTTCGGTATCCCACTCAGGCTTCCGGAACCATCCTCGCGACTTCAACCCTCCTAAGGGAGAGGCCTTCCCACAAACCGGTTGTGACCGCGCCAAAAAGTACTAAGAGATTTTAGCTCCCTAATTGGACAACTTCTATGTCTCAGATGTAAGAACCGAGGGGTGTTATTGGAACACCTATCCCCCCAATACTACCTAGCTACAAGAATTCTTTTAGTGTTCCCCAAGTGGGGTTAAAAGTGTGTTCAAATTAAGGTACGTTTTAAGGCTTAGTTCAATTAAGTGATCGTGTGAGTGCACGTGAGGTGTTGTAAACTGAACTTGAAAAAATTAAATGCTTTTACAAGAAATTTTCAAAAAATAAAGGATTTTTCGAAAATAAAAAGCAAATATTTATGAATTTTTCACTAAAAAGGAATTTAAATGCTTTTCAAAAAATAACTCAAAAAATAAAGGATTTCTTGGATTTATGAAAGCAAATAATAGACTTCTTTTTAAAAGAAATAATGGATTTCTTTGTTTTGAGAAAAATTGCTAAGGGCAAGATTTTAAAGAAGTAAACAGGAAAAAATTTGAATCTAGATGAAAATGCAATAATGAGTCTTTCTTTCACTTTCTTGAAAATTTTTAAAAAGATTTCTAGATATGCACTTTAAATAGTAAAATTTTTTTCTATGGCTGTAAAATATGAAGAATCAATACTGTAAAAAATGAGCCAAAATGGGTGAACTGAAGTGATAAATAACACTAAAATACAATATTAGATAAATTTCTATGGTAAATTTCTTAAATCTAATAGCATATTTGGATTCCTTGATCGAAAACACCCAATTTGAAAAAAAAAAAATCGTTTCAAACGGAGTTCGGGAGAGGGAGATATGGTCGTTTGAAAATTGAGCTGCGCGGCCAAAAAATGACATGGACCGCGCGGGTTTTGGACCAAAAGTCGCGATGGACCGCGCGGGTTTTGGGCCAAAAGTCGCGATGGACCGCGCGGGTTTCTGTCGCACAGTCACGATGGACCGCGCGGGTTTCTGGCAAAAAGCCGCGATGGGCCGCGCGGAAAAACGCAGAAAAGTCGCGATGGACCGCGCGACTGTCTGGCAAAAAGCCGCGATGGGCCGCGCGGAAAAACGCAGAAAAGTCGCGATGGACCGCGCGACTGTCTGGCAAAAAGCCGCGATGGGCCGCGCGGAAAAACGCAGAAAAGTCGCGATGGACCGCGCGACTGTCTGGCAAAAAAAACCGCGAGGCGGAAGCCGTGCACGGAAACCGAGAAACGAACCCGAAAATTGAAAATTTCGGGCTGTTTATGGGGCCAAATCTCAGAACAGCAATGGATCTGCTGTCTAAGATGGCAGATCTATGGATCTAAAGGTTAAAAACTCAAAATAAACTAAGATTTAAAGGCAAAATTAGAGATCTAAAGTTCAAACCAAAGCGGAGTCGCCAAAAACTGTTGGCCCAGTTTTGCAACCAGGTTTAGTGCTATGGGCACCTACTAACTAGTAGTAGCAGTTTCAATAGAAATAAAAACAATAAACTAAATAAACAATACTTTTCATGGATCTAAGCAAGAATCTAAGCAAATAATTTAAATATTTCAAAAATCAAGAACAAGAAACATAAGAAATAATTTTTGTATTGAAAAGTGGGGGGCAAGCAAGTGCTTGCGATATTACCTCCAATGGTGAAGGTTGATGTTGAGCAACTCCCAAGATGAGTAGCTCCAAACTCCAATAGGTCTCTTTCTCCAAGGTTGCTTCAATGGCTAAAAGTGCTCATGGGAGATTTCAGCAGCATAAGGATGAGATAATGGAAGGATGTGAAATGAGGAGCCCCTACCACCTTTTTATAGGTTTTGGTGGTGAGGAATACCATTTGTGGTTTTGTGGAAACCAATGGTATTGACCAACATAGTTTAGGTAATTTTCCCTCCTTTTTCCTTTTTTGAATAAAAATAATATTTTAATTCCCTTTTTAATATTTTTGGGAATTTGGACCATTTTTGAGGGTTTTTTATGATTTTCTTGGAAAAATAATCTTTTTTAATGGAAAAAGGGGTGTATTAAGGTCTTTTGGTGACCTTTTGTTGGTTTCAGAGGCTCAGATGGTGGAAAAGTGGACAAATGGGTCATGTGAGTAAGGGAATGAGCTAGTGAGCACTTTTTTGGTGTTAACACACCCCAAGGGGATACACTAGGCCTGATATATTCCTTATCCATCAATTCTTGCAGCTGCATCTTCAATTCTACCAGTTCTGGTGTGTTCATTCTATAAGGATCTTTGGAGATGGGTGATGCCCCTGGAACAAGATTAATGGAAAAGTCAATGTCTCTCCTGGGTGGCACCCTGGAACTTCATCCGAAAATACATCCTGAAACTCTTGCAATATATGGAAGTCTTCTAACTTGGGTCCTTTATCTTCTGCTGAATTTGATATATGAACAACATATAATTGAAAACCATTTTTGTAAAACTTCCTCAGGTGTAAGGCTAAAATCTGCCTTACTGAAACATTCTTTAGAATCCCTTTTACCAACCTTGACCTTCCTTCATCATCGAGGCATTCCAGTGATTTCTCATAACAGTCCACCTTGGACCTATGTATTTCCAGCCAATCCATGCCAATTAGGGCATCATATGATCCCAATGGTATGACATTTAACTCTGCACGCATGAGGAATCCATTCAATTCTATAGGACAGTCCTTCACTACTTCACTTACCTTACTCTTGGTTCTGGTGATTAGTTGAACTAGCCAAGCCTTATCATGCTTTACTTTACCAAGAGAACAACTTTCAACTACTTCAAGAGATACATAACTATGAGTAGACCCTAGATCAATCAAAAACAAAAATAGACTGCTTAGCAACCTTACCTTCAACCTCCACCACTGTTGATTTTTGGTTCTCTTGGTGATCATCCAGTGCTACATAAATCCTAGGTGTTTCTCTTTCCATATCCCCTACTATAGATGCTCCTTTAATGTTGTGCAAGCTCCTGGGGTTCTTCCTTTCGGTTGGGAAATATCTAAGCATGTGGTTTCCTCCACAACCCCAACATTGAATTGGCCCCTTTGATGTTCTATCTGTTGCTACAGCTGGCTTGAATTCTCTTCTTGCTTGTTGGCCCTGTGAAAATCTTATGGGCTGATTTCTGAATGGTGGCTTGAATTCACCTTCCCTTTGTTCAACCCTTCCCTTGGGTTTACCTTTCCATGATGGCTGCATCTTTGTTTTACCTTTACCTTGCTCATAGCAATGCTCTGCCATCCTAATGGCTTCATCCAAGCTTGGAGGATTTACAAACTCTATTCTATCTCTGTAGTTCTGTGGTAGACTACCAAGGAAGCATTGGATCTTCACTCTTTCATCCTTGATATAGTCTACATATCTCAACAGCTCCAGAAACCTGTGGACATGCTTGTCCATGGTATTCTTCCCTAATCTGAGTTCATTGAACTCTTTTCTTTTGCTATCATAATACCTAGCTGATAGGTACTTCATCTGGAAGTATCTTTTAAACATTTCCTAGCTGACTCTTCTTTCACTAATTCCCTTCACTTGCATGAGGTGTTACCACTAGATTGAAGCTCTTCCACTAAGGTTATGGATGGAAACCCTATCCTTTTCATTCTCTAAATATTCATGCATTTTAAAGTACTTTTTTATTCCAAGAAGCCATGCCTTGATGCTTCTTGACCTTCTTTGATTTCACCATCAAAAGTTGGAGGCCTTGCCTTCCTAAATTCACCTTGTGGAATACCTCTGTGCTTCTTTCCGCCCTTACTCATGATGGAAGTGTGTCTTGCACTTCCTTGAGAACCCTTAGAACCATCTAACCTGCTAGAGGAAAACCTAGGAGAGGGTGTTCTGTGCCTTCTGCTCACAGAAATTCTTCTAGGGATTGGAGTTCTTATCTTAGAACGACCCCTAGACTAAATTTCTGCATTTCTTTCCTCTCGACCTTCGTTGCTTGGGTTAGACCCATCATTTATTCTTTGTTGTATGTCTATGAGACTCTGCAAGATGGCCGCATTGAGTTGATGTTGTTCTTCTTATGATTTCATCATCCGCTCGTTAAAGCTTACCATAGTCTCAGCCAAGTTTGGGGGAGTTACTTGTGCCCTTCTTCCATCGTACTTGACATCTGCATGTGTTTCTTGCACATTCTCACCCAATGCATTGTTCTCTGGTTCAAACAGATCTTGTGCATCGTTTATGGTGACCCTTCTTCTGCCTTTCTATACGCTATCCTATTATACGATTCGTCTTACAGCTACTGCTATCACTGTGCATATCCGAGACATCTATTAGAAATCACAAGCATGCAAGTAAACTCTATCATACCCATTCAAACCTGAAACTATTCATTTGAACAATCAATTAATCAAATAAGTTCATCAAAACCATGCCCTGGGTGCATCTCTTGACCAAAACTTTCATGCACGGTTCGACACAAACAACTCCTAGTGTTGCAACTGAAGCTCTGATACCACTCTGTCACATTCCCCATGACCTCGAGAGGCCATGGGAGACCCTGATACTTTTTTTTCTTCCAAATTCAACTGAATACACACACATAGTCAAATTAGCTCGGATCTGCAATCCACTATCCACGATCTGCAATTGCGATCCACATTCCTCAATCCACAATCCACATTCCGCAATTCACAATTGCTATCCGCAATCCGCAATCTGCAATTCCGATCCGCAATTCATAGTTGCAATCTGCAATCCACATTCTGCTATCCGCAATCCACGTTTCGCAATCTGTAATCCACAATTTCGGATGCGGAAGTGCGAAATTTCCCATCGGAAAACTTACCATTCCACAATCCACAATCCACAATCCGCATTGCGGATGCGGGAATGCGGGATTTCCCACCGAGAAAACTTACCATCCGCAATCCGCATTGCGGATGCGGGCATGTGAAACCACACCCTTGCAATGGTAACTTCCCAAGCAACTTCTGAGGGGCATAACTTCCTCATCCTTCGTCCAAATGAGACAAGGTCGGTACCGTTGGAAATATATTGGAGAGCTCTATCCAATGGTATAACTTCCGATCATGACTGAGGTTTCTAACCCTACCATTTCTCCAATTGAACATTTTTGCATAAATCCACTTAAAATACTTTAACCTTCTTCCTTCCATGACTTTCCCCTTCACTTGACCCATAGAGGGGTTCTGAAACACATCAGGGTATCCCCTTCCTTCCCCAAGATCAGTTGTAGTCATACAAATCATTCACAGGGTTAATTAATACATCACAACATGTAAGGTGGATAAAGTGAGATCTAACCATTACATCTATCACATGCAAGACTCGTAATGCATTAAACTCATGCAATAAAATGATGTATATAACAATGAACTCAACCTTCTACTCAGGCTTACACATGATCTACTTATCAATCAAATTCATATAAACATACATTCAATAACTTGAACATAAGAAACCATATCATAACAATGGAACATCATCATTTAACATATCAAAGAAGTACTTATCTTTAACTTCTTGAAGCTGCCAAGCAACTGGCTAAGGGAGAGCAACGTTCCACCCAACCTTAGATCTCTGTCCAGCCTGTACTCTTTCAGCTAAGAGATCACCCCCGAGATGGGTTGTGTATCCACTAAGGAGGGCTATCAGGTTTTCTCAGAGTCAAGGTTCTATCCCAATGCTAAGCCAATTTGTAGTTGGGTTTATCAAGCATTCCAGGGCATCTACCCATGCTAAGCAAACCTATAGTGGGTTTATCAAGCATATAAGGATATAGTCTCATGCTAAGCCAACTTCCAGTTGGGTTTATCAAGCATACCAAACAACACAATCATGCCAAGCCAGCCTGCAGTTGGGTTTATCAAGCATACCAGTAAAGTTGATCATGCTAATCCAACCTGCAGTGGGTTTATCAGGCATATAAGGATATATTGGTCATGCTAAGACAACTTCCAGTTGGGTTTATTAAGCATACCAAACAACACAATCATGCCAAGCCATCCTGCAGTTGGGTTTATTAAACATATCGGGCAAGCTGATAATGCTAATCCAACCTACAATGGGTTTATCAGGCATATAAGGACAACGAGGAAGGTATTGCTAAGACAATGAGCTCAACCATCGAGCTACAGGAATCTCAACACTCAATAGACATGGCACCCACATTACCTACCTCACCCACCACAAGGGAGACCCTCTTCTCTACTGCATAGTCCCTCAAGGCCTCTTCCCTTCTAGTGATGTTCAGGGTGGGCATAGAAAGGTCTAGTCGCTAGTTCTATGAGATTACAGCCTTCACTGGGTTTATCAAGCAACCCAACCTTCTACCACAGTTAAACAAGTTGGTTCCTCTCATACTTGTGGACTGGACTATGTTCCGTAATCTACTCTCTCGATCCAATCCCCTATTCTCATGGTTTCTCTATGATGTTTAAGCTTTGTGATTTCTCTCAGGGTTCTTACCACACCTGTCACGGGTAGATTGGATTCACACATACACATTCTATGACCATGGACTCTATGGTATTTTCCTCTTACACAGGAATGCGATTATATTCAAGCTTCCTCACGGCTGGGCTCTGCGGGTCTTTGAATGCATGAATGCCTGAATCCCCTCTCCCTCGATTAATGGATGGATGATGAATAGTGAATTCATGTGGTTGCCTTCCCCAATGGGTAGTCAAAACAGGTTCTACGAGTTCCCAGGCGCTTGAGTGTCTTCAAAGACAAGTAATGAGAGCCATGTGTTAGAACAGTAATCCACACTTAGTACCATAGTCCACAATCATAGTCAATTTTTATTTCTCATGTGCTTAATTACACCATAGTTTGGACTAGGTGACTTAAATTGGTCAAATACCCACTTTTGAGAGTGTTCACACCCACTTCCAAGCAAACCAGTTCACCCAGCCTCCTGTTTTGTCCACAAGTGTGCCCTCATTAATTGCCGGAGCGCCCTCTCTCCTTGATTTGGGGAATTTCAGTTGACTAGGGGCGCTAGGGTGGATTTTGCCCATTTTTGGCTAGATTTGGAGCATTTATTGCTCCCTTGGTCCCCCCAAACTCCTCTACTTGCTCACCCACGCCTGCCTTGGCCTCATTAATGACCCAACATGCTTCAAACACCTTCACACCAAAATTCGTGACTGTTTGGGATGATTGGGATTGAGTTGGACCCACCTAGGGGGGATTGAGGCCCATTTGGCAATTTTGACTTGTACACTCATCTTGAGCCATCTAATGCTCTCAAATTTATCATGGATGTAATAAAAACATGTTACTAACATTTTCACATGTTAGACAGTCAGTTAATGAAATATTCAGCTCACATTGTGTGTAAAATTATCTCATTTTTCAAGTTTTTCCACTAGTTTTTACAAATTAATTCGATTTTGTGAGGTTCTCCATAGCTCCTAGATCTTCTGTGATCAAAATAATCACATGGTATTAGAGCCATCGTGGAGTTAGTGAGTTACAGGTCAATATTAAGCATTGAACTGCATTCTCACCATAAATTGAGTGTTTTTTGCAGGTGTTTCAGTAGTTTTCTCACCATTAACGCAGCAGTCATGGAAGCAAACCAAATGTTGCTCACACCCTTCAATTTTTTCGATTGGAAGGCTGAGATGGTTATCAAGCTGAGATCTAAGGGTCTCTATAGAGTAACCATGGGCACAAAAGTGGAGCCAAATTCTGCTGTGGAGAAAGCAAAGTACTACAATCGACTTGATGAAGCTTATGGATTGCTATGCCTGAGCATTTCGAGGGAGCTCTTGTTTCATACAGACAGTTTGACAACCCCCAACGAATTATGGGTGAAGCTAGAATCACTCTTTGGGAAAACTGATGAACTGAGAGGCCACCATCTTGAAAACGAGCTCATTAGCTTGAGCCCAGTGCATTTTGAAACCATCCAGGAGTTCTTCATGAAGTTCAAGTCACTAGTGCTTCAAATGCAACAATGTGGAATTGTTAAGAAGGAGGAACAACTGATTCTGTCCATCCTTTCGAAGCTAGGCCCAGAATTCTCTATATTTGTTAGCACATTTCACTCAGCCAAAATGACCCTTCGAAATTGGCAAATGCCATCACTAGCTACCTTCATGGAGCGTCTCACTCAGGAGCAGGACAAACTAGTTCAGATGGGCACCATAAAATCAAAGGACCAAGCATTGGAAATGGGTGTTTCAAATGCCAACAAAGGCAAGCAGAAAGCCAAGAATTCGAAGTAGCAAGAGAAGAGGAAGTTTGACAAGACCAAGTATGCAGATGGGGGTTCGAATCTGTCAAAGGAGAAGGACAAGAAGGGAAAGGAAAAGACCAAATGCACCTATTGTCATAGGGGATGGCATCCAGAGAGCTCATGCATGAAGAAAACCATTGACTCAATGGCACAGCTGCTGGAGAAGAACAACATCCCAGTCCCTGAGGGCGCAAGGAAGAAAGAGAGCACCTCAAATCCTGACAATAAGGAGAAGAGTCATGCTTTGGTAGCAGGTATTTCGAATCCCTCATCCTTTATCATTGATTCAGGAGCTTCCAGACATATGGTTTCATCCAGAGATCTCTTCTCTTCTATGCATTCGAATGGTGGCCCAACAGTTTGAATGGGAGATGATTCAGAAATCCAGACCAAGGGGATTGGTAGGATTGACATGGAGCATGGTTATTTCAGTGATGTGCTCTATGTACCTTCATTGGCTGCAAATTTGCTATCAGTTTATCAAATGACCCATATAGGAGAAGCCAAGAGAGTAACATTTACTCCATATTTGGTAGAAATCTCATAAATTTCTTCAAATCAAGTTGTGGCTGTAGGGTATGCTGATCATGACGAGAGAATGTACAAATTCTCCAATTTCATTCCGCACTCTAGTGACCATGCTCTTGTCTCTCATGCCAATGAGACCTCCAAGTTGTGGCATGAAATATTTGGCCACATGAACTACAAATATCTCCAGACACTGCACAAGGACGAGATGGTGGAAGGGCTTCCAGAAATCAGATCTTCAAATGGTGCATGCATTGGGTGTGTAGTTGGAAAGCATCCTGAGCGCAGCTATGAGAAGGGAATGGCAAGGAGAGCCACTCAACCACTTGGATTGGTACATTCAGACCTCATTGGTCCTCTTCCCACTCCATCATATGGTGGATCAAGGTATGTACTCACATTCATAGATGACTACTCTCGATTCTGCTGGGTTTACTTCCTTAAATTGAAGTCAGAAGTGTTTGAGAAATTGAAGATTTGGAAGGTCCTAGTGGAGAATCATAGTGGTCATAAGATAAAGATCCTTAGGAATGATAATGGAAAGGAGTATGTGAATAATAACATTCAGCATCTTTGTGAGGAATGTGGCATCCAAATGCAACATTCAATCCCCTACACACCTCAGCAAAATGGTGTGGCAGAGAGGAAAAAGAGATCTCTCAAAGAGATGGCCACTTGCATGATTGAAGCTAGGGATCTAAGCCCTAAGCTATGGGATGAAGACATCAATTCTGTTGCTCATATTCAGAACAGATCCTTTCACAAATCAGTCAAAGGAAAAACCCCCTATGAGGCATGGTTTGGCCAAAAACCAAATGTGTCAAATTTCAGGATTTTTGGGTCTAGAGCATGGGCTCGAATTCCATCAGAAAAGAGGAAGGCTTTGGAACCATAGAGCAGAGAATATATCATGGTTGGATATGGTGAGGACACAAAGGGCTACAAGCTCTTTGACACATCCACACTCAAAACTTTCATTGAGAGAAGTGTGCAATTCGAAGAAGAACCAATTCCAGATTTTGAGCTTGCACCGGGGGAAAGCTCCTCTCCTCCACACCTTAATGAAATTAGTAATGATTCCACTTCTGATTTTTCTGATATTGCTGAACATAACATGGCTGAATATGAAATTTCTGTACATGAGTCACCATCAAGGCCCATGTGGGCTGAAAAAATCATACAAGCTGCAGGTGAATTGGCAGGAAATCCCCAAGAGCCTAGGAAGACTAGATCTCAAACAATCAATGCTTCCTTTGCAAATAAAAGTGAACTTGTTGATCACTGTTATATGATGATTGGATCTGATCCAACATCATATCAAGAAGCTCATCATGATCCAAGGTGGAGAGCAGCAATGCAAGAAGAATTCCAATCTCTCCAAGAGAACAAAACATGGGATTTGGTGCCTCTTCCTCCCAAGAGGAAACTTGTGCAATGTAAGTGGATTTTTCGAACCAAACCTGTTGCTGATGGTTCTGATCTGAAGTAAAAATCTAGGTTAGTGGCTAAGGGCTACTCACAAATCCATGGTGTGGATTATACAGAGACCTTTGCACCGGTTGCAAAGATGGACTCAATTAGACTAGCTCTAGCCATGGCAGCTAGTAAGGGTTGGGAAGTTCACCACATGGATGTTAAAAGTGCATTCTTGCATGGTGAGCTATAGGAAGATATATATATGCAGAAACCTGAAGGATTCCAAGAGGATCCCACACTTGTATGCAGGTTGAAGAAGTCACTCTATGGACTCAAGCAAGCCCCCAGGGCTTGGTATGCCAAAATGGATGCTTTTTTGCTCTCAATTGGTTTCTGTCGATGCAAGTATGATACAAATGTTTATTTGCAGCAATTTGATGATAATTTGAAGGTCATTGTACTATATGTTGATGATCTTTTAATTACAGGGAGCTGCAACAAACAAATTGGCTCAATTAAAGCTTCTTTGCACAGTGAATTTGCCATGAGCGACCTAGGATTGCTAAGGCAATTTTTGGGTTTGGAGATTGAGCAATCTGAGAGAGGTATATTGTTGAGTCAACCTAAGTATGCTTCAGACCTGTTATTCAAGTTTAAAATGGCTGAATGTAAGGCAGCGAAGTTCCCATTCCTTTCAGGCATAAAACTAGGTGAATTTGAAGACTCTCCATTGGTGGATTGCACATTCTACAGGCAGCTAGTCGGAAGTTTGTTGTACCTTACACATAAAAGACCTAATTTGTCTTATGCTGTAAGTGCGGTAGCAAGGTATATGCAGCAGCCACATGAGATCCATTGGAAGTCAGCCAAAAGGATCCTTCAATATGTCCAAGGAACAAAGAGCTTTGGGGTACACTATGCAGCTGGTTCTTCACTACAACTAGCTGGATTTTCTGATTCCGATTGGGCGGGAGATCCCATTGATAGAAAGTCCACTTCAGGTTTTGTGTTTATGTTTGCTGAAGGTCCCATTTGCTGGTCAAGTAAGAAACAACATACCATTTCTCTTTCATCAGCAGAGGCCGAGTACAGGGCAATAGTGAACGCAGCCACACAGTGTGTTTGGTTGCAAGGCATTCTTCAGGAGTTTGGTGTTGCTATTGATTCTCCAACCAACATTTGGGTGGATAATCAAAGTGCCATCAAGATATCTACTGATCCAGTACAGAGGCAAAGAACAAAGCACATTGAAATCCACATGCACTACATTCGGGGCTTGGTGCATGACAAGGTGATTTCATTGCAGTATTGCCCATCCACCGAGCAAACTGCAGATATTTTCACCAAGTGCTTTACTGAGAAGACCTTCACTCACTTGAGAGCTTTGCTTGGAGTGAGTGATGGATGGTGATTGCTGCAATTTAATTGCAGGTTCAGCCCCATGTCCATTTTAGAGGGAAGTTTTTATCCCATGTGGTTTTACTTCTTGTCCTCGGTTCATATGGACAAATAAAAATTTCTGTTTGTAATGAGGTGACTTGAGCCTTTGTTGCCAAGGCCTCCCACTTATCTTTCATGAGTTGTACTAAGTTCTGGTTAAGGGGGGGTGTTAGAATAGTAATCCACACTTAGTACCATAGTCCACAACCATAGTCAATTTTTATTTCTCATGTGCTTAATTACACCATAGTTTGGACTAGGTGACTTAAATTGGTCAAATACCCACTTTTGAGAGTGTTCACACCCACTTCCAAGCAAACCAGTTCACCCAGCCTCCTATTTTTTCCACAAGTGCACCCTCATTAATTGCTTGAGTTCCCTTTCTCCTTGATTTGGGGAATTTCAGTTGACTAGGGGCGCTAGGGTGGATTTTGCCCATTTTTGGCTAGATTTGGAGCATTTATTGCTCCCTTGGTCCCCCCAAACTCCTCTACTTGCTCACCCACGCCTGCCTTGGCCTCATTAATGACCCAGCATGCTTCAGACACCTTCACACCAAAATTTGTGACTGTTTGGGATGATTGGGATTGAGTTGGACCCACCTAGGGGGGATTGAGGCCCATTTGGCAATTTTGACTTGTACACTCATCTTGAGCCATCTAATGCTCTCGAATTTCTCATGGATGTAATAAAAACCTGTTACTAACATTTTCACATGTTAGACAGTCAGTTAATGAAATATTCAGCTCACATTGTGTGTAAAATTATCTCATTTTTCAAGTTTTTCCACTAGTTTTTGCAAATTAATTCTATTTTGTGAGGTTCTCCATAGCTCCTAGATCTTCTGTGATCAAAATACTCACACCATGCCCTGCCATACAAAATTGCAGGCATGCTCCATACTCCATCGGCTTCAACAACAGGGTTCTCAACCACCCTTTGCAACCGAATTAATGTCAGCAGGGAAGTCAAAAGGGTTCACAGTTGGACATGTGGCAGTATGGGTACCAATCCCATAACCCCCTCACCTCTCCCTAATGGATACACATGGACCCTTCTCATTAATTTCCTCCTTATCCAACTTCTTGTGTATTTTATTGTTTACAATAATAAATAATTACATCATTTACATTTCTTCATGGCTTAACAGCCCAGGAATAATCAAACTGTCAAATACTTCCTATGCAATAACCTTAAACATCCACTAGTGGGGCCTTGGCCTTGAGCTCCACACTAGGGAAAATACACACACACCGCATGTTCACAATATTTACAATATTGAAGCCAATAAACATCAAGGGAAAATGGGGTATTAAATTAAAGGCCTGCATAGTGGGGACATCCACACACAGAAGGGGAATCCAACTGCTCGACAAATCTAAGTACTTATAAGAGTGAAACCAAGGGATCCTTCCATGACCAATCTAGGGGGACAACAATCCCTAATGCAAATATCCATACAATATAACCCACTTTGGCCTTTACAATAAATTTTTTAGACCCCTTGCTTTAGGTTTGGCCCTGCTGGGATGCTGCAGTAGCTTTGAAGTGTAACACTATGTAGATCCAATTTGGATAATTCATCCCTAGTTTGGGTAGTGTTTTTTCTTCAAAAGGTTTAGTTTTGAAGGAGACAAGGAAGCAATTCCTTACCTTTCTCCTTGAAATAGGTGTCCCTTTAACCTAACCTAGAAATTTCTTGGTGACCACTTTTGATAATTTTTTCTTCTTTACAGAATGATATCCTTTGGTAATTATGTTTGTGCATCCAGTGCTAAATATTCAATGGAAGGTAATATTGGGCCCTCTTCATCCTCGTCAAGTATGGATGGTTCATAGCTTGTTGACTTGGCCAGGTATAATAAATTGATATAGAGGAGGATTTCATTTTATGATGTCCCACCTATTATGAGATCCAAGGTCAATACCATTTCCTTTTCAAGGAGTCCTAGAACTCCCTTTCCATGTTATTTAGATATCTAAACCAATAGTACTTTTATTTACACATGAGGAAGGATTCATGATTTTGATCATCTATACATAGACCACCCTCACCACCATACACTACTAGGATGATCACTTTCGTCTTCTTGATGTTAAAAAATAGGGGCACCAACTGAAATATAGAGAGTAGTTCCACTTGAACATCCATATTTGGTATTCTTTAGGGAGACCCATGGACTTTGTTGGTGATACCCTTACAATAGTGTCGAGTCTAGGCTTGGGACAATTATTCCATTCATAATAGACACTCTCCCTTGTTACACCCAAAATCTAACCATCATGAGATTTAGCGTATACACCACTGAAGATGTCTTGACTAAGTAATTAACCTGGGAGGATTTGTACCCAGTAGTACCAGGTTTTGAGAGGTCGTCGCAGGTTGCACTCATGCAACATGGGACATCGTAGCTTGCTTCACTGCAGGGTGCGACGAAGTCATTTTATGGGAAAAAATAGCTTCTTCGAGGTTCTTCTCGAAACTTGCTAACTTGGGGGCTTATCCCTGACCTCTAGGGGAGTTGGTACTCAATTCCTAACACCTTGGGAGGATCCCCTATCTCTCTCCTAACATCTCTCAACCTATCCTATCCATACCCTATCCACTTAGTCCTATATAAGAGAAGCTCTACTCCTCTCCAAAGGGAGGAAGTCTATGGTGTCTACATGCTGGTGAAATCACTCTCGAGAGATCTCTACTCATCCTTTAGAGACTCAAGCTTCCTTAGGAGGAAATAGAAAATGGCTTTGTTGGAGAAGGGCTTCAACGTTAAGCCTTGGTTGTAGTTCTATATCTCTGCTATGTACTTCCCTATTTTTACAGTAATACAAATGCTTTCCACCAATATTGTTCATGTGTGTAATGATATTGAGTACTTTACCTGCTTAATTGTTCACTTAGATCTCTTATTGTACAGATGCCCTTTACTTGTTTCTCTTGTGTCTTATCTTGACAGGTCTTGCAGTTTGGATCTGATGACCGTGAGACGCGGAGCAACATCCAGGAGAAAGAGCAGCGAAGTGAAAGGTAAGACATCTAGTACTCGATCCTTAAGTAGATCTAGGAAATGCATTCGTAGTCTGTTTTATTTGTTCTAGACTGACATTGAGCTAGGGAGATCCGACTCGCGTCCGGAGTGGATTGTCCGATAAACAAATTTGGCAACCATACTGGGGAAATACATGTCTGATTCTGTAATTGTCTGAGAGTCATGTTCAGTTGATTGCTTGACACAAGCCTTCTATTTGTCATTTGCTTCATGAGTTGATTTCACTATCGGATCTTCATATTGAAGACTCTGATCTGCTTCCCCTGAGTTTATACAACTCATTTTCAAACCATTCCGTGGTTCATTGCTGGGAGATATGATCCATTTTTGGACTTAGATCTCGCCCGTCGCACCTAGTTAGTGGGAACAGAGCGACATTGTGTCATTTATGGCGTATGTTCTTTACCTATTAGTCACTCGTCGCATCCCTTTCATTGGTAAACTGCGACGTCGTCGCACTTCCCACATTGGTGAGCTGCGACGTCATCACACTTCCCGCATTGGTGAACTACGACGTCGCACTGTGTACAAGCATAGAGTGCACTGATTTGTCAAAATTTGGCATGCAGGCATCCCCTCTCCATTTGTCAGACTGGACTTTGGTTTGCTGTATGAACTCCCTCTGTGCTTCAAGATCCATCTAGAGATCCCACCTTTGATTTGTGTGTTGAGTGTTTGGTTTTTTTTGGATTGATTTTGGGTTCCGTCTTGGACAAGTTTGAAGACTGGTAGTGGTGGATAATCTTGTCTCCTCCACCTTCATCCGCTCACCCTTGCATTACCTTCCTTCCATTCCTGATCTGATCATTATATTAGATCAGCTTCCAGACCTCGTTTTCATCATTGTTTGAGCTTTGATTGCTTGGTTTGCTTGCTACTGCTTGATTTTGAGTTAAGTGTGTCTTCCAACTTGATTGAGTGCTTGTCTTTTCTTGAGTTTTCTGAGTGTACTAGTGCTGCAAGTAGTGTTTTCTTTTCGTTCATTTAGATCTGAAAGCTCAATTGTTATCAAGTTTATCCTTTGATGCATATATCGAAAAGTTAAAAAGTGCTTCTTTCCCATCATTTCTTGGTGTTTTTGAAAGAAAAACGTTCTTGCATTGGAATGTTTCATTTATCAATCTTTCGGAAAATTGAATGAATGTATGATCGTTTGTGTTTTTCTTGAAATATGAATCGCTCATCTTCTTGAAAGGCTCAAGATACACTTCCAATTTTGAAAAAGCATTTCCATGCTAAGGAAAGATAAGTGCATTTATTTTTATTTTTCATTGCTTTTAGGCCATTGAAAGTGAAATTGAAAAGCTTGCATACTCCATCTTAGAGTTCTCTCTTTTCATTACCTAGTGTCGTTTTGCCTTCAAAAGAAAAAGAAAAGGAAAAATGTTATGATTTGGATAGTAGTGTTGCAATTTTGTGTATTTCGTTGAAAAGGAAAAATAATACTTTCATAGTCAAGTTTCGCTTGAATTGGGATTGTGTTGCATTGTGTTGTTTTGGCAATCTCGCCGAGAAGAAAAAGATTTCTCCTTCCCATAGCTATAATTCATTGAAAGAAAAGAATATTTCGTGCATGTAGCTAGGACTTGCATTATGCTTCCGATTATGTACTCACCTCATGCGTTCACCTAACCGTCCAAGATAAAATTAATGGTAGAACTAGGTAAATTTTTTAGCAACTTGTGTGTAAGTTAGAGACGTGTTTCGACGTCGTTAAGCGTGGTAGTGTTAAATTTTCAGAATTTACTTCAATCTGATCTAGGATCTTAACTGAGAGAACAACATGTATAGAAAATATACAGCATATCAATCATGGACACAATAATGCTAGCACACAAGAGACATAGAGTTTACTTGGGGAAAACCATAAAGGTGAAAAACCCCAATAACTTTCTCAGAGATAGATAGAGCAATGATACAACCAGAATACAAGAGATAGTCTTCTCCTAGCAGCAGAGCCTCCTCCTCATAAGTGCACCACTTTCCTAATGAGAGAAGTGTGTGAATGAATGACCAAATAGAGATCTCCCAATCTCTATTTATACTTGTTCTGTCTTGCCCAATAAACTAATGGGGCCTACATGTCTAGATTAACCCATGGTTAACTTAATCCGAGCTGACCCCACACTTGGTGGTCTAATAACACTTTGACCCACATGACCGACCCCAAATAGGGTGGTCTAATAACCCTTTGACCCACATGACTTATACAGGGCCGACCCCAACAAGGTGGTCTAATAACCCATCAAGTATAAGTTACGACATTTACAATATAAATGACGACACTTCCGTATAGAGGAATAATACCATCTCTATAGGAGTACAAAATACATATATGAAATACATGGGAGAAATACATTCCGAAGTTACATATACATCAACACTCCCTCTTAACTAGGAAGGTATTTCTTGACACAGATCTGCTAGCACATGTCTTCTTCTCTGGATCATCATCAACGAATCATCATCCTCGAATCATCGTCATCGTCACTGCTGCTGCTATCTCAATCAATCTCTGAATCTACTCATCATAGGAAGTTCTACAGAGCCAGTCCTTTTTCATACTGGATGTAGGCCCACCACCTGCAGGTATTCATCATCACTGGCCATACTGTGGATATCTCAGGACTTATTACGTGCATCACAAAACCTTAAAAGAGTCTCTTGACTAGCAAGAACCCTAAAGAGCATCTGAGGCCTTTTTCATCCTGTTCAAATATCCAGGACTTATTACATGTGACTCCAACACAAAACCTTGAAAGAGCATCTCAGGATGTTACGGGTACACAACTCCGACCTGAAATCTCCCAGGGCACAAATTACATGTGGTCACCACAAAACCTAGCAAGAGCATCTCAGGATGTTACGGGTACACAACTCTGACCTGAAATCTCCTAGGGCACAAATTACATGTGGTCATGGAAAAACCTCAAAAGAGCATCTCAGGATGTTACAGGTACACAACTCCGACCTGAAATCTCCTAGGGCACAAATTACATGCCATAGGACAAAACCTCGCAAGAGCATATCAAGATGTTACGGGTACACAACTCTGAGCTGAAATCTCCCAGGGCACAAATTACATGTCCTCACTGAGCAATGTCTCGAAAGAGCATCCCAGGCTGTTACGGGTACATAACTCCAACCTATAGGATCTCCCAGACATGCTCATCTGCACAACCTGATCCACGGCCACAAAGTATCATCCTGATACTCATCATACATCATCTTGATGTACACATGATCATCCTGATCATCATCACTACAACATCCTGCTGCATGTCATCTAGAGCAACATCCTGAAGCTCGTCATCTATGATCATCTTGATCATACACTACAACTACCTGATGCATACCAAGTATCTACCTGATACATATCATCATACATGATCCACCTGATTATACAATGTATCCACCTGATACAAATACAAATACATGATCCACCTAATCATACCTGATACATATAAACATACATGATCTACCTGATCATACAATGTATCCACCTGATACATATACGATACATGGCCCAAGCATCCAACATGATGCATATACAAAATACATATAGAGCAGTAACTGGAGCATCGTCCTGATGCTTATCATCCATGATCCTCCTGATCATCATAGCATCGTCTTCTTCAGATCATCTCATCATCCACAAAGTACAGCCCAGATGCATATCATCCAGCACTTACACCACCGACATGGGAGAACACATATACCACCATTTGGGGAAGGCTCCAGCCCTTACTTTTTCACCATGGGAGAACACATCTACCACCATGTGAAAAATGGCTTCAGCCCTTACATCTACACCATGGGAGAACACATCTACCACCATGTGAGAATGGCTCAGCAATTACATCACGACCATGGGAGAACACATCAACCATGTCAGAAAAGCTCATGTGCATCTGCATCTTCCGGACTCATCACTTCCCTTTGGAAGGAACCTCGATCTGAAGTACACCAAGCCTCTCTCTGAAGTACTCAAACTGCACTCTAGCCAACGGCTTGGTCAATACATCTGCAACCTGCTCATCCATCGCAACATGCTCTGCTTCGGCTGTACTCAGTGCTACGCAGGACTGCTTCCTGCTAAACCAAGAGATCACACTTGATCCCATACTGAAGTAGCACCCATAAGCGCTCTTCCTATCTGCAGCACTGCCTGCCCAATCTGAATCAACATAACCCTACAGGTTAAACTTTTGATTCGCATCATACTTGAGGCCATAATCAACCATACCCTTCAGGTACCTCAGAATATGCTTTATAGCAACCAGGTGAACATCTCTCGAATCTGTCAGGAATTGGTTCAATGTGTTCACTGCAAAGTAAATATCTGGTTTCGTGTTTGTCAAGTACATAGAGGACCCAATCATCTGATGATACATTGTGACATCAACCGGATCAAATGAAGCATCACACAGAAGCTTCAGGTTCGATGCCATAGGTGTGGCCATAGCCTTGCAGTCCATCATCCCGAACCTCTTCAGGATCTCTACTGCATACTTCCCTTGTCCAAGGAATATTCCACCTGCACTCTGCCACACCTCCATGCCAAAAAACAAATAGTGCATCATCCCCAAGTTCTTCATCTCGAACTTGGCAGCAAGCTTTCGCTGCGTGTCGGCAATCAATCTATATTCACCTATAATAAACAGGTCATCCATATACAAAAGTAGTATCACTGGATTTCCTTCCTCAACCTTGCAGTAAAGGTTGGAGTCCGCTTTACTTTTGGTAAAGCCCAAACTGGATAGAAAGCTATCTATCCTACCATACCAAGTTCTGCACATATATGACTCCCTGTCATGTGTCTTAGAACCAAGTGGCTGCTCCACATACACTTCTTCTTCAACTAAACCATTCAAGAAGGCTGTCTTGAAATCCATCTGGTGTATCTTCCACTTCATCACTGTAGCCAGAGCAAGTATTGATCTAATGGAAGTGTATCTGGCTACAGGATCAAAAGTCTCTATGCTACCACCTGCAGCATGCTTGATCTTGTAGATTCTCTTGGAAGTCACTGCAGACTCCCCTTCAGGTCTTGGGACTGTATCCCAAACATCTTCATGATCGACTGGTAGTCGTCGATCATGGCATTCTTCCCAGATCCTGGGAACTTCAATATCTTCAATAGATAACTTTGTTGCTGAACAAATGTTGTAGTCCTTCTTTTGTAGGTGATGGTATACGATCTTTCCTACACAACAAGTTAAATTGCATGATTAGAAAACATCTCATAGTTTTCAGAACAAATTCTTACACATAAAGAAATATGTCATACATTCATGCAATTATCTTAGCCAATGCTTCAATACAACATTTATCCATATTCCGTAACTTTCTAGATGCCTTCCAATCTCTACCAGAACATTGTTAAGAGTGTGCACAACTCCTAACATGTTAGCCAAGAGGTTTCATTCTATATAAGTAGCAATGGAATGTTGTACAGTGCCATAGGCCACTTACCCATGTATATTAGTAGTATACTGTTCATCAATGCAACTATTCTAATATGCATAATACACGACCTAATTCTAGGAACATAAGCATATACATCATTGAATAACATTATGTAAGAAATGACAATTCAAATACTTATCTTTGTTTGGTTGCTGGGTGGAATCCCTCTGAATCTTTGCAACTCCATTCTGATGTGGATTGTGAGAAGTGGTCAACTCCCTCTGAATATCTGCATCCTTGCAGAAACTACTGAAGTGTGCTCCTTTGCTTTCTTGCAGGAACAACTGGAGTGTGCTCCCTCTTGATCTTTGCTTCCTGGATTACCTGTCCTTGAACTTATATCCATCATTAATCACTATGCATGCTTATTAGTACATCATTGTGTTATCCTTGAGGTCTCATACATAATCACACATTTATTAGTATAATCTTAATACTATCAAATCATAATAATCTTAAACATGTATAGTCATGATCATTCACAGATAATAAACATTAGTATTCAAGGTTTCAGGGAAGTCTTCTTTTACTCATGCATATTCTTATTTGATCATAGGACTCTTCTGATTAGTTAAATCATCAATGCATAAACCCATGATTACTCAAACCTATACCTTCATGATTCTTCTGGTTAGTCATATCATCAAGTATGGTAAGAAACATAATATGCATACAACCATGACTATTCAAACCTATGACTTCATAAATAATCATTATCAACAACACAACAGTATAAGATCCTAACACAAGGTAGGATTCTAGCTTGATATAGGAAAAACATACCTGGATTAGCATGCTAGCTAGTTATGTCTAAAATACCCGCATAATTTCTTCTGGTTCTCTTCAGTGACTTGTGCTAGTAACCTGCATGTCTCATAAGTTAACCATTGTAGAACCAAGTTATACATACCTCGAAAGTAGATCTTCTATGTGATCCATGACAATGGATGAATATTTGTCTTCATGTCACCATAATCATATGTTCTTAAAGTAGAACATGATTTGACTTTCTTGGTGTACCTTTTATGTTAGCGAACAACATAAACCTCATACAACATCACAATGCATTAGTACAATCATAAGTGTCAAAACCTTAATCAATGAATATCTTCTATTAAGGTGATACGACAAGTCTAGTAATTAATCAAGATTGTACTGTAATGATATGAAGACAAACATATCATAAAATTAACTATGAACAGAATTCGAAACATACCTGTAAGCCATACCTGTCAAGATTGCTTGTAATCTTCTTATGGAAGGCCTTAGCCTCATCTCCCTCTAAGACAAGAACTTCTTCACTTATACAGGTGACCAATCCATCTTCTTCTAGGATTAACCCAATCCACTTGATTTGCAAGAACTGGACCTGGAGCTGGATTAGGGTTTTTCAGAGAAACCCCAAAAATTCAAACTTCCGAAAGGATAGTAATATGTGCCTTGATGAGCTGATCAAGCTGGTATATTCAAAATTTGAAAACTGCAAAGTTTCACTCCTCAATTTTTCCTTTGAAACTTTCGGATTCACTGGACGTGACCCCGAACTAGGGTTTGATGAAGCCCACTCATCTGTCCAATCAAAAGGTTTGATCCAAAGCTCTAAGCTTCTATTTTTTTGAGGAACTTCCAACCGTGGTCACATATTTCAAAAATTCCTATTTTTGCAGAAGCCCTAATTTTCCACTTTTCCAATCAAAGTCTCGAACTAGGGTCTGATCAAGCCCGGTCTTCTGCCCAACCAAAAATTCTGATCTTGGTCTCTAAATTTCTATTTTGATGAGTGGCATTCAGCCGTAGTCTCCGATTACAAAAATTCCAACTTTCTCCGAAACCCTAAATTCTGGAAGCCATGAATGAAGGTGCTCAAAAATAATTCTGTTATGACAGAAATATGTACCTGATTGTTTCTGGTGTAACTATGAACTTTTCGATCCACAGGGCCTTAAAATGTTTTTCTGAGATATCCAGACCTGTCATATTTCCATCCCGACAGTTCTGACCTCAATTGGATTCTCTGAGAGAGATTTATTCCAAGTGTCACAACGTGACCTGTTTATGGGATAAAATAGGAGAGCAAACTTGTACAGAGTGCCACATGTCACTAGTTCAACTTCGGCCTCTAAAAACGTTTCTTGAGATAGTACAGTCTGTGTACTACCTGTCACTTTTTACGAAATTTCATTTGGACCTTCCTAGCCCAAGTTATGACCTTTTTTCCAAGGTCACCTGTTTATGACTGAGATCTAGAAGAGGCAGAAACCCTATATTGTACAGATCATAAATCACAAAGTACAATGAATTAGAGGTTGTCCTTTGGACACAAGGTACATGGGGATCTGATATCCGACCTGTAAACATTTCAGATCCGAAAACTATGCTAAAATGGATTTATAGTGAAAGTGCTACGATGACTGGTTTTTGCTATATCAAGCCCTAGCGTCGTAAGTGCAACAAGTGTCATACATGCCATATCATGCCTTCTTTTAGGCTAGCTCTGATACCATGTTAAATTTTCAGAATTTACTTCAATCTGATCTAGGATCTTAACTGATAGAACAACATGTATAGAAAATCTAGAGCATATCAATTGTGGACACAATAATGCAAGCACACAAGAGACATAGAGTTTACTTGGGGAAAACCATAAAGGTGAAAAACCCCAATAACTTCCTCAGAGATAGATAGAGCAATGATACAACTAGAATACAAGAGATAGTCTTCTCCTAGCAGCAGAGCCTCCTCCTCATAAGTGCACCACTTTCTGAATGAGAGAAGTGTGTGAATGAATGACCAAATAGAGATCTCCCAATCTCTATTTATACTTGTTCTGTCCTGCCCAATAAATTAATGGGGCCTACATGTCTAGCTTAACCCGTGGTTAAATTAATCCGGGCCGACCCCACACTTGGTGGTCTAATAACACTTTGACCCACATGGCTGACCCCCAATAGGGTGGTCTAATAACCCTTCGACCCACATGACTTATACAGGGCCGACCCCAACAAGGTGGTCTAATAACTCATCAAGTATAAGTTACGACATTTACAATATAAATGACGACACTTCCGTATAGAGGAATAATACCATCTCTATAGGAGTACAAAATACATATATGAAATACATGGGTGAAATACATTCCGAAGTTACATATACATCAACAGGTAGCTATCGTTATTTGCCAGCACTGTATCTCGGGGGTATTGTAGTCTTCCACGTACTTATCGGTATATCAAGCTCCTTCACGTACCCACCAAGTACCATAATCCGTACTTGGCGTATATCGAAGGGTGTATCACGTACTCGGTAGTATATCAGAAAGTCTCTTGCTGAATGGTTGTGCATTAGACAGCACCACTACAAATTTGAGCTCCCACGTACCTTGAGTATATCGGGAGACACCACTAGGATTCCTGAAACCAATTTAGTTAACCATTTGGCCATCTTGGCAAAGCAATACACCAAGAACAGCACTTGGGGAGATTAACACACATGTACTGTCCAGGTAATCGGGTATGCAGGAAAGGGTATGGTCCCAATCCTCCTTGTTGCGTCATATTGTTGGACCCTGCAGTATATCGTGGTTTCCGATGCCTTGATAATCGCGTGAGGTTCCATACTTTTGAATCCACTCTGTCACATAAGTCTGCTTGTTGCCTTAGTTTGAGTAGGTTTTTCTGGACTGCTTTTCTTTTAGCTTTCCCTCAGGAGAAACACTATTTCAGCCACTCTGGCTGACTTTCCTGATGCTTTGGAGGATTTTCCCTAGAGAATATCCCGTAGGATCTTAAACTTATCACCCGAATATCCCCTTAATCCGGAGGTTATTTCGAGGGTAAGGATGGATCAACGTAACACGGTTGTAGTTACTGAAGTGGAAAACCCCACTCTGAACGTTGGAGGATTTTTGTTTCCACAAACTTCTCCAGATTCACTTGCCTCTCATCCCCCGCAGGATGAAGGAGCACAAATCCCCGCTTCACAAGACCTTTCTCCCGTCATCCCAGGAGAACCTGGATCATTGGAATGGATAAACCGTCCCCAGGACGACCCTGTAGTTGTTGGTCCTTCAGCAACTTACTGGACATCTTCTACTAGTCACCCAGTGGCTCATTTTTCCATTGCATCACCACCCAACTGGACTACTCCAGAGTTCTCTAGACCCTCCTACATGCCCAACCCCGCCAAAGTCTTTGCACCCATTCAAGAACGCTTGGATCGGTTACGTATTAAGGGTAATGAACTTCGAATACAAAGTCTCGAGCAAAGACCCGGGTATAGAGATACCTCAATTCATCTGATATCTTCTGGATCACCGGAACAATCTTCCCACCACGTGACCATTAATGAGATTGGTTAGCCCTCGCAAGAATCCAGTCCTGCACCTCAAGTGAACCAACCCGTGGAAGGACAACAGTCCAACACAACTGTCATTACCACGGTTACTTTACCAGTTCCTCCCCCACCTCAAAATTCAAGGGGAGGATATTCCATTCCCACGGATTATCCCATTGGTAATGTTATTACTATGGTAGCTAGTCAACAACCTGCGTTGTTTCAATCTTTGAATGGTGGTCAGCCTATCGTGTCTGGGGGGAAACCCCCGTTTCCTAACAAGAACGTAGGCGGTGGAATCTCCAACGGACCTCCCGTTGAACCTCCCTAACCCGCTAGACCATCCACCATGGGATTATCTCATGTTGGCGGGCCATCCAATGTAACCTTACCCTCACGGAGTCAAGCATATCCAGGTTCTGTTAACCTTGTGCCAGGCCGATCTAATCCTGGAAACGCACCATATGGGATACCTTATCCTGGGAATCCATACACTCTATGGGGGAAATAGCCTGTGTTGCACCACGGACCCCAACCAACTATCCCTGAAGCACCACCACCCCCGATCGGTCCTCCCCCACCACCTACTAGGGGCAGTGGGCCCTCACCTAACTTTGGTGGAGGCCCACCCAATTCTACCAACAATATCACTCACCCTTCCAACGGTGGCGGGAATGGTCCACTACCCCCTCTAGGCGGAGGCAGCGGGGGACCACCCTATTATGGTGGTGGAGGACATTTCCCTTTGGGTGGTGGAGGTCGTCCACCACCCCCTCCAGGCGGAGGCGGTGGTGGTGGTGGAGACCCTCATCCTTCCGGCGACGGAGGTGGTGGGGGCCCCCATCCTTCTGGCAGCGTAGGTGGTCCACCACCCCCTCCAGGCGGAGGTGGAGGTGGTCCACCACCCCCTCCAGGCGGAGGCGGTGGTGGGCCACCTCATTATGGTTATGGACCCCCACCTCCTCCTGTTGGTGGCGGCGGACCTCCACCTCCTCCCAATGGTGGAAGCGGACCCCCACCTTATTGGAATGGACCACCTTATGGTGGCATACCCCCTTACGGTTCGGGTGGCACACCCCCCTATGGCCAGTTTCCTCCTGGTACACCTTATGGTCATACCGGTCCTTACACGCCTTATCCATATTATCAATACGCACAGCCTAATCCATAGCTGCCCTTTTTGGCTACCTTGGACCTACCTGACCTATCTCGTTTAACCAACCACCCCATTTACCATGGAACTAATTGGCCACCTATTCCGGTGAAACTTCCGTATGATATCCCGAAATTTGATGGCAAGCCGGGTGAAGATCCTAAAAACCAGGTGATGACTTACCATTTATGGTGTTCATCTAATTCCTTAATGGACGATTCAATTCGTCTTAGATTGTTTCAAAGGACTCTCACCGGTTCGACTACCAAGTGGTACATTGAGTTGCCACCCCACTCTTTTCCTGATTTTGGCTCTCTTGCCATGAAATTTTTGACTCATTTCCAGCTGCCTGTATGGTATGAAACTGGTACCGAGCTTTTAACCTCGCTCCGTCAGAATACGGCTACTCATATTTTTGATCATATCCATGAGTGGTGAAGGAGACGTCGTCTCATTAAATCTCCCATTCCAGATCAAATCCTAGTAGACTGGTTTATGAAGTCACTCATCCTTGTCATAACAAGAGATGTCGCCATGCGAGGTGCTATCACCGAAGAACAAGCCATTGCGAGTGCCCATGTACTAGACCTAGTTTACACTCAATCTGGCACTTTGTTCGATATTCTTCCCAACGCACCCTGTGACATTAACGATCCTGCAAAACCACTGAAGGGACCCCAAGCTAATGGCATCATCGGATCCCTTCACACCCAGCCTCCTCATCAAACTATTGGTTCTTCGAACCCCCAGGGTTCGTCCCCATTACCAACATAGGCTGGTCTCAGCACCACCAAGTCATCCGCTCCTATGCTACTGAAGAAGTGAATTCTGTCTCATCGGCTTCACGTCAGAAGACTAGCAGTAAGAAGAAAAACAAAGGAAAACCTAAGAAATATTCTGCCCAGCAAGAACAAAAGAGCACTCCTGATGACGCCAAACAGAAACGGAAACTAAAATATCCTTGTTTACGGTGTGGAGACGATCACTTCTCTAAGGAGTGTCCCCATAGAGATGAAGTCCAAAATTTTCTTAGGGGCAAACCCACTCCTGTAGCCCTCAACGATCCGTTTCCCGCTCAAAACCAGCAGATGATTGCTCAACCTCCCCCAGCCCAGGGGGAATAATCTAATACCGCGCATGTTCTCATGGTGTGAAATGAGATGATCAATTTGAACACTTGCTCGCGATCATACGACACGGTCCCTTCGAAGGAACCTATGGGAGTAATGCTGAAAAAGCTTCCAACTCCTTACCTGATGTCACCGTACCATCAACTTCTCTTACCATTGAGAAGCCATCTTTCAATTCGATATTGCAACTGCCCAAGGGCACGATTAGAAAAGCTGGTTTTAATCCTAATGCTCAGGAAACACATAATTACAATATCGTAGAAGACTTGGCACAAGCCCCTTGCGCCATGTCCATGTTGGAAGTTTTGTAGAATTGTCCTAATCAACGCAAAACTCTCCTCGCAGTGATCGGTGCAGTTGACCCTGATTCTTCGAATACCATCATGTTTCGACTTGACCATTTCAAGCCGAGGCTTTCCCATCAGCTCGCATTTCAAGTAGCTGCAAACCTCGCTGGGAAAATTGTCCATCATACCCTTCTGGACGAAGGCGCCTCTACGTCTGTCATGTCGATCACCTGTTGGAGAGCCATCGACTATCCCGAATTGAATCTCTCTCCCACCACATTGAAAGCATTCGACAGGCGTGGATTTAAACCTCATGGGCTCTTACAATCTCTCGCAGTCGAGCTAGGCAGAAAGACTGTAACCATAAATGTGGAAGTGGTCTCCTCCCCAATAGACTATTATCTCTTGATTGGTCGCAATTGGTTTTACGCCATGCAGGCGGTAGCTTCTTTAGTCTTCCGTATGGTGCAATTCCCCCACCAAGGACGAATTGTTACCATCGACCAATTAGATTTTTGCATGTCGGACACTACTACTCATCCTAGTGACCATGTTCCTTCCATTGGACAAATGTCAAAACAGTATGAGAGTATAGGGGTTGGCCTTTTGAAAGATTCATCTCTCATGGGCGTTTTTCCCATTTCGGACCCCCCTAATCATGTTGCCTCAGTGAACATGATCTCCGCAGAGATTTCATCTCGCCCTACTGATAATTGGCTTGTACCAGACGAAGCCACAATGCACCTAATTGGAGATGCAATGCCTCTTTCGCCCGCTGAATGTATTTACGAGGCTATCCAATCAGCACCGGAGGACCGCCTAACCATGGCATACCCATCTTGTTCTCTACAATGGGAATCATCCCTACTCGACCTCTTACTTCAAACTTTTCATTCATATGAGTCCATCATGGAAGTTATGAATGTTGATGATGGCCTGTGGGATGACCTTCACCATAGGTCCTCGTTTCTTCCACCACTGGAGTACATAGAGAACAACATTCACACCATCTTTTTCCCGGATATCTACCCATTCCCTCATTATCCCATACTTACATGTCTTTCAGACACGAAGGGTAACTTGGTCAACATTGAGCCTACCACCCCTGTAGACATCTCGGTAAAACCTGGTGTAGTGGAACAAATTCGCATAGGCCATAGCTATTCCCCTGAATAAATAGCTATGGGTACGGCCTTATTCAAGTGATTTCGAGACGTATTCGCTTGGTCCTATGAGGAGATGCCTGGGATAGACCCCGCGATTGTTTCTCACGAGATAAAGACCTATCTCGACATCAAACTTGTACTTCAAAAGCTGCGACCGGTACACTCCTCGAAGACTGCAGCGATCAAGGCAGAAATTGAAAAACTCTTAAAGGCTGGTTTCATTTTTCCTATCCCGTTGACGGATTGGGTCTCAAATGTCATCCCCGTGAACAAAATGCAGGGCACCATTCGCGTCTGTGTCGATTATCGGGACCTTAACAAGGCTTGTCCAAAGGACAGCTACCCAACCCCGTTCATTGACCAGATTATCGACAATTGTGCCGGAAGCGTCATCTTCTCATTCCTGGATGGATTTTCTGGTTACAACCAGATTGAGATCAACCCAGCCGACCAACATAAGATGGTTTTCATCTGTCCTTGGGGGACGTTTGCATATCGCAAACTCCCGTTTGGCCTTAAAAACGCTGGCTCCATGTTCCAGCGAGCCATGTCGTATGCCTTCCATGATATTAAGGACTTTGTGGAACCTTACCTGGATGATCTCCCTACTCATTCAAAGCAGCGTGAGTTCCACATGGATCATCTGACGACCATTTTCCTCAGATGCAGACGGTACAACATCCGTTTGAATCTTCACAAGTGTATCTTTTACGTTGAGTCTGGATGCCTCTTAGGATTTATAGTCTCAAAGGATGGGATCCGCATTGATCCCTTAAAGGTGGAGGCCATTATCAACCTCCCATCTACCACCACTGTGACGGAACTTCAAAGTCTCCAAGGGAAGGTGACTTATTTAAGACATTTTGTTTGCAATTTCGCGGAAAAAACTAAGAGGTATATGATATTTCTTAAGAAGGATGTCCCGTTCATTTGGGACGATCAAGCTCAAAAATCCTTCGACAACATAAAACATGCCATCACGCATGCCCCCGTAATCCAACCGCCGAATTATTTCCGAGATTACATCTTATATCTCGCTGCTTCTGGTAGCACTATTGCCATGGTTCTGGTATAGGAGGATCAAAACGCCCAGGAACATGTAATATACTATGCAAGTAAGTGTCTCACCGACACTGAAACTAGATATTCACATGTCGAAAAACTTGCTTTCGCGGTGGTCCTCGTCGTCCAAAAGTTCCGACACTACATCCTGCTCCGCACCACCACCATCATTGTAGACTCGAACCCATGTACCACGTACTGCCACGTTAGGTGCTTGGGGGCAAGTATTCATTTTGGATCGCGATACTGCAAGAATTCGATCTTCTTTTCTGTTGGGTATGTTATATCTCTTCACATGGTCGCTGCGTGTACAACACGATCCCTACGGCACTAGTACTCTATCTAATTCCGGTAAAAGGAATTAGGGTTGTAACCTAAATCGGGTAAACGAATTAGGGTTTTAGATGCTGCAGAATACCATTTATTGTATTGTACATGTAAAATAAACAAATAATGAAAAAGGAGCTATGCGGCTCTAAGTTTTGCTGGTTTTTTCCCGGTTAAGGGTTTCCAGGTGAAAATCTTTGTGTAATGTGTGTGCCATTGTGTATTTTCTGTAAATGCTTAAGAATCGATATATGTTTGTACTTCACTGTTAAGGTTTAAAACTTACATTTGGTATCAGAGCATTTTTTGGGTTCAGAGGGACGCCTTTGTTTCCAAGGGTTTGGCTCGATCTTGGATTTGTGATAAACCTGGTTTCAGTGGGAGCTTTGCAGCGGTGATTTATTTATTTATTTTCTTTAAAGAATGGCGAGCAGTTCTAGATTCGAGATTGAGAAATTTAATGGTCAGAGCTTTGAGCTATGGAAGCTCAAGATGGAAGATCTTCTGGTAGATAGAGAACAATGGATCGCAGTAGATCCAGGTACCATGCCCTCTGGTGCGGTAAAAGAAGAATGGGAAAAGCTGGAAAGGAAAGCAAGGAGCACCATTCGTCTTTGCCTTGCAGATTCGGTATTGGTGAACGTATCTGGAGAAGACACTGCAAAGAAGCTATGGGATAAACTGGGAAGTCTGTATCAGTCAAAGTCCCTGGTAAATAAGTTATTTCTGCGAAAGAAATTGTACCTTCTGAGGATGACTGATGGAGACTCTGTTTCAGAGCATCTAAACGCCTTCAATACTCTGGTAAGTCAGTTGACATCTGTTGGTATTACACTTGATGATGATGAAAAGTGTATTAGTCTGTTGTGCTCTTTGCCAGATTCATGGGATAATCTGGTCATAGCTATTGGGAGTAATGCAACCACGCTAAACTTCGATGATGTGGTTGCATCCCTACTATCGGAGGAAATGAGGCGGAAATCCATAGATAGTTCAGCCAAGGATGCCTTATTTGTAAGAGGTCGCCCTGGAGACAGATCTAAAAATAAGTCTTCAGGTGGTAGATCTAAATCTAGAGGGAGATCTAAATCTCCAGGACCTTCTGTAAGAAAATGCTGGAAGTGCGGAAAAGATGGGCATTACAAGAAGGATTGTAAATCGAAAATTACTGATAAAAGTAGAGGACCTAATGACGCTCCATCCGCAGATGGGAAAGAATCTACAGAGGAAGGAGGAGATGTGTATCTGGCATCTTCAAGTACACATGCAGAGCATGATTCGTGGTTGATTGACTCAGGTGCGTCTTATCATATGACTCCCCACAGGGAGTGGTTTTCTGAATACGAAAAGTATGATGGAGGAGATGTATTTCTGGGAGACAACTCGGTAGCGAAAATAATAGGTCGAGGAAAGGTCAAGCTACTGCTCAAAGATGGAAGGGTTAAAACTCTTCCCAGGGTTCTGCACATTCCAAAGTTGGCTAGAAACCTTATATTTGTAAGTAAAATGGATGATGCAGGTGTGAAAACTCTATTTGAAAAGAACACATGCAAAATGGTTCGAGAGTCATTGGTGCTGATGAGGGGAGTTCGGATTGGAACTCTATACAAGTTGTTGGGAAGCACCTTCAAAAATGGATGTAACAGCACTATTGTTTCTGAGGGTAAAAATGAAGGAGACAGACTCCTTACTGTCTCTAGTGAGAAGACATCGCTATGGCATCGAAGGCTGGGACATATTGGAGAAAAGGGTCTTCGACTATTACAAGGTAAAAGTATGGCTGAAGGCATGTCTGATTTCACATTAGATTTTGATTTCTGTGAACATTGCTTATATGGTAAACAGAATCGAGTAAGATTCTCATCTGGTGTTGTAAGAGCTAAAGGAATCTTAGAGTTAATACACAGTGATGTTTTTGGACCTGTGCATGTTCCATCACTTGGTAAATCTGTGTATTATGTTTCATTTATAGATGATTTCTCAAGGAAAACTTGGATTTATTTCCTGCGTAAGAAATCTGAGGTTTTTAATAGATTCAAAGAATTTAAGGCTCTTGTAGAGAATCAAACTGAGAAGAAAATAAAAGTACTCAGAACAGATAACGGTGGAGAATTCTGTGAAAGTGAATTTGAGGAGTTCTGTAAAACGTGTGGAATAGCAAGGCAAAAGACTACTCCATACACACCTCAACAGAATGGGGGTGCAGAAAGGATGAACAGGACATTGATGGAAAAGGCAAGGAGTATGCTCAGTGGTGCAGGGCTAGCACAACAATTCTGGGCAGAAGCTGTTGACACTGCGTGTTACCTAGTGAATAGGACACCCACATCAGCGTTGGTTGACAAGACACCTCATGAGGTTTGGACTGGTAAGAAACCCTCTCTCTCTCATCTCAGAGTGTTTGGGTGTGATGCTTTTGTACATGTTCCAAAGGAGAAAAGGAGCAAGTTGGATAATAAGGCGGAAAAATGTATCTTCATTGGTTACAAGGATGGAGTGAAAGGTTACAAGCTGTGGAACCCAGTAAAAAGGCAAACAGTTTACAGTCGAGATGTGATCTTCAGAGAAGTTGAAAGCACTTCCAGGATTGAGGATGTACCAAAGGAAAAGGATTCAGAGAATATACACTTTGATATCAAGGATGAAAGAGGTGACTCTTTTGAGGAACCAGATTCGTCTGAATCAGATGAGGAGGCAGAATCGTCTGAATCAGATGAAGAGGCGGATCCACAGACTCCGGTATTGAGGAGATCTGACCGAGAAAGAAGGCAAGTTGAAAGGTACAGTCCCCCTGATTTTTGTTCTAATTTTGTGTTATCTATTACTGATGATGATCCTAGAACTGCTAAAGAGGCAATGGATTCAGAAGATAGTAAACTATGGAAGAAGGCCATGATAGAAGAAATGGATGCCTTGGACAAAAATGAGGCATGGGATCTGGTTGAGTTGCCAGAAGGAAGAAAGCCTATTGGAAGCAAATGGGTATTCAAGAAGAAGTTAAATGCAGCAGGTAAAGTGGAGAAGTACAAGGCTCGACTAGTTGCGAAAGGTTACTCCCAAATTGAGGGCATCGATTTTGGTGAGATTTTTTCACCTGTTGCAAAATTGACTTCTATTAGATTTCTTTTATCTATTTCTGCTGCTTTTGATCTTGAAGTAGAACAGATGGATGTAAAGACGGCTTTCCTACATGGAAATCTTAATGAAGAGATCTATATGAAGCAACCAGAACGGTTTGTGGTGAAAGGAAGAAAGGAGCTTGTCTGTAAGCTGAAAAAGTCTCTCTACGGTTTGAAACAATCTCCCAGAATGTGGTATCAAAAATTTGATACTTATATACTGGGACTTGGTTTCTCAAGAAGCAAAGCTGATCACTGTGTTTATTTTAAGCTAATTGGTGATCATTTTATTTATGTAATATTGTATGTTGATGATATGTTGCTAATTGGAAACAACAAAGAAATCATCAAGGATGTCAAGAATCAGCTGTCATCTGAATTTGACATGAAAGATCTTGGTGCTGCAAATTTCATTTTGGGCATGGAAATAAAAAGAGATCGTGAAAACAGGAAACTCTGGTTAAATCAGAGGAAATATGTTGAAACGATATTGAAGAGATTTAATATGCAGGAAAGCAAACCAGTGAAGGTGCCCATTCCTGTAGGTGTAAGGTTATCTGCAGAACAGTGTCCCACTACACAAGAAGAGGTAGAGGACATGTCTCATGTTCCATATGCTAGTGCAGTTGGCAGTCTGATGTATGCCATGGTCTGTACTAGACCAGATATAGCCCATGCAGTGGGAGTTTTGAGTAGATACATGTCAAAACCAGGAAAGGAACATTGGACTGCAGTAAAAAGGGTCTTCAGGTATTTGCGTGGCACTACAGATTCTGCAATCTGCTACCAAGGAAGACCCGGTCTAAACAGAGAGATAAATATACAAGGATTTGCTGATGCTGACTGGGCTGGAGATCTTGATCACAGAAGATCTACAAGTGGCTACGTTTTTAATCTATTTGGAGGAGCAATCAGTTGGATGAGTAGAAGACAAGCTGTAGTTGCACTCTCAACTACAGAAGCCGAATACATGGCAGCTACCCATGCAAGTAAGGAAGCTGTATGGTTGCAAAGATTGTGTTCAGGTATTGGCTTTGTTCAGAATGCAGTAAAGATTGGCTGTGATAGCTCAAGTGCAATATTTCTAGCAAAGAACCCTGCTTATCACTCAAGGACAAAGCACATTGATGTGCAGTACCATTTCGTCAGAGACATGGTTGAACAAAACAAAGTGTTGCTGGAGAAGGTTGACACTTTGGTAAATGTTGCAGACTCTTTGACAAAGTCTGTGAGTACTCAGAAGTTCTCTTGGTGTAAAGAGAACATGGGCATTGTTGCCCTGAATTGTTGAAGTCATAAATTTCTCCTGTATGTGAAGAGAACAACAAGTGGGAGAATGTTGGGTATGTTATATCTCTTCACATGGTCGCTGCGTGTACAACACGATCCCTACGGCACTTCCGGTACTCTATTGCTTTTTGCTTTTTCGCGATTTTCGACCCATTGTACTCTATCTAATTCCGGTAAAAGGAATTAGGGTTGTAACCTAAATCGGGTAAACGAATTAGGGTTTTAGATGCTGCAGAATACCATTTATTGTATTGTACATGTAAAATAAACAAATAATGAAAAAGGAGCTATGCGGCTCTAAGTTTTGCTGGTTTTTTCCCGGTTAAGGGTTTCCAGGTGAAAATCTCTGTGTAATGTGTGTGCCATTGTGTATTTTCTGTAAATGCTCAAGAATCGATATATGTTTGTACTTCACTGTTAAGGTTTAAAACTTACATTTTCGAGAAAGCCAAGTCCAAAAAATCCTTGGTGTTTGTTGAGATGATTTGTGACTTTCCCTGGGCTGATGTAGAAGTTGAGCACAATGACTCCTTTCCAAATGAGTCACTGTTTCTCATCAGTATGACCAATCCATGGTATGGAGATATTTCTTTATATCTTCAAACCCAATGCTTCAACCCTCAACTCTCTCACGATGACCGTCGTCGAATTCGTCACCATGCAAAGTATTATCTGATCATCAGTGATACTTTGTACCACCGTGGCATCGATTCCATTCTTCGACGTTGTCTAACCCACGATGAGGCTGAATGTGTTCTGAATGACTGTCACGCTGGGGCATGTAGTAGTCACCTCTCTGGGATGGCTACAGCCCAGAAGATTTTGTGCGTAGGATATTATTGGCCTACTATCTTCAAAGATTGTATTGAGGCCGTAAAAAGATGTCCTCCATGCTAATACTTCCATACGAAGAAGCGCACCCATCCCTCCCTGTTACACCGGTTATTTCCGTGGGCCCCTTTGCAAAATGGGGCATCGATTTTATGCATTGTAAGCCTACCTCGGTCGGGGGGCATAGTTACATCATCGTAGCTGTGGATTACTTCACAAAGTGGGCCGAGGCAATGTCGGCCGCCGCGCTACATACCAAAACGACAGTAGAATCGCCGCATTCTTCATGTTCAATCATGTAATAGCGCGGTTTGGAGTTCCTCGGGCTATAGTTACCGATCATGGTTCTCACTTTCAAAACCATATGGTTGATGAACTAAGCGATAGATTGGGTTTTTGACATGAAAAATCAACACCTTACTACCTGCAGTCCAATGGACAGGTCGAGGCCATTAAAAAGGTCTTGAAAACTATGGTCCAACGGATGGTAGGTACGCATAAGTCCAACTGGCATAGTATGCTCTTTTCAGCATTATGGGCCTACATAACCTCCGTCAAAACCTCCACATGTTTCACTCCTTTCCAATTGGTGTATGGATTGAAAGCTGTCCTGCCTATAGAGTGCGAAATTCTGTCTCTACAACTCGTTGTCAAACTTCTTCCTAACACTACTGCTGAGGAAGAACGTTTCCTATACTTAGAAAAAATTGACGAGTCCCGCCGAGATGCTGCTCTTGCTAATGAAGCACACAAGAAACACATCAAAGCTCAATACGACAAGTTAGTTGAACCTCGTATCTTCAATGAGGGTGACCTGGTACTCACATACGACCAGAAGCATGACAAACTAGGCGCAAGAAAGTTCGATTCCATGTGGCACGGACCTTATATCATCAAACATGTTTTGGAAAAGGGAGCTTACGAGCTTGAAGATTATGATGGAATATCTTTGGGTGAACCCCGTAACGGGGTTTACCTAAAGAGATAATATGCCTGACCCTCTCATGCATAGATTTTTCTTGTATATACTGTACATGGCGTGCTTGTGTGTTTTTGTGTGGTGTGACGCACTTGTTTCCGAGTGTTTTTAGATCTTGTTTTTGCTTCTCATACCATGTTCTGTCTGCGTGTGCAGATGGCAACGTGCTATGGCTTCGCGGATGGCACTAGCCAGCATACCCGTAACCTTGCTTCGGTAGCCTAGGTACTGTATTCCCCAACAGGCGAACTCATCAGTTCAGGAGGAAGTTGCCTTGGATTCGCAACCAATAATGCCGTAGAGTATATGTCGGTAGTTGGAACCTTAACCAATGTAATTTCCTTGGGTATGAACCACATTGTCATCCACATGGATTCTCAACTGGTGGTTTCCCAGCTTAACCGGGTTTACGCTATCTGTGATCCTACCCTACTCCGTCTCTTTAGACGGGTTCATCTCTTGGAAAGGTCATTTGAAACCATTCAATACCTGCACATTCCACGAGAGTTAAACACGGTTGCTGACTCGATGGCCAACTTCATTCTAGATTGGTACATCGCACACACATGATACTTATAACATGCACTGTATAGAAGCAAACATATAAACAAGATCGCATCATTAATTTTTGAAACACATAATGTATAAATCGCCGGACTGTCTGTATATATATATATAATCACAAAAAGGTAGTGCTGATACAAAAATATGAAGCCCGATAGCTTTCAGTAAGTCTCTACAAAATTTGAAGCTTCGTAGCTTTAAGTAGTACAAAACCTGAGGCCTCTAAGCTCTAAATACACACACAATGACAACATGTGGCCTATCGCCTGGCCCGTACTACCCTAGGTGGTCTAACATCCCTAGCCGGCTGAGTCTGGAAATAGTCCACTACTCTCGCAACCTTGCGGAGCAGTGCATTGAAGCGCGCAGTCACTCCAACTGTGTGCACTTGCATGGGCCGCGACACCTCGTCTACCATCGGCTCAGGAACAACCAGTGTCAACCCACTCAAGTTGGCATAGACTCTGTCCATCTCCACGATGGCATCATGCACAGCTGGTTCCACCATCGCTCCCTCTCCTCTCTCTCTCCTAGCCAGAAGAGAGGTCCCCACTGGTCGTATAGGCCCCACATTTGCACACACATGTTGTTCACCTGTCAGCACTTTATAAAAAAAAAATTATAAATGCACAAAACTTAAAAGGTTCAAGGGTCATTTGTTCTTACCGAGGTCTCCCCATGATGCTCCCTCAGGTAGCGGCAAGTCTGGGTCATCCGTGAAGTCAGTACCACTATATGGAAAGTCCTCCACCATCAGTAACTGGCCTGCCAGCCAAGTGAATAATTCAGGAGGGAATCCGATGATAGGACCCCTACCATGTCGATCCATCACATCGGTCCACCTGGCTATGTGTGGATCTCTGAGGTCCCTATCCTCTAGTGGTACTTGAGGACGCAAAAGGGGAATCCGTTCCAACAAGAACGAGATCACGATAGAACAATAGCCGAACTGCTTAAGCTCTCCTCGTCGACATTTTGTCAGCTGAGATCGTACGTTTGCGAGGACCCCCTCGCACCAGTTGAAGATCTTTGGGGAAAAATAGTCCTTCACATAAAGCATCTGTGCTCTGGTGGCTAGGTGAGGAGCTTGACTCCCCGCCATCCTCGTAATGGTAAATAGAATGGTCCGCAATGGGCACTCCCGTACATCTTTAATGCAAATATTCCCGCTAGATGCACGGGCGTTGGGACCACAATGCTGTCGGATCAAATCTTCCATGGTTCGATCACTCCCACGTGATCCAGTGAGTGTCACATTGTCCCCCCTTCGGGACAAACCAGTCAGAAAATAGATGTCTTCCACATCTATGTGAAGCTCATGCTCACCAATCATGAAGTACTGCTGGGTTGCATCCCAACATTGGAGCATGTGGATCAGTAGTGGAAGTTGGGATCTCAACCCCTGAATGTAGAAGAACTTGAGAAGCCCACAGTTTCTCAATGCTCCCCCAAAATTTGGATCATTGGCATCTTGTTCATCATCTAATTCATGTTCCCTTTCCCGCTATTCCAAAACCATTTTGGATGCTTGCAACCTGTCAACATGAAGAGTTTAACAATGTTAGGACTTGCTTCACCCACTGGAAGTCCCTCTTTTGAGTTTTGTTTGAGTTTGGGGATGGACATCGCCATCGTCGCAGTCCATCTATACTCCATTAGCAATGGCTCGGTCTCGTCGCAGTTCCCGAAAAGGCCAATTGCGACGAGCCGAGGGCGCAATGGCCTTTCCCAAATCAACTCAAAACCCAAAAAAAATGATTGAAAATCAAAATTGTAAGCCACTATGGTTTTGCTGGCTGAATTTTAGGGTTACCTGTTCCTGACGGCAGGTGAAACGGCTGATCGTAGCTCCCGGAATCGACAAATGAAAATCTGGCAGCAAATGGCACTATTCCTCCCAAATTTGGCAAATAGAAAAATGGTGACTATATTTGGTTTTTATTTCTATTTATAGAACAAATGGAATATTCCTTTTTCAAATATTTGATGCCATTATGCTATTTGCTATAGTTTGGATCAGTTTTATCATATTTGAACGCTCGATTGACTATTTGACCTAGTTTTCGAGTGTGCAGGAGTTGTGAAGTGCCTTTCTATGCCATTTTCATATTGGAACAATCATTTCAGGTATGAACACCGCTTGTGAGTTTTTGTCGTTTACCCATTTTTTCATAGATTGCAATTAATGAGCTTACTCTTTGTTCTTTCTTGTGCTCTTGAAACTATGAGAATACGTTACTGAGTTATGATTTATCACTTTTCCGGGCTCGTTAAACTCCTACGGAAAAGGAACCCCCCAGAGTCTACCATTAACCTCTTTTCAGGCTCTCAAAATATGAAAAGATTGCCAAGCGAACTTGTCGTGTTCATGCTTGTAAAAGAATTTGAATGGTCGTCTCCTTGGTGATAGTTTACCCCTTTTTTGGACCAGGGGGCATTAGTTACAAAAAAGGTATACTCCAGCCGATCATGACTGGAAGATTCCTCTCCTGTGCTTGTTTACCCTTTTTCGGGCGATGAGGCTAACTTTATGAAAAAGGACCATTGGAGTCTTCTTTAGATATTTTTAGACTCTCTAAACATGAAATGATAATCAAGTTTACCTTCTATGGACTCGTTAAATTCTTACATTGAAGGGACCACCATGGGATGAACCCATCCTATCCTAGGTTCATAAAATATTTGGGGATTGGACTCATCTATGAGATGAGCTATACCAAGCATCTGGTTACCCTCATCAAGATCGTAAAAAACACATGAGGCACTCATCATTCATGATGGGGAAAAAAAAGAATTTTTTTTGTGTTACATACCTTGTTAGTGGCAGTATGTAGTCGTTCTTGAACATGGCACTCATTTGCATTTGCATACAGCACTTGGATCATCCGTTTGTCCTCGAGTTCCACTTATTTCCTGAGTCTTGTTACTCCTTTGAATCATTCAAAGAAAGCTTCCATCATCAGTCGCCTTAAGAATTTGTGTTGCACTCGTCATGTCAATACTGCCAAGTCATGCCATGCTCATGTTCAAGAATATGTCTATCATTTATCATCTGTAGTCAGTACACCCGCCATCATGTCGGTCTACTCTGAGTCAGTCTTGCATGTTATTGTACCATCTGATCTACTCTATACATTTTTGTTGTGTTTCGTGTCGATTGATGGGGGATTCATCATGGCCCTCCTTCGACGGATTCATCCTTTTCGACTTCAACTCATCATCCGAGGATTGAATATAGAAACCAATCAAGTACCTTGGCCCTGCATGCCTCAATGGCAGGTTACCTCCCTTTCAACATGAGTTTACATCATTGACTCTTGATTGAAAGATTTATTCTTGCGTTAGACTTCAACTCATCTATTCACGCTTGATGATATGTACTGTAATACCTTGGGAATCATTGACATCAATGGTGATTTCCCTAGCGCTTGTTAACGGTTTACATCCATGGCTGGTAATCAAGTGGTTTCTACCATGTTCGACGTCAAGACATTTGTAATCACATGGATAGATTCGTATCATTGCGGGTTCATCTTGAAGACCTTGGGAAGTCATGTTTTACCCAGGTTGCGATGGATTTTGTATTGAGGTATATCACACGGATCCACATTTGTATTGGTCGTGGCAGTGTTATCATCTCATCATGGATCTACGTTTGTGTCTAGTAGCCATGATTGTGTTCAGTCGGTCATTACTACGATGGATCTGCATTGTATTGGTCGGCAGCCATGTTGTACTTCATATGAGATTGTCAGTTCAGAGTCAGTTGTACTGTAGCAGTGTCCTTTGTTCGACAAGTCTATTGCCATTTCTTCTATCAAAGCACTTCACCTGTCTATCTTCAACAACTTCATGCTTTGGGGGGCATTCTGTTACACCCAAAATCTACCCATCATGAGATTTAGTGTATACACCCCTGAAGATGTCTTGACTAAGTAATTAACCTGGGAGTATTTGTACCCATTAGTACCACGTTTTGAGAGTTCGTCGCAGGTTGCACTCATGCAACATGCGACGTCACAACTTGCTTCACTGCAGGGTGAGACGAAGTTAGTTTATGGGAAAAAATAGCTTCTTCGAGGTTCTTCTCGAAACTTGCTGACTTGGGGGCTTATCCCTGACCTCTAGGGGAGTTAGTACTCAATTCCTAACACCTTGGGAGGATCCCCTATCTCTATCCGACCATCTCTCAACCTATCCTATCCATACCCTATCCACTTAGTCCTATATAAGAGAAGATCTACTCCTCTCCAAAGGGAGGAAGACTATGGTGTCTACATGCTGGTGAAATCACTTTCGAGAGATCTCTACTCATCCTTGAGAGACTCAAGATTCCTTAGGAGGAAATGGAAAATGGCTTTGTTGGAGAAGGGCTTCAACATCAAGCCTTGGTTGTAGTTCTATATCTCTGCTATGTACTTCCCTATTTTTACAGTAATACAAATGCTTTCCACCAATATTGTTCATGTGTGTAATGATATTGAGTAGTTTACCTGCTTAACTGTTCACTTAGATATATTATTGTATAGATGCCCTTTACTTGTTTCTCTTGTGTCTTGTCTTGACAGGTCTTATAGCTTGGATCTAACGACCGTGAGATGTGGAGCAGCATTCAGGAGAAAGGATAGCGAAGTGAAAGGTAAGACATCTAGTACTCGATCCTTAAGTAGATCTAGGAAATGCATTCGTAGTCTGTTTTATTTGTTCTAGACTCACATTGAGCTAGGGAGATCCGGATTGCGTCCGCTCGAGTGGATTGTCCAATAAACACCCTTACGCTCATCTAGATATAAATAGAGATGGCTCTTCCAAGCAACATGTTCCCAAATCATCTAGTACTTTTAGTTCATCTAGGAAATCCTCCATGATGAGTTTCTTCACTTAATCCTTGAATGGTAGGGAAGATCCATCTATTGGAAATATATATTCTAAGGTTAGTAGTTCCTCCTCCTCATCGTCATCAACGGGTGATGGCTCCTTTAGAACTTGAGCACATTATCTAGGCACCTCCAACCGAGACATTTCTCTCAGTTCTTGAGTTCTTGAGAGGGATTTCCACAACCCCAAAGCTTCATGCCCTAGTCATGCTCGAACCTTGGCGATTATGTTGAACTAAGTGCTTGGGAATACTCTTCGGTAGACTACGCCTCTTCACTCAAGGCATGCCCATACCTTTTCCCTTGAGCTACATGTCCCCTAAACCTGCTACACCTAGAAACCTCGCTCAAATCTTGGACTTAACTTATTATGTGTGTTATTTAACTTGTTTATACTTCACCCATGCAATAGTTCAACAATGAAAGAAAACCATAACAAAACACAAGTAGAGGGTGCCCAAACCAAGTACTTGACAAGTCTTATTATTGAAGCTACAATTTACAAAGGGGGAGTTCTAGACAATGTCTGCGAACTTAGTTACAAAGGGGGTCCATCCCATGAACTTCTACCTGAAATACAACAAAGATAGAAACCTAAGGAAAGGCCTGAACAATGCCACTTGTTTTCCTTGCTACACTTTTGTCTTTTCCCTGAAAATCCTACTGTGCACAACACTCTAGTCTCCAATAATCACTTGGTTTCTTCTGTTTTAGTGATCCTTCCACCTAGAATTTCTATCCCCGTGACTTAACTCCGGTTGGATGCCCTTTATCTCTGCTTGTGCATTCTTGTAACACCCCAAATAATTTACCCTTATTTATGCACATATATATATATATATATATATTTAAGTATTTAGTCTTTCCCATGCCACTATGATAATGATTGTTATGTGATGAATGTTATGTGCGTAAGGAAGTTCATAGATTATTTTATCGTTACATTTTTTCTTTTTGCACAGATTCAATATGCAAAAGCTTTCTGATTGACTTGAATTTTCTTATTAAATCTCCACATATTATGAGATCATCTGTAACGTCCCCTTCGCCCATCATCAAATGCGGGGAATGAAACATTAACAACACACCGGGCTTTTGTCAACTTAGCCCCAATATTTTTACTCATAAAATATTAGCAATTAAAAACTTCTCTATACAGATGTAAACTTCAATAAAACACAGTGGAATTTAAACATAACAACACATATAAGCATAGATTTGCATCAGCATATTTATCTCAAGCAATCAATAGGCAGGGAAATTCAATCCCTTACTTAAGCTACATCATATTGATTTCAACCTCATGAATACATAACATTCAGATTTAGCACATTGCAGAAGAACACATATTGTATATAATTTAATCCACGAAGAATACTTATCTTGCAACGCAAATGTCCAACGACTGGCTACGTGAGAGCAACGTTCCACCCAACCATAGATCTCTGTCCAGCCTGTATTCTTTCAGCTAAGAGATCACCCCCGAGCTGGGCTGTGTATCCACTAAGGAGGAACTAGATGGCTCACTCACAGTCAGGGTTTCACTTAAACAACCATGCTAAGCCAACACACGGTTGGGTTTTTCAAGCATGCAATAGGAGATGGAGGAGGATGCTAGTCCACTAAGCTCAATCCCAGAGCCACATACACATCATGCTGGACTCAGCAATCCCATTCTTGATTCATACATCCACTCTTGGATTTCTCACAACTCTATCACAAATACTCAAAAACCGTCACTGATTTTCTAGGCAGTTCAAACTGGGTTTTCCCATGGATTTTGGAGTAGCTATTGCTCCCAAATTCGCTCCAAGGCTCATACCAATGGATCCCCCATTGGATTTCACTGTCCAATACCCATTCTGGGCGTTTCTGGCTTCCCAAAACGTGGGTCCTCTCACAGTCGCGATTTTTGGTTTTCTCCCTGCTAGGAGCTCGTTTTTGGATGGAGAATGATGCTGCCTTCTTTCACCATGGAATGGGGATGATAATGAAGCAATCTCTCTTGAGGTTGAGTGACTTCTTGTACAAGAAAACAAAGCCCATACCTACCCATACGAATTTCAGGGCTGCCCATGCTCCAATGAAGCCATGGGCTGACATCTCAACCACTTTCTTACAACAGGAATAAATGTCATCTAGAAAAGTCAAATGGGTTCTCATAATGACATATGGCAACCTATGGTTCACTCCCATAGCCCCCTCACCACTCCCTAATGGATACACGTGGCCCCCTTTCATTCGTTGCCTCCATAGCCAGTCTTGAAATTTTATATTGCATGATGTTTATTTACATCCTATTACAATTTCCATGGCTTAAGAGCACATGGGTATCAAATATCAAATACTTGCCCTTTAAATAAAATTCGGGCTTTCACTAGCGGGGCCTTGGCCTTAAGCTCCACGCTAGGAAAACATACATCACATGTACACATTATTTACATTAAAGGCTAATATATCCTAAGGGTCGAATTGGGGTATTACATCATCATTTTCAGAAAGTTCCCTTAATTAATATTGGACTTGTTCTAGCTTCATTATTTCACATGTTTACTTGTCAGCCTATATTAGGCATGCACAACAGTATAGTCCTTATATATGTATTTTTATCGATCATATTCAACTATGAATTTGTCTCATATATTTTCCAATCTGCTTACACTTTATAAAATTGTGTTATCATATTCTTTTGGTCATCACCAGCTTACTCATAGTTTTATCAATTTATGTATTTTCGTTTGTCTATATTATAGCATAGACATATGGATAAATATCAATATTCATCCTATGAAATTGTTTACTCCATTTAAAGAATCAATATCATCTTATAAGATTATCTTATAATTTTCTTTTGATTTCTTAATATAACTTGTAAGCATGGTGTCTTCATTACTTGTACTCCACGAAGGAAGCTTACGTGGCTCACGCTAACACTCTTAATATTTTATGTATATGTATCATGAGTATCCTAGCTCGTGATGAAGTGACTCGTTTATACAAGAGTCATACAACATCATTGTTTAACAATCTAGGAGATCGCTCTAGCCATTAACGTGGAAGGTTATGCAACGTTAACGTTTAACGATCTAAGTGGATCAATCTAGCTATTATCGTGGAGGTCGAACATAGAGTCACAACGTGGCATCATAAGTTTGAACTTGGAATTAATTGTGCCAACTAACTAGCAGTTCGACTCCATCACTTGATGTAATTCTTCGTTGGAAGTCATATCTTATTAAAGACTCGTACCACCTCCTCGAAAAGAGCATGGCGGGTTTTTCCTCCCTTCGAACCTTCACGTAGACTCATTCTTTTGTTTTCATTGGTGAGGGTTTTTCTCTGCGTCTGAGATGAGGTGATGAGCAGGGTTCGAGCCTCACTCAGGATAACCCTCACTCCGAGGAACGTTCGAAACCAATGTTATGTGTAAACCTTTTTCTTATTACTCTAGTTGGAGGATTCTACTAGTTATGTGCTTGTTCTTGCACTTGAATTAATTGAAGAAATCCTCTTCTTGATCTGTTGAAGGTATCGTGCTCTCAAAAATTTCCTTAACACAATGTTTTTAATTTACATTCGTTTATTTAAATGTATTGATTGTTATAATTGTTGTCTCAGGTTGCGTTTATGTGGCACAGTGCATAAACAAAATCGAGGGTCTCAAGGGAGAGGCTGGGGTAAGCCTCCCTTCCTCGAGCCTCAACAATGGAAGATCCATCGTTTTGCATGTTTATGTGCATTGATATCTTCGCTCTGTAAGAGCTCAGGCCTTCGATCCTTGTAACCTTTTTCTCTGTGGTTATTCAATTAATATAAACAAGGTTTTTATACCCATTTTGGCTCTGAGAGCTCTTATGCATTTATATTTTCATGACTCGTGGTGTTACATAGAGTCTCTATGTCTATGTTGAATATTTACATTCTCATATGATTTTTCCTCTATCTTTAAAGTGGGCTTTCACCCCACATTGTTCAATCTTAAATTGTTTAGTTTTAATACTTCTGTATGAGTAAATTCGTGTTCCAACTCTTTTACTGAAGGTCGTTAAGACACCTGTGTTTTTAATAAGGGTTTATACCTCTCTATTTGTAAATATAAATTATTTGATTTAATATTAAAGTATAAAATACTTTTGAAAGCTCTAGTTGTGAGCTGCGAAGTCTTTTCTCTCTCATGGCTTCAACCTTCTAGCATCAAGCATATAGTTTACCATATTGTTTAAAAAATATGAATGCCTTTCTCTGGCATTGATATCTATTACTATGTTTAAATCAAAACCCATGCTGAGCATTTTGTTCTATTTATTTTTACGTTACTCTGCAAAATTTATTCTCTCTATTTATGACTCATGAACAGAGGTTTCAACCTCATATGTTTCAGATTTCATGCGTTTATTTGTCATGTTCATGATTATCGTGGTTATTAAGGAGTATGCTATCCTCCTATAGCGCCTAAATATTTAAATATGACTTTTATAATGTTTAATGAAGCTCGTTAGCTTCACTGTAGTAGCTCCCTGTATTTATACATGGTTCTTGTTTTTCTTTCTTTCATGCACAGAATGAAAGTTAAGAGGGTCTACCTCAGGATTTATATGATGCAAATATTTTGTTTATATTATGGCTCTGTTTACAATGCGTTGATTATTTTTAAGGCCAAGCTTGAATCATACTCATGAGAAATACAATGTCTCTGTTCATGTTATTGGTCAATCTCTGCAAAATTAACTGTTAGTAGTTTTAAACATTTCTATGCACTAATAAAACTGTAAATTCATATAAATATGCTTATTGCAAAAAACTTAATACAGATCTCCTTAAACAACATAAATCATTTCTTATTGCAAAAAACTTAATACAGATCACCTATAAAATATTTATCAACATAAGATAGGAAATATAAATATTTTCTCAAACCCTTAGCTCAACTATCCATTCATTAGATAATATAGTAGTAAATAAAAATAAGCAAAATTCTTAAAAAAAACAACTTATCTGAAAACCCCTGGTTCTGCCAACTTGCTATGGAACTGCCATGTTCCTACCTACCATAGATTACTGCTGCTATTCATAAAATCTCGACTTGAGAAGATAATAACTCCCAAGCCAGACCAAGCTCACTAAAAAACTAGAACTAGGGTTGTTTTCTTGTGTGTACTTTTCTTTAATGTAGACTTTCCAATAGGATCTCTTTAATCAATTCTCCGGTTCCTGTAGATAATTCCCTCTTTTTATTTAAGGAGTGCGCACTCCAAGACATATGCTTGGACCAAACATCATTGAGCTCAATAGGGAACAAGGATGGACCTGTGATGTGGCAATGGGCAGCCCTGCCTCTGTAGTATCCTTATCTATAGTTCATTTTTCCTCTTCTTAATTAATTTTTCAAGAATGGATTTCCTCTCCATTTTGGCTTCAAGGAAAAATGTTAGCAGCTCAGAAAATTCTCAAGAGAAAAAGAAGCAAGAGAAACTTCTCTCTTTGATTCTTTTCCCCTTTTATCATTTCTTGCTTTCAATAAAGGGTAGTTAGGGTTTATTTTATTTTCCTCAGAATTCTTGGAAAAAAAAGTATTATTTCTCTCATCTTATTTATCTCTTCTCTTTTTAAATTTTAATTACTCTCTAGTCGTAATTCCCTAGTGAGATTGGTATCTCATTTAACAAGTAGTCCCATAGCAAGTAGGTAGAACAATAAAAAGTAATAAACCACTTTAGTCTCATAAAGTGTCATTTTTCCATGATGCCTTGCATCATTTATAGGTCCAAGTCTCAAAACATATTTACATGCATATTTATTATTTATTTACATAGGGGTAAAACTCTTGGGATGCTACACTTCTACTTATACTCGTCCAAGTGCCTTCTCCAAGTAGATGCATGTAACTTGTCATCATAGCAAAGTGGGTGCACATGCAACAAACTGCTTGTGGAGGCCCTTTGGTTGCTATTTGGACCCATGACTCCAACACTTGGGTGAATGTCGACATATTCCTTGGTCACACCTTAGTCGCATGTAGCCTTGATGATCATTCTTCCCACTTATTGTCATGTTCCCGAGCCCCATAGTCCGTGAACCCAGGAGTTCGAACCTGCCCATTAGTCTATTTAGCATGCCCATTCTCATTGGGAAAGGAACCTGGTCCTATCAAAGGGTGAGTACATTAAATACCCCCTCACCCAAGCTATTTCCGTCTCGACAACATTTGATCAACTCTTTCCTGAGAAAATCAAGGATCCTTTATTCGAACTCCTGAAATTTTTCTTCGTATTGTCACAATTAATCTTTTCTCTCCCACTTGTCTTCCTAATCGGGTGTATCTTTCCAATGGACGAAGTATTCCTTCGGTTTCGTCTTGCCATGCCAAACCAATCTGTGAGCCAACACTAACTCCACTTCACATTCTGGTCGGTTTGCGGTCATATTTAGTTCTCTGGAAAGTCCTTCCCTACTAGGATCCTCCTCATCTAGCTTGCAAGCCTGCAACTGATTAACGTGAAACATTGTGTGGAAGGAGCTTATATGTGGGAAGTTTCAACTTGTACATGACCTCTCCTATCTTCTCAAGAATCTAAAAGGGTCTTTTCTAACTTTGAATAAGGCATAGCACATGCTTGTCAATGGTTTGAATTGATCCTTACTTAGCCTGAGTAAGACCTTGTTGCCTACATGGAACTCCACGTCTCTTCTTCCTTGGCCTGCTCGATGTTTCATCTTCTTAGCTTCCTTGCTTAGCTGGACCCATGCTCACTCTAACCGATATTCCATTCCTTGACAAGTTGAAGTCTCAATGGGATGCTCCCATAGAAGCCTGCGACATCATGTGCAACATCACCGATTGCTACCTAGAGGCCAACTCAAATCGACTGAACCCTGTGGATGAGATATTTTTCATGTTATAGCAAAATTGCACCGAGTCCAATAGATCCATCTAGTTTGTCTAATCTGCCTGAACGGAGTGTCTCAAGTAATTCTCCAACAAACCAATTCATTCGCTTTGTTTTCCCATCAGTTTGTGAGTAGTGGCTTGAGCTCATCTGTAGCTTAGTCCCCGCAAGCTTGAACAACACTATCAAAAATCACCCAGTAAACCTTGTGTTCCTATTTAAAATGATGTTCAATGATAACCCCCACAACTTCACAACATGCTTGAAAAACATCCTTGCGATGTTCTCTTCCAAGCAAGGCACCTTTGTGGGAATAAAGGTCGTATACTTGGAAAACTTTTCTACCACAACAAATATCCCATTGTAGCCATGGGTCATCAGTAGTTTAGTGATGAAGTCCATCGAGATGCTTTCCCACGGTCTCTTTGGAACAGAACATGGTTGAAGCGGTTCGCTATCATCTTGGTGTTGATCTTGTCTTGTTGGAAAACCACACAAGTCTGCACATACTCCTTTACATCCTTCTTCATGTGCTCCCAGTAGTAGCCTCTCTCCAATAGGTCAAGTATGTGATGAATTCCTTGGTTCCAAACCCAAAGAGAGTCTATCACTCCTTCAACAACTCCTTGTGCATGTTTGTACATTTTGGCACGTAAACGAACCCACCAAAATACAACAGTGCCTCTTTTATCCAAAATCTCCTAGTTTTTCCTTCCCTTGCATGCTTCATAATGTTCAAGGCAATTGGCTCAACCTCCAACCCTGCCTTAATCCTTTCTTCTAATTCTATCCAGACTTGCATCTAACCTTTCGCCGACATCGATAAGGATTCACTCTCCTCCTCTACTACAACAAGATGAGCCTTGCAACTTGATGTGTTGTAAATCTTGTTCAACTTGCTCAATTGATTCTCAATCATCATGCCAAACTTAGCTAAGAAGTCCTACCAATGAGCCTACATTCAAGAAAAAATGGGTTGCATCATGAAGTAGACGACGTCGTTTGTTTTTGCTGTGAAGGACTTTCCCAATAGGTAGTGTCTTCATGCCTGTAGTGTACAAACCCCAAAAATTAATTAGAGATTAGTATTCTTAAACCCCACATTAACTACTGATGAAGTATTAATAAAGGGGGATTTATATAAAGATAGAAATAAAAGAGAAATATTGATCAAGTTATGTTAATACTAATTAAGTAAATTGGAAAATTAATCCAGGTAAAGGTAATTAAACTCAATTAGATAAAGTAGGGTGCATGAAGTCTATGTGGCACTCATGCATAATTATATCTAATTAAATTAAAAAAAATGAATTTTCTGCATAAATGGAGGAAATGGGAACTTGTTTGGGGGTTCATGTTGTTGGTATTGGAGTTTTATGGTCTGAAGTGATTTGCTAGGATATTTATGTGAGTGATTGGGTATGAGTTGGTGGTCTATGGCGTTGCAGTAGTACTATTCTAGTTGTATTTTAAAGTTTAGTTATTTCTAGTTGATTCTTTTAGGAGTTTTTCTGATTGAATTGTGGGGGAGTATGGAGTATGGAGGGTTGAAGGATGAATGGTGAGGTATCTAGTTGTATGGAATATTATTATCTATTCAGAGGTTCATGAGCCTTATCTTTTCTCTAAGGGTTGGTTGGGAGGATAGTTGTCTCCCTAATTGTGGTTTTAGTCTGCGGAGCTGTGAACTAGTCAGAGGTTGGGTTGCTATTTGTACAAATTGGTTCAGTTGGTCCACTTCTAGGTAAGTACTAAACCTTAACATTGTCATGTTCCCATTTTTTCAGCACAAGGGAGCATCCAATGACCCATCAAACCCCATGGATCCTAGTGGGAATCAATGAATTAATTAATAAGGGGGATAACATTGTCCAAGTACTCTAGGAAATTAAATTAATTAACTAGTAATAAATGTGGGCTATAGTTGTTTTAAGATAAATTAAATTAAAGATGCTATTTAATATTTTGGAATGTTTAATTTGTTATTAAATTAAATATGAGTTGGATAGGCTAAAAGGGTCCATGAGGGCGCACAAGGAAAGAAGGCTAGCCCTATGAGTTGTCACACCAAAAGAGGAAACTAGAAGAAAGAAACACAAAGCAAGGTGTCAGTAAAAAGAAGCAAACTGACCAAAAGAAGGAAAAACAAAATGCAGTGAAAAGCATGCAAGTGCATAAAGTAGGTTAGTGCACAAAGCAAGAAACTGTAGAAAAGAAGTCAATTGTGAAAATAAGGAAACATCAAGAAAGCAAGGGAGGGAGCAGTTTTCGAAAGGGAGAAAATCTAATCAGTTAGGAAAAGCATGAAAGCAAAGGGGAAGCGGGAAAGTTCCAATTCAGTTAATGAGGGTGCAAGGAAAGAGCTAGAGACCTTGTGCAATGAATCTAATCCATATATGGCTTGTCCATGAAGAAACCCAAGCTATAAAGAGAGGTGGTTCTCACCCTCTCACATATTTTGTTCATTCTTACATTTTGAATTGAGAGATCTGCAACTACTCAAGACTTGGGAGATGTGCCCCTGGTCATCAACAAGGAGATGTGCCCTTGATATCATCTAAATTAGTTGGATATTCATCCAGCTATGGGAAGGAGGACCTCTAGTATTCCTCATTGATTTCATTACAACCTTTTGGAGTTTATTTGCAGATCATATTCAAGCCATGGCTCGTAGATGTCAAATTCCAAGCTTTCATGAAGAAATCTAGTGAAGTAGTGCATTTAGAGATAGAATATAATGGCCTGAGAAGAGAAGAATTGAGCATCTATGCCCCTGATGAATGTGGTATCCTGTATTTTGAATCTGATCTAATTTGAACAGCGGTACATCTCTTAGATTTTGAATTCCAATATCATGCAAAGAGATCCATTGAAGCAGAGCGCCCAGAGATAGTAGAGATTGCCTGAGAGGAGAAGACTTGAGAAGATGCACCCTTTTTTACTACGAGAGCTGATATTTTACCTCTAATTTGATGTGATATGAATTAAATCTCATGTAATATCTACTACTGTAATAATAATCCATCTCATGACTTCCTTTCTCAATATTTTGCATTCTATGTGTTGGATCTAGTGGTTATTGAGGAATTCTGAGGTTTTCTAAATGGATAACTAATATATGTGCCCTTGGGAATCTGATGGATGCCAAAATTCATTGATTTTCATGTAATATGATGTATCTATGAATTTATAACATAAATTTCTAAATATGGTTCATCATTTGTAAATCATTGTTTCACCTTGCACCAGAGTGGCCCAATTCTTGACTAGTTTTATTGTCTGGGTCATAAATGATAATATATATATCCAAATTGAGTTTTGCAAGTTTTTTTAGTTCATTAACATCCCCTTAAGTCCACTCCAACATTCAAATCAGAAATTTGGGAGGTTCGTACTGTGTTTGAGTTAGCCATAATTAAAATTAGTTGAGCTGCCACTTGTTTCCGCTTGGATGCACACCTAGGGGGGAACACGAAAGAAATATTCAAGCCGCTCGGTATGGACTTTGGGGAAAGTCAGAGTTAATATCTATCACTTGAAACTTAACTCCTCCATCTAGTCTTACTCCTAGAGAAGCCAAGGGGGGTCGTCCCTAATTAAAGAAATCTATGGTCTTTAATCTAAAAAAAGAGAAAAAGCAACCTTTAATCTAGGAGTTAGAAAGATGATGAATAAAAATACCGAAAAGTAACATTTGCAATTTAATTTCATCACAACACATGAAATAAAGTAGTATCCATGACATTTTGTAGATTGATTTAAGCAATAGTAATATATGATGACCAGTGCCGAGCTTGTAAAAAATGATGATGTTGTGTTGTGTCGTGAAAGTATTGCAAAGTATTGTTGTCAGTTTTATATTTATTAGTGAGTATTAGAGGAGTGGGGTTTATTGGGGGTTTGTCCCAACTAAACTTAACCTCTCGAATTGAGTGCTATAGTGGCTTTACCAAGTGTCCCACAAGGCGAGGCATAACCTACTTACAATAGCATTTTGAATCTTTGGTATTCACCCATGCAACCTCCCGAGTTCTTGAAGTTTAGCTTATTTGGATTTTCCTATTAGACTAATGCTTGCCTTCCTTTCTGGTTGACCAACTGATCAGACTAAGCTATAGTGGCCAAGAGCATACTTGGATTTCAAGCATTGATTTATTTTACTAAACAAAACTTGATTTTCTACTTGGTTAAATCTACTTCCAAGAGTATCTTTTCCGACCGAATTCCAGTACTCGAGCAATCTCTTTCCATGGCACCTTACTTTGGGAAAGAAAGGACAAAATTACTCAGGAAAAACTGGAAATTGTTAAAAAAAATGTGAAAAGCTAAGTCCTGAGTGCACTTTTGGCCTGCCGTTGAAACGAATCCAACAAGGTTAATTTTAGTCTTATGTTTATTTTATTAGATGCGAAAAAAGAAAAATCTAAGCTAAAAATTCAAACCATGAAAAATGGAGTCGACACAGATCCGGTTAATGGTCTGGCTACTATAGGTATATTTGTTTAATTTATCTACCAGTTGCGGCTCGGCCCACCGTTTATATTTTATGTTTAAGGTATGAGTATCCAAGTGCTTATAATATAACTAATGCATTTAACCTATAATTGACAGGAAGAAGCTTCACAAGTGATGTGTAAGTTCTTACCTCCCGTCTTATCACTTCTACATTATCAATCAGCTAACCCTATTCTAAATTAACTAATCTATCCTTGCAAGGAGCGAGTTTTAATAACAATAATAATATGAGAATTCTTATACAAATCTAACAAATAGCTATTAAGATAAAGTATGCGCACTCACAGTAGAAAATTACAAAGATAGCTTTGATTACATTTAAATTAATTTATTACTCTGATATCACATAGACATTTGCATAGACAAGTAAAATCATTCATCACCATTGAAATAATTCAATAAAGTTAGAAAGATCTCACAACATGAGCATGAACATAAGAAGAAATAATTCTGATCTATTGAGTCACAACATTCCACGCAAAAATATGTGGAAGCTTTTCCCAGCAAATAGGTCCTTCTCATTAGCAGAAAAATAATTCTCTTACAAAGTGTCTCCAGCCTCTTTTTCACTAGAAAAAGTCCCCTTTCTAGTACCCTTCCCCCTCTATTTATATTACAAGAGAATTTGTCTTTACATGACTAATCGCTTCACCTACCTTTGACCTCTGGTTTTCCAAAATTTGTCTTTTGTGTTTGCACATAAAAAATAGACAATTAATTACAAATTAAATTAACCTTCCGGTGGGACCTCCAGGCTGGAAATATAATTGTCCCACAAGTACGTTTCCTGAAATATTATATTACATTGTAGAGGTTATAATAATTTTAAAGATACTTCATGAACAGATAATTTCTTTTCCACACGTATCACTCCTTTAGTAGCTGCTTTATAGATCTCTTCTAGGAAATAAGCATTTATAGATGCTTGTCCAATGTGTTGCTTGAGATCTTCTTTATTTAGCACATCTAGTTTCCTGATGTATTCCAGGTCTTCTTTTAGGCCATTTTTCAATTCCGTTAGGCGTTGATTCTTGGTGGGAAACTCGTACATTTCTCATGTATTTGATAAATTCTTTTGTAAAATTCCTCACATTTTGTGATGGATTTGGGTACTTCTACCTGTATCTTCCTGGAATCTTTCCTGCAACTTTCTAGAAGTGCTATATCCAACTTAAGTTCCGTAGTCATTTTGTTTGGCAGGTGATTAGATAAGTTTGGATTTTTTTCCTTCCAGATCATCAACCTTTTCAATTTTTTAAAAGTATCAACTATCTTTTGTCTTATAGAGAAAGCATCAACGGAGATCTCCTTCATTCTAGCTATCATCTGTTTCATTTTATAAATTTCTTCAATTAACAATTCTCGTGAGTGGAAAATTTGTTCATTTATTTTGCAGGCATGCTCATGGAATGGGGTCATATCCTGCTTCTGATTTTGAGCCATGTAAACATGTTCCAAGGGAGATTCCTTATCTCTAACCAACTCACTCACCTGAGACTGCAAAGTTTCTCTTTCGACTATCATCTCATCTATGTGTGCTTGTAGAGATTATTTTTTACTAATCAAAGCTTCCACTTGTTGGTTTGAATTCATTTCTTTTCCCTCCAACTCATTTAAGTGAGAATAGAAGTCGCTTCACTCACCTTCCATAATTACAAGTTGTACATTCAAAACATCCTTTGCATTCTCCATGCTCTGATAATCCAACAATAATTTATTCTTTTTAGATTCTACTGCATCCAATTTCCTTTTCAGCTCAATTCCTTCTCCTCTTGCTTTCACCAAGTTATCTTTCAGCTTTAACATTTTTTCCTTGCTTTGCTCTAGGTCGTTCATCAATTTATCAACATTATCAGCGTTCTCCTGAGCAGCTGTTATGTTTACTGATGCGGTGAATTTGGGATACTTGTGAGTACCTTCCACTAAGGTACTTTCCTGAATTGTTACCACATCTGGCTGTGCACCCATTTTCATCCTTTTCTTTGTTCTTCTCAAGATAGTCTTCCGCTTGGGATCGAAGACTATAGTATCCAGCTTTGCTACTAAATGCTTCTTTGAAGGAGTGAAGGGGGTGAGCCTGAGCTCAACAAATGGAATATGGACTCCCATAAGCAGAATTCCGGAGATGTCGGGTGGATCTATGTCCATGTATTGAATACTATAGTCTCTTTCTTGGACTTCTTTGTCCTCCACAACTTTCTTGAGCTTATCTTCTTCTTCCTTTTGTCTCTCCAATTTTGCCTCATTATCCATTGCTTCTTTCCTTTCCTTTCTGAGTCTCTCCTGTTCTACCTCTACTTCTTTCTCCTTTTGTTCTTCCTCTTCCCTTTGCTTGCTCCTTCTTCTGCTTTGGATTCTTCTTCTTTCTATTTCCTCTATGCTTATTCCTTTTGTCTCGCCTCCTCCTCTCATTTTAGCCTTGCCTCTTCTGCAACTATGGATTCTTCTCGGGCCTTATGTTGCTCTGCTTCTTTAGCAGTGTCTTTGGTTTGGCTAACACCCGCTGCATCTTTACATCGAAATATTTTATTCAAATTTGACATGTTATTTTCCCTCTGATATACTTCCTCATCCTTAAGGAAGTGGTCTGTGTATTCAAAGTGAATTTTACACGACGCACAGTTTTGGGCGTGTAAATATTTGATTCAAAGATCACTACTCCCTTTGAATCGCCCTGAGATCTCAAGTGGTATGAGTCTCAATATCAGTATATACTCATAAAAATATAGACTCAAACAACTAGATCTGCATTTACCAACTGAAATATAAATGCAATCAAACACATAAACAACAGATATACCCTGGAACCCTTTCGGGGAAAAACCAGCTAATTGTGGGGCTATCTTCTCTCTCAATCCTAGAGCATATAGATATAAATGAGACAATACAATACAGGATTACCTCAGTAGGTAACTCAACCGGTCCAAAACTGGACAGACTCTACTTTGCATGCATCCAACTGATGCATGCACTAGATGAGTAAGCCCCAACTGTCAAACTGGATCTGAGTAATCTGAAGATGCCTTGAATGATCTGCCCTCTCTCTATCTTACTGCTCTGAAACTTAAGAAGCCCTCTGATGAACTCGGCCTACTCTGCATGCACAAGTGCGCCCTCCCTCCAGATGTCAAATGCTCATACTGAACTAGATCTCAGAATATCTGAGCTCTGATCGTCCCTAACCTTCCTCCAATGCTGAGGCAAGGCTATCTTGGAAGTATTAGACTCCGAATTGGTCAATCCAGCTCCAAACGAGCTTCTCCCTCCTTGGGAAATGCGCTCTCCTCCAAGAGAACTCGGCCTCCTCCAATCTAATCATAAATCAAACTGTTGAGCTCTCTCAACTCATAGTAGTGGGTATCTAACCTCTCTAGAACTGAAGGTCACTGATCTAGCTCAGATCTGACCTTCCTAGCTCCTGCAGCAGCTCCTCTCTCTCTCAGAAAGTCGCCCCACATGTGCGGCTGCGCCCTCCTCACTCTAGCAGTATCTCTCTCCGACAATGCAACTGAGTAACCTCATCTGGGGACCCCCTGCCTCTATAAATAATCTCACCGATGAATTAGGTTTTCCAAAAACCTAATTCCCTGTGCATGCAAAAGGTCACTTTTGCATTCAGTCATTGAATGCTAACAGGTCATGCAAAACTCATGCATGAAAAGTTCAATCTCCCGTGAAGTTCCGCATGAAGTCCCCACTAGAATCATGCTACTGAGTAGAGTGCATCTCACCCTCTACTCCATCTTGATGCCTATGCAGCTAATGTACCTCCATGTAAGGCATCTGAACCATGGAGGACATCCCGAAGTTACCATAATCTAACACTCCCTCTTAACGAGGGAAGTCCTGACATTGATGCCTAGATCCATCAAGTCCACTATTGTTGATACTGATCTAACTGATCTGCTTGTCACTACTCTCTAACCTGAAGAACTCTGATCAATATCCATAAATGAGGCTTCAGAAGAAGCCCTATGATCAACCACTGCACTCTGACTCAGACTCCCTCTAAGTCTCTGTTGGAGTAACCAATCTTGAAATCCTCTGTCAAGTGGATCTACTTCTCTGTAGGTCATCTGCCTATGACCCTAAGTTGACTCAGCTCTGTAAGTCAAATCCCACTGTCTCTGAACTGAATTAGCTCTCTCCTGAGCCAAGTCCATCTCAACCATGTCATACCATCTCACTCTCTGACTGGTGCCTGCATGAGCAGCATGCTCATCCATCTGATATGAGCCCAAGGGATTAATCTCCTGAGACTCATCACTATCAAGAGAATATTGCTCATCCATCAGAACTTCAGAATCACTACCCTGATCCTCATCATGGTGAGCATCTCACCCACCCATCTGTTGAAAAGGCTCACTCCTCCTGGCCTCATCTTTGCTATGAGCATCTCGCTCATCATCCCCCTCTGCATCTGAAGAGGATTCACTCAGCCATCCTAATGTGTCCAAGGTAGGCTATCCATGAACCAAATAATCACCATCGATCCTATGACCAAATAAGACTAGGTCTACTCCTATAGGATAGGTGAAGAACTGATCCCTATGAAACACCATAGGGTATCCTGCAGCTGCCAATGCGGCCACTGAGAGGAAACTCCCTCTCAGTCCTGGAACAAAGAGCACTCCTAAAACCTCTAGGAGCTCCTTGCGGTCAAGCAGAAATCTCACTCTTCCCACACCAGTAACAAAATGGTGAACCCCCTGACCATCTCGATTCAACTGTATGGATGTATGCTCTAAGATTATGAATGCATATCACACTCATGTCATATGACTGTTGAGAGTGTTGTTCACTCTCCACCTCTGATCAACTTTAGCCTCGGGTAGGCTACTATCATGTCTTGACTGAATTGAGGCCAGTGAGAACTCCTTCTCAAACCGAGAAGAGAACTCATCAACCTCCTCTGCTGCTTCCACCTGCTCGTCCTTCGCCTGCTTCCCCCTCTTTTTATGCGGACACTGTCCCGCATAATGTACATTGTCATGTCCCCATTTTGACCCTTATAATATTTTGGGCTATAATGTAAATATTGTATGCATATTATGTATGATTGCTAGCGTGTAGCTCAAGGCCAAGGCCCCGCTAGTGAACGCTCAATATTGAAGAGGCAATTATTTGATATTATGCTACCCATGTGCTAGTGAGCCATGGAAATTGTAAATATGCATTTTAATATAAATTACCACAACTAGCTATGCAATGCAACAAGAGATGGGGGTATGATGTTTACAAGGAATTGGGAGGGAAATATTCAAACCCTTGAGCCAATCAAGTCAAGCCAAGTGTCAATGAGAGAACCCATCAACCCCCAACTACCCATGCTGACGTTTGTACCCAATCATTTACTCTCCCAAGAGTTGGTTGAGGTAGTTAATGCCTTGGGGAATGGAGAGGTATGGATATCCAAATTCGGGTATGGGAAATCCACCCTTCATGGAAAATCGTGTTTGGCTTCTTGGGCAAGAAAAAAGCCATGAATTTCTCCCCAAGCCATTATTCACCCATCAGTTTTGATCTCTCAGGAGTTTGGAGCTTCCTGGGTGTTCTCCTCCACATTTTTCTGGTTTCTTGTTTTTTTCTAGCTGGGAGAAGGGCATTTTTATGTTGCAGACCCATGGGGAAGGGAGGGGAAATCGATTTGGGGACCATAGAGGTTGTTTTGGCCCACTGATTGCTTGTATATCCGTGGGAGAAATCATTTTCTTCCCCATGGTCGATTTTTCCTCTCACAAATCCGTTTTTGGGGTGCCCACATTTGGGGAAAAACCATGTCCATCTAGTTTCTAAGTCCCATTGCTGAAAATGTGTTTCCAAGCCCATATCTGAGTTTTGTGTGTAAAAGAATGTTGGGGATTGAGATGGGTATCCATTTATTTGGCTGAGCTGAGCTTGAGAGTCCCCATTTCCCTGTAGATATCATGCCCAGCTCGGGGGTGGTCTCTGAGGCTGAAATAATATAGGTTGGGCAGAGACCTATGGTTGGATGGAACATTGCAGCGACATAGCTAGTTGCTTGGGACAGCATTACAGTGATATAAGTATACTCACTTATTTGTATTTACTTCTGCACTGTTTTAATTGATGGATGACTGTTCTTGATATGATAGATGCTTGTGAAAGGTGTGTGGATGATGTTTTATTCCGTTGTGCATATTTTCTTGAATTTCATCTGCACACATATGCATTGTATTGTAATTCCATTTTTTTTTATTCAAAAGAATGGGGCTAAGTTTTGTGTAAAGCCCAGATTTTTTGTGCCATGTTCCCTTCCTTGCATTGGATAGATGGGAGGGGACGTCACATCCATACTCATTGCAGGCGAAGAATTTGATCTTTCTCAGATCCTTCTTCTGTCTGTCTCTCTGTTTCCCGCGTTTTGCGAGAGCCACATCCTCCTCCTATGGAATAGTAGAAGCTGAACCCTGAATGTACCCTATCTGGATATCCTCCTGTGTGAAATCATCCCACAGGCGATCCCACTTGGGAAGGTTCTCTCGAGCTATGATAGACTGAACAAACACTGCCCATGGCACAGTCACACCATTCAAGGCCTGTCGAACCAGCTCACTATCCTCTATCTTCTCACCAACTGCACCCTACTCATCTCTCACTTGAGTAATCTTGGTGAGATAGGTCATCATGCTCTCATCCTTCCCCATCTTGATGCTTCTTAGCTTCTCCCTGAAAACCATCTTCCTATTTTCATTGGAGCTCTAGTACAAACTAGTCAATGCATCCCACATCTCACACATTGTCCTTGGTAGAGACATGTGGGATGAGGTGATCCTTGATCGCATCAAGAAGGATCCTCTGAGCCTTTACATTATTCTTGTCATACACTGCTTTGGCAGTGGCATCAGACAGAACTGTAACGGGATTTGTTGTCGTGTTGTTCACAACATCCCATAGCTCACTCTCTTTCATCAAGAGAGTAATACGTGCCCTCCATGCACTATAGTTGGAGGAACCATCCAACCGGTCCTCCACCCTCAAACTGGTAGCCATACTCACCCAACTGAAGAAACTATAACCCACAGTGAACAAGAGTCTCTCCTGCTCATATATCTGGTAGATCTATCATAGATCTGACCACAGAACCCACTAAACTGATAGATATGACCTCTACAACCTCAGATCTGAACTATGCTGCTCAGATCTGGTCTCTAAATCCATAGATCTATGTGTGACTGCCCTCTCTGACCCTCAACAAAACTATGATACCATGTAAATATTTGATTCATAGATCACTACTCCCTCTGAATATCCCTGAGATCTCAAGTGGTATGAGTCTCAATATCAGTATATACTCATACAAATATAGACTCAAACAACTAGATATGCATTTACCAACTAAAATATAAATGCAATCAAACACATAAATAACAGATATACCCTGGAACCCTTTCGGGGAAAAACCAGCTAATTGTGGGGCTATCTTCTCTCTCGATCCCAGAGCATACAGATATAAATGAGACAATACAATATAGGATTACCTCAGCAAGTAACTCAACTGGTCCAAACTGGACAGACTCTACTTTGCATGCATCCAGCTAATGCATGCACTAGATGAGTAAGCCCCAACTGTCAAATTGGATCTGAGTAATCTGAATATGCCTCTGACTGATCTGCCCTCTCTCTATCTCACTGCTCTGAAACTTAAGAATCCCTTTGATGAACTCGTCCTACTCTGCATGCACAAGTGCGCCCTCCCTCCAGATGTCAAATGCTCGTATCGGACCGGATCTCCGCAGATCTGAGCTCTGATCATCCCTAACCTTCCTCCAATGCTGAGGCAAGGATATCCTGGAAGTCTTAAACTCTGAATTGGTCAATCCAGCTCCAAACGAGCTTCTCCCTCCTTGGGAAATGCGCCCTCCTCCAAGAGAACTCAGCCTCCTCCAATCTAATCAGAAATCACACTGTTGAGATCTCTCAACTCACAGTACTGGGTATCTAGCCTCTCTAGAAGTGAAGGTCAATGATCTAGCTCAGATCTGACCTTCCTAGATCCTGCAACAACTCCTCTCTCTCTCTCAGAAAGTCGCCCCACATGTGCAGCTGAGCCCTCCTCACTCTAGTAGTATCTCTCTCCGACAATGCAACTGAGTAACCTCATCTGGGGACCCCCTGCCTCTATAAATAATCTCACCGATGAATTAGGTTTGCCAAAACCCTAATTCCCGGTGCATGCAAAAGTCACTTTTGCATGCAGTCATTGAATGCTAACAGGTCATGCAAAAATCATGCATGCAAAGGTCAATCTCCCCTGAAGTTCCGCATGCAGTCCCCACTAGACTCATGCTACTGAGTAGAGTGCATCTCACCCTCTATTCCATCTTGATGCCTATGCAGCTAATGTACCTCCATGTAAGGCATATGAACCATGGAGGACATCCCGAAGTTACCATAATCTAGCAGGGCGACCTTTTGTAGTTTGTCATTTCTGACAAAACTCTTCTCCCCAAAATGAAATGCTTCTAAGTCTTTTACAAAAACCTTTGTTCCTTTCACCTTAGGGAATTTATATGCCCCGATGGCAAAGGGAAGTGGTGGATAGGAATCCTTCTTATGTTCATTTAAAAAATTGCCTACTCCATTGATGAATAGTTGTCTTACTGCCTCTTTGTGTACTACATAATCCGTAACGTACTTTGGAATTAGAGGTGGGGCTTTAGTACCCCCATACATTCTGATATATGTGCCTTCCGGGGTAAAGTAGAAATCTCCATATTCGCAGATGATTGCCATCGCGTTGTCCGATAAGCAATTGGTCTTTTCATTAAATATTAACCAATACGAAGGAATTATGAATTCCTGACAGATAAGCTTGAGTATTTATGAGCCCAAATTATTTGGTAAGCTACATATAGTGGGGTCTTAGTCGGGATCTAGTAGCACCCCAACTTGTGGAAAGGGTGTCTAATCAAGATGCAGTCAATAAGGTAGGAAGACATACAGAACTCAGCTTTCTTCTGGGTCATCCCTCCTTGGTTTTCTGCTATCGTTGATTCCATACTCTCTGAGATAATGTCTGCCCAATTGAAGATGGTACCATGGGAGGTGATATGATACACAAGAGGCACCCAGATGAGCTTATAGATATTCGCATTTTCCCAACCAAATATCCTTCTCAACATCAAAGCTATGATTCTGAACGGTGTTTTCAAATTCTGAGTATCATGTTCCCCACTTGCGCTTTGCCTCAGTTGCTTTCTAAGAATCAACATTTTCTTAGCATACTCAAAGTGATATATGTTGACTCCCCTTATCCAGTGATATGTCATCATAAATTTAGGAGAGGGTAACTTGTATGCTGTGCTAATATTACTGGGTTGAAACTAAGTGAATCCTTATCCACCCTCCCCAGCTATGATCTGTGTTTCAACATCTATATGAGGTAGAATCCAACCAATTACTTTTGAACAGGGGAAAAGCTCTGGATGGGTGGCAACTTTATGAAGACTTGATCTTTTGATATTCAAATACACCATCATCTCTTCAATGGATGCATCTAGCACGTTTAGATCTCAGATGAGGTTATATAGTTCACCCCACTTATATTCAGGGACGATCTTGGTCACCGCTCTGGTATCCTCATATAAGGTTTCCATCGGGGTTTCTAGAACAACCTCAATATTGTAATCTAATTATGCTACCTTGGCCTTACGCTTAGCAGCTCTTCTTTGCATCTCTGAGTCCTGATACGAATAGAAAGTTAATGTGCATAAATCAAATGTGAATACAATACTTCCAAGCAAAATGATAATGAACATAATATTCTGAAAATACATTGTAGATGTATGAATTGTCAATATTGTTTCCTAAAATAGAGGATTCATACTTCCATGACTTCAAGTGTGTTTGGTTCTGAATGACTTGTCGTGAGGACTCCCTAATGCACTGTCACATAGATTTCTTCATTCTTTCACTAGCCTTAGTAATCAAATTCTTAGTCAAAACTTAAATTTTTATTTCACTTAGGGCTAGATATGCACGGATTTTGGAATGCAACTATTATCTTACTCTTGGCATTTAAACACTCCTTTCCACTCTTTAAGCACAATATATGATCTACCAAAACCAAAAACATCTACTCCTCGGGGCTTATATACATATTTGCTTATTAAGTTATTTGAGGCAAAGCATCAAAGCATCATCCATGACCAAAGCGGTGTGACTTATTGATCTGCATTATCCTGTTCGTCATTGTAAGCATCTTCTTCCTATTAATTATATGAGGCAATCAAGTAGTTCGTGGCCATGTTGGAAGACTAAACAGAACTAGTCAATGTATATAGGTTTTGGAACAAGTTGCATGATTATCGGCAGATTGGAACAATTCACACAAATAATAAATGGAAAACTACACCCTGAAGCAAATGATCACTCAGACGACCCTAAGCATGCCCAAAACCCTAGGGCCAATGTAATCGCATCAAGCTTCCAATATAGCGAGCATCCCAGTACGGATGCTGTCTCATTTTGGGCGAATACCATTAATTGGTCTTGTTAATGCAAATAGCCAATACCCGAGGTGACAAAATGGAAGTTAATCTGACTCACATGGAGCCAATAGAGTATTTCACTAAAATGCTCGTCCGCCTAAGTTGTGGTGTTGGTCCCTAGGTAACGCCTCCCGTTCCAGGTCTATGTAACATAATTTGATGAAGCAACAGAGAGATAATTTATCACTCAATGATAGGCACGATCAAACGACACTAGTTGAAGGGAGTGGAAAAATAAAATGAGCGCATCGAACCAAAAAAAACCTAATGTTATACTGGTAGCATAGCGTTACTAAGAATAATCATACTGACCAAGTGATGGACCGGAAAATGGCCTTATAAACCCTAGGATTGCTAGGCTATGGCAATGAGAGCACCAGGTTACTCTATGAAGAACCAAAACCATAGGTTGGCGGCAAGCACAATAGAAGGTCTGGCTTTATACTCTTATTCTAATTAAATGCTAATGAAGCCTTAAAATGCTTTGCAAAACCTAAAATACAATGGAAAAAAAGTCGTTTATGGATAAAAGGTAAACTGTCAGAAAACGACCTACCTGGAAATGCGGAAGTGGTTCAAATAGGATCTCCAATGGAGTTATACGCGCTTTCCTGTCGTCCGGTGAGTGCTCCAAAACGTCATTACAAATAATGTGAAGAGAAATAATTTGAAACCTTATATTTAAACCAAAAATAGCCCTAGCATTAAATGCGTTAATGGGGTCAAATCATGCTTGTTTGGGTCACTTTTCATCTTACGCCGCAAATGTTTTGGACCACTTTTTAATTTATGCCGAACAACGTTTGGGAATGTTTCGAATCAATTCTCCTTCAGCATCGATCCTTTTTCGGGCGACCCTTTCTTTTGGCACCGATGTGTTTCGGATCACTTTATCATTTTTCACCGATATCGTTTCGGAGAAACTTCAATTCTATGTCGAAACTCTTCGGGCAAGAAAACCCTTTTACGTCGATTCTGCATTGAAATTTTTTGGAGTGAAAACCAAGTTTATGTTGATCAAATTCAGGGAAGACATCTGTTTGACGCCGATTCACTCCATCTATTCGGTTGGAACAACTTCCCAATCTACGCCGAAAAGTATTGGGGCCAGTTTCAGAGCAACACACCTTTTAATTGTGTCGGTGCTAAACATAATTCTTCTCCAACCGATTCAGTGCTAAATAATAAACTTCATCGATCAATTCAGCGTGAAATTGAAATGTCCTCCGATAAGGCCTATTTCCTTTGTTCTCCAACCGTTTCGGTGGAACATTCTATTTGGCTCTGAAACACAATTCTTCCCAAAAACTAAGCATTAATATAAAACCTCTCCGACCGTTTCAACACAACTTTGGATTGTTCTCCGACCGTTTCGGCGAAAAACTGACAACTCTCCTGATCTAGAAAAAATGAGTTTTCTTTTTTTTTTCAAGAAAAAATCTAAGTGTCAATAAAAGTAAGCAGATCAAAGATGACACAAAATCTGAGTAAATTCAAACTAAAGGAGGGGCCCTACAATTTTATAAAAAATTTGGGGATCAGGTTGCAGTTGCAACAGGTGGATAAATATTTCTCTAAGAAAGAACCCCAAAAGGGATTTTTGATCCACTTTGGAAATTTTCCACTGATAGCCATAACCCATTAAACCTATATATCATCCCCTATAATAGGGAATGGTCCTATCCCTCTTCATGCATTCAATAGAAACCTCTAGAGTCAATGTTAAGGATAGATTATACACCATGAATGGCTTGATTATTTCTCTGCTAAGGAATATTCTTAGTTGTATTGTCCAATTTGGATAAATTCCAAAGGCTCCCATTTGAATATTGGGATTCTCAAAATGAATTTCTATACCAATCAGTAATTTTATCAATAACAAAGCTCCCTAGCTGTTTAAACAACACCTTAAAACAGGGTTCTTGGAATCGATTTAATACTAAGAGGGGGGGTGAATCAGTATTAGCACAGTTATTAGTAGATTTTACCTTCTTTAAATAGATTAGTCCTTACTTAATATTTATCTTTTGTTATGCATCAGTAAATAAACTGATGCAGGAGCAACAGGGCCTAGGCAGATCAGTTGAAGTTAATTGACATGAGGAAAGCCGACCAGAGGGAGTGCCGATGATCACTGGTGAAGAAGAGCAGATTGAATTGTCGAAGTCAATAAGTCGAGCAGGAGCAGTCGGGTATAGGACCGACAGATGCAGTGAAGTCGAGATTCGACATGTTGGGGTCGACAGACGGTAGGTCAAGGGTGGAGTGTTGATGGTTGACATGCGTCGAACCACGACTCTGACAGGTTTGGGTGTAAGCCAAGCAAGGAGGAAGGGGCAGACTGTTGAAGCCTTGGGTTGCGAAAGAAATCCAACGAGTAAGTCGAAGCTGACAGACGGTATGGAAAACGTGATTATTTACTGTATCCTGTCAGAAGGACGCATAGAAGTCAAGGGGAGTACTTGGAAACGGTTCGGGGTTGCTAAGGAAGTTAATGACAGTTATTGCAGGTGGGTGAAGACATGATAGATGTCATCACAGGAAGAGGATGTGCAGTACGGTTGGGGCGCTGACAGTTGCAGATCTGCAGGATCTGAGGAGATCGACAGACAAATGATGCGTGTCTCGGGGATTGCAGTGGTCTCGGGAACATCAACATCAGCAGAGTAGAAGGCCGGGAGTTAGGATCAGTTGGATCACTTGGAATTTTGGGAAAGTCAAGCAAATCTTGGCAGAGAAGAAAGCGAGGGAAGTATGATAGATTGGAGATAAGAGTCACACATCTATAGAGCCGAGAGAGATCGATCCATAGCTCAGAGTTCCGCAGTGAACCAGGAGATGGTGACGTCGACACACTGAGATAGCACACAGTTATTTCTATGTTGTAACGGCTAAGGCCAACAGTTAGTTAGTTATTTCATTTATTTGCAGTTAGCATTGTAACCGATTTGGAGAAGTAATATAAGCTAGCTTCTGGCATGTTGTTTGCATATTGTCTATGTGAACGTGTGTGTAGTTTGTATTGTTAAGCAAGAACCTTATTGCATAAGGCGCCTTGCGTCAAGTGGTATCAGAGCCATAGCATCCTGAGATTTGAAGGATAGCCATATTAGAGCGGGAAGTGAATTCCTGTGTGAAGAACGTCAGGTCGTATTGAACTTGCAAGTTTGTTTATAGCTCCAGCTGAGGTTGGGTAGAGTTGTACATGGATTATTGAAGTCCATTTGCGATTGGACAAAGTGGGAGTTTCAATCGAGGTTGAAAATGGCTCATAGAGGTGTTAATGTCCTAGGAAGAAGAGCACGTGGCGCAGCAGTCACAGTTGATCGTGAGATGTTCGACGAGTGCGTCCGAACAATGCAAACCTTGACAAATGGAGTCGCATCGATCAAAGAAAGCCAAAGGCGTGGTTGTATTCCTGATGCGTTAGACCACAGCGACGAGGAAGTCGAAGAAGTGGAACCACGAGAAGCAGCAGGAGAAGAACTAGAAGACAAACTGATCAAACTTATGATGGATATGAGAGGTAAGACAAAGCTAGATGTACGTACCTACTCAGGAAGCCTGGATCCAGAAGACTTGATCGACTGGTTTAGAGAGATGGAGATCAAATACTTCGACATAGAGAAGATCAAGGATCCTAAACGGGTTAAGACTGTGTGTCTGAGGTTGAAGGGTCATGCCTCATTGTGGTGGGACAATGTGCAGGATTACAGAGTCAATAAAGGAAAGGAGAAAATCAAATCTTGGGATAGGATGGTCTCCAAGATGAAAGGGAAGTTCTTGCTAAATGACTATGTGATTTCCTTATTCCGAAAATTGTAGAACTTTCGACAAAAAGAGATGACCGTGAAGGAGTACACGGAAGAGATCTACAGATTGTTGATAAGGTCGAGTTAGACCAACGAAGGAGAATAAGCTGTCACTAGGTACGTGAACGGATTAAAATATGCCATTCAGGATGAATTGAGCATGTCGAGATTCAGAGCAGTGCGTAAAGCCTATCAGTTAGCTCAAAAGGAAAAATAGAAATTGTTGAGAAAATCCGTAGTGACCAGAGGTAGGATGACTGGTCGGGGTGCGAAGACTGTTTCCGTAAAAGGCCAAAGTAGCGGTTACAGGAAGGAATCTGTCGAAGAAATTCGAAGGATGGAAGGGACATTGACAAGAGAGAAAGCGCAAGAGAACAGATGCGATGGTCATGAGAACTGCAGTCGAGGTGCGTATGGTCGAAGTGGTCCATCCGATAGAAAAGGAGCTAACAGACCCACCATAATCTGTTACAAGTGTCGTGGAGTGGGACACAAGGTATATGAATTCCCAGAGAACCTACATGCTTAGAGGATTTGAAACCCAGACATCGAAGGGATGAGCAAGTCGACGAGAGGGAAGAATCAGCATTCGACAGTAGTGAGGATGATAAGAAGAAAAGTCGGGCCATGACTGTTAAATTTTGAGCATTAATTCAATATACTCTAGGATCTTTACTGAGAGAATAACATGTATAGCATATCAAGTATAACAATGCATATCAATCACACCAAGCAATCACATGAGACAATAGACACACAGAGTTTCACTGGGGAAAACCATAAAGGTGAAAAACCCCACAACTTCCTCAAAGATAGAAAGAGCAATGATACAACCAAAGTACAAGAGATAGTCTTCTCCTAGCAGCTACTCCTCCTCCTCAACTAGTGCGCCACTTTTCTTAGTGATGTAGGGGTGAATAATGAGATGATCAAATAGAGATCTCCCGCTCTCTATTTATACTTGTCCCAACTTGCCTAATACACTATCAGGTCTGACTTCTCTAGAAGAGTCTAATAACCCATGGTTACATTAATCTAGGCCGACCCCACACTTGGTGGTCTAATAACCCATCACAGAAAGTTACGACACTTGAGACACTTCTGTATAGAGGAATAATAACATCTCTATAGGAGTACAATATACATAGGTGAAATACATTCCGAAGTTACATATACATCAACACTCCCTCTTAACTAGGAAGGTATTTCTTGACACATATATGCTAGCACAAGTCTTCTTCTCTGGAACATCGTCACTGGATCATCGTCATCGAATCAACATCATCATCACTGCTGTTGCTATCTCAATCAATCTCTGATCTACTCGTCATAGGAAGTTCTACAGAGCCAGTCCTTTTTCATACTGGATGTAGGCTTGCCACCTGCAGGTATTCATCATCTATAGAGCTAGCCCTTTTTCATGTTGGATGTGACCTAGAACACATCTAGAATTTCCACCATAGAGCCAGTCCTTTTTCATACTGGATGGGACCTAGAATGCATCTAGGATTTCCACCATAGAGCCAGTCCTTTTTCATACTGGATGGGACCTAGAACACATCTAGGATTTTCGCCACAGAGCCAGTCCTTTTTCATACGGGATGGGACCTAAAATGCATCTAGGATTTCCGTGACAGATCCAGTCCTTTTTCATACTGGATGGGACCTAGAATGCATCTAGGATTTCCGCCACAGAGCCAATCCTTTTTCATACTGGATGGGACCTAGAACGCATCTAGGATTTTCGCCACAGAGCCAGTCCTTTTTCATATTGGATGGGACCTAGAACGCATCTAGGATTTTCCACCACAGAACCTCGAAAGAGCATCCCAGGGCTTATTACAGGCACACAGCCCAACCTATCGGATCTCCCATGGCTACATTACATGTGGTCATGGCAAAACCTCGAAAGAGCATCCCAGGACTTATTACAGGAACACAACCCAACCTATCGGATCTCCTAGGACTACATTACATGCCATAGGACAAAACCTCGAAAGAGCATCCCAGAACTTATTACGGGCACGCAGCCCAACCTGTTAGATCTCCCAGGGAAATATTACATGTCCAATAAGAGCAATGCCTTGAAAGAGCATCCCAGGACTGATTATGGGCACATAGCCCAACCTGCCAGATCTCCTAGGTCAACTTACATGCTCATCTACACAACCTGTCTATGGCCACAGAGCATCAACCTGATACTCATCATACATCATCCTGATGTACATCATCACATGATCATCTTGATCATCATCATAGCATCATCCTTATGCATATCATCTAGAGCAACATCCTGAAGCTCATCATCCATGATCATATTGATCATACAATGTATCCACCTGATACATATCATCTAGAGCAACATCCTGAAGCTCATCATCTATGATCATACTGACCATATAATGTATCCATCTGATACATATACAAATACATGATCCACCTTATCATAACAAGCATCTAATATGATGCATACATAGCAGTAACTGGAGCATCATCCTGATGCTCATCATCCAGCACTTACATCCACAGCCATGGGAAGGATCCTCCTCTCACCATGCTTGGAATGGCTCCTGCAAATGTGTTCATCACTTCTTCCTCGAAGTGTCATCAATCTGAAGAACACCAAGCCTCTCTCTGAATTTCTCAAACTTCACCCTGGCTAGTGGTTTCGTCAACACATCTACAACCTGCTCATCCGTCGCAACATACAGGAGCTTCACTGCTCCTCTCTGCACCATATCTCTGATATAGTGATATTTGATCTCAATGTGCTTCGACCTGTCATGGAACACCAGGTTCTTAGACAGCTTCATACAACTCTGGTTGTCACAAAAGATACCAGTAGCATCCAACGGGAGATCAAATAACTCAGATAGGAGCTTCCTTAGCCATACTGCCTCACAACTAGCCGAACAAGCTGCAACATACTCTGCTTCAGTTGTACTCAGTGTTACGTGGGACTGCTTCCTGCTAAACCAAGAGATCACACCTGATCCCATACTGAAGCAACACCCAGAAGTGCTCTTCCTATCTGCAGCACTTCCTGCCCAATATGAATCAACATAACCCTACAGGTTAAACTTTTGATTCACATCATACTTGAGCCCATAATCAATTGTACCCTTCAGGTACCTCAGAATATGCTTTACAGCAACTAGGTGAACACATCTGGGATCCATCAGGAACTGCCTCAATGTGTTCATCGCAAAGAAAATATCTGGTCTTGTGTTCGTCAGGTACATCAAGGACCCAATCATCTGACGATACACAGTGACATCAACCGGATCATATGAAGCACCACACAGAAACTCCAGGTTCGATGCCATAGGTGTGGCCATGGCCTTGCATTCCATCATCCCGAACCTCTTCGGGATCTCTACTGCATACTTCCCTTGTCCAAGGAATATTCCATTTGCACTCTGCCACACCTCCATGCCTAGAAAATAGTGCATCATCCCCAAGTCCTTCATCTCGAACTCGATAGCAAGCTTCCTCTTGGTATCAACAATCAGTCTATCCTCACTCGTAACAAACAGGTCATCCACATACAAGAGTAGAATCACAGGATTGCCTTCCTCAACCTTGTAGTAAAGGTTGGAATCCGCTTTACTCTTGGTAAAGCCCAAACTGGATAGAAAACTATCCATCTTGCCATACCAAGTCCTAGGAGCTTGCTTCAAGTCATACAAGGATTTCTTCAACCTACACACATATGACTTCCTGTCATGTGTCTCAAAACCAAGTGGTTGTTCCACATATACTTCCCCTTCGACTACACCATTCAAGAAAGCTGTCTTGACATCCATCTGGTGTATCTTCCATTTTATCACTACAGCCAGAGCAAGTACTATTCTAATGGAAGTGTATCTGGCTACAGGTGCAAAGGTCTCTTCATAGTCTATTCCCTCTTTCTGAGAGAAGCCACGAGCTACAAACCTTGCCTTGTATTTCTCTATGCTACCATCTGCAGCATGCTTGATCTTATAGATCCACTTGGAAGTCACGACAAACTTCCCTTCTGGTCTTGGGACCACATCCCAAACATCATTCTTCATTATCGATTGGTATTCCTCGGCCATGGCATCCTTCCATTCTTTCTTTTCCGCTGCTTCTTCATAATTGGAAGGTTCTTTGTTCATAATATCACAGAGTAAGGCAACATAGATAGTGTGTGACCTTGTCCTCTTCCTTTCTCTATGTTCCTCTTCTGGAATACCATATCTTTTTGCATCTTGGATGAGCTCTCTATCCCATGCAGGTTTCCTCTTGTGAGAGATCTTCTCACGGGGTGGATCTATAGGTTTTTTTGGATCTTCAATTTCACGGGTTGCGTTTGGAATTGCTTCATTCATAGTGGTATCTTGAAATCTGATTTCCTTTGGTTCTTCATGATCTTCAACAAGTGTCTTCCTTGATTTGATATAAGCTGAGCCCTCATCAAATGTTACATCCCTGCTGACATCAATCTTCTTGAACCCTGGAAAGTATATTCTGTAAGCCTTCGAGCTTTCACCGTACCCCACAAAGATGCCCTTCTTTCCTGAAGTATCTAGCTTAGTTCTCTTTTCCTTTGGAACATGAGTATATACTAGACAACCAAATATTCTGAGATGGATGACTTCAGGATTCTTACCAGAAAAGACCTCTTCTGGTGTCTTGTTGTCCAAAATCTTGTGAGGTGTTCTATTCTGCACATATACAGTTGTCCTAGCTACTTCTGCCCATAGATGCATAGGAATATCTTGGTCATGAAGCATTTCTCATGCTGCTTCCATGATAGTTCTATTCTTCCTTTCTGCAACTCCATTTTGTTGTGGATTGTAAGGAGCAGTCAACTCCCTCTTAATACTTGAATCACTGCATAGCTTATTGAAATCACCCGAAGTGAATTCTCCGCCATTGTCAGATTTGAATGTCTTGAGATTCTTATTAGTTTGATTTTCCATCAAGGCTTTGAATTCCTTGAACTTATCAAACACTTCATCTTTGTTCTTCAAGAAGTAAACCCAAGTCTTCCTAGATAAATCATCAATGAAAGAGACATAGTAGACATACCCACTCAGAGAACTGGATGACATCGGAGTGGATAATTTCCAAGATTCCTTTAGCTTTGCTTTCACTACTTGGAAATGCCTTCTTAATGTTCTTTCCTTTTGCACATCCTTTGCAAACACCTTCATGCTTTGTCTTGATTTCAGGAAGACCCTCTACAACTTTACTTGCAACTGATAGTGCTCTGTAGTGCAGATGTGCAAGCCTTCTATGCCAAAGTTCACTTGGATCCATGGATTCATGTACCATGGCTTGTTCAGGTTGTCCCTTCAATTTGTATAATCCTCCCTCTTGCTCTCCAATCACCACTGCATCATCTAAAGTTTTACCCTTTGACCACATTAGGACTTGGCCATATACAAATGCAACCCTCATGCCTTTTGCATCCAATGCAGATATGGAGAGTAGGTTCTTCTTGAGTCCAGGTACATATAGTACATCTTTCATCTTCGAAGACTTCCCAGAGTTTAGGTTGTAGGAGGCTTCACCACTTCCCTTGGTGGGGTATTGATAGTCATCCCCAAGTTTTACTTTATGGGGTGACTCACGTTCAGATAGATTTACAAAAGATTCTTTAAACCCAGTCATGTGTTTGGAAGCCCCACTATCAATAAGCCAATCATTACATCCATGAGAGATAGTACCTGTGAGAGAAAATATCAGAACATATTCATCTTCACTTGATGAAGCATCACTTTTTTCCCTAGCCTTCTTTTTGGGGGGTTCATCATCCTCAGCAGCATGAGCATGGTACCTCCTTTTGGTGCCCTTCTTCTTCTTGTTGAAGTTGTTTTCCTTTTTGTTCTTGGGACAATTTATAGCAATATGTCCCTTCTCATTACATGTAAAACATATTCTCTTCTCTTTATGTTGATGGTGGTGAGAGGATTTCTTGAAATGCGATGGCTCTCTCTTGGGATTTCCTTTCTTGGTGTGTGCTGTGAGAGCTTGATATTCATTCCCCATCTTTTCTTCTCGGGCCACCAGCCTTGCTTCTTCTTGTGAGCATTCCTCCCACAGTCTACTAAAGGAGATCATTTTTATTCTTGCACAGATTCCTTGGATAAAGGAATCCCATGACCTAGGTAGGCCATTCAAAGTGGTCATAATAATTTCACCATTCTCCACCACTTCATCCATAGCTTCAAGTTGTTCCTTGATCTGAGAGACCTTAGAGAAATAGGATTGAATGGTCTCTCCATTCTGAAGCTTTACCCCTTTCAATTGATTCCGCAGAGTCATCTTCTGATTTATGTTCTTCCCTTCAAACAGCTTGGTCAAAGAGTCAAACATCTCCTTGGGTGTCTTTAGAGATGACACATGTGGTATGAGATGGTCTTTGATAGAATCAGCAATGATCCTCTTTGCCTTGACCAATTTCTTCTTATGTAAGGCCTTAGCCTTTTCTTCCTCTGGGACAGGGACCTCAGAACTTATGTAAGTATCCAATTCATTTTCTTCCAGGATTAACCCAATCCTATACTTCCATGCTCGGAAGTTATCATCCCATTCAAGCTTATCCTCAAGCTTGGTGTGGTGAGACATCTTTAAAGAGTACTTCAAATGGAAATAGAAAAGATTTAGGTCTTACCACTTGATTTGCAGAAATTTGGATCTAGTGCCAGATTAGGGTTTGTTAGAGAAACCCTAAAAATTCAAAATGTGAATTTCAACTTTCTGAAAGGATAGAAAGATGTGCCTTGATGAGCTGATCATCCTGGTATACTCATAAATTGAAAACTGCAAAGATTCACCCTTTAGAAATGCTTTTCAATATCCTGGATTCACTAGGGAGGACCCTGGATTAGGGTTTGAGTTTCCCGGAGCTTCACCCAACCAAAAATCTCAATCCAAAGTTCTAAACTTCGATTTTTCCAAGGATCTTCCAGATATGTCCTAATATTTCATAAATTCCTATTTTTGTGGAAACCCTAAGTTTTAGGGCCAAAAATGAAAGTGCCCAGAACTGAATTCTGATTGGACAGAAAGATTCTCCTCGATGAGTAGAGTCAATCTACCTTGTTGCTTTTCCAAAATATGTGGAGAGAAACCCAATAAACAAGAAACCCTAGTTTTTACCACTGCACAATGTCTTCTTCTCAGGTTAGCTTTGATACCATGTTAAATTTTGAGCATTAATTCAATATACTCTAGGATCTTTACTGAGAGAATAACATGTACAACATATCAAGTATAATAATGCATATCAATCACACCAAGCAATCACATGAGACAATAGACACACAGAGTTTCACTGGGGAAAACCATAAAGGTGAAAAACCCCACAACTTCCTCAGAGATAGAAAGAGAAATGATACAACCAAAGTACAAGAGATAGTCTTCTCCTAGCAACTACTCCTCCTCCTCAACTAGTGCGCCACTTTCCGAGTGATGTAGGAGTGAATAATGAGATGATCAAATAGAGATCTCCCGCTCTCTATTTATACTTGTCCCGACTTGCCTAATACACTAGCAAGGCCAACTTCTCTAGAAGTGTCTAATAACCCATGGTTACATTAATCTGGGCCGACCCCACACTTGGTGGTCTAATAACCCAGCAAGTTATGACACTTGTGACACTTGTCAATACAAATGACGACACTTTCGTATAGAAGAATAATAACATCTCTATAGGAGTACAATATACATAGGTGAAATACATTCTGAAGTTACATATACATCAACAATGACAGCCAGGAAGACACTGGCTTTGGACGACGGACACGACGAGCAAGAGCCGACACAGCGGAAGGCAATATTTCGAACTAAGGTGCGAATCAACGAATGGCGTTGCAAGACCATTGTTGATGGTGGAAGCACTGAGAATCTTTTGTCAACAGAGGTGATCGACAAGGAAAAGTTGAAATGTCGGGAACATCCACACCCTTACAAGAGATCATGTTTGCAGAAAGGACATCATGTGAAGATGACCAAACAGTTCCTGATCAACTTCAGAGTTAAAGGATTTGAAGATAGTGTATTGTGCGACGTAATCCCAATGGACGTGTGCCATCTGTTGTTAGGAAAACCATGGCAGTATGATCAAAAAATGATCTATTATGGTCGAGCCAACACAGTCATAGTGTGGAAAAATGGCGTGAAAATAACTCTTAAGCCAAAGCCGGAGGAGTGAGCCGACGATAAGCACATCGAGAGCAACTTTTGGGAGAAACGAGTGTTGATGTAACATCCCAAAATTCACAAAAAAAATAAATAAATCGATATAGCTTTTAATGCATAATCTAAGTGTGCGGAAATATAATAAATGCTTAAATGACGTCTTGCTGTACTAAATACTGTGTTGATTAAAAGTGTATTGTTTGCGACAAGATAATTAATATCTATGTTTCGATGCTATTGAATGATCTTCTTAACTTAGCTATGTTTTCATATAACTTATGTTGATGATCTGATGATTTGAAGTTTATAAATGCTAACTACTGTTCTTCTGTTTGATGATGAAGGGGTCCTAAGGATACCCCGAGGCTTACTTAGCTTTCGTACTAAAGCATTTGAATCGTCCCTTTCGTAGATTACGGGTAAGATCTTTTAGTGTTTACGACGTGTGACTGAAGAGTTTTTAACCAGTTTCAGTAATCTCCAAAGTCTTAATGGTTTAAGAGACAAAATGTCGAAAATGCCACCGGGTGAGAAACTTCAGTTAGCCTAGCTTATAAAATGAAAAGTATGTCAGATATAGTATTCATAACCCTATACTAACCCTTTTATTACTTTGTACAAACAATAGATAGGATCAATACGTCATATTTTATCTCCATATATTATTATCGTGAGTTTCTATTTAATGCAAATTATAAGAATAACAATTTCTATATGAAATGACTAATTACAAATCGCATGCAATATCTATATGCAAGTCCTTGTTAGGATATTCCTATACTCCATCCTAGTCCCACCAGTATTTTGATCATTTACATTTTCAGTCATGCATGCACTTTTAGGGTTTGCATACATTCCAGTCATCAGTCCAACACCTAGTCCTCAGTTAGCCAGCCCCCGAGAGCTTCTCACTGATAAGTTTTAGCCCTCCAATTGCTTAATGCACCCTTCTTCCTTTATTTTAGGAAGCAACTCGTCCTTCTTCACCTACCAGTCCAGTTGTCTTCAATTTACACTCAGTTACACCTACCAGACTCAGTTTGACTGAAGGTTGACAGTTACTTGAGCATTGATGACTCCACTGATGATGATGAAGACTTCCAGTTGTGCTCCGATGACACTCCAATGATCTTTTGATCACTCCATGAAGGCTAATTCGAATTTCCACCTTAGGCATTTGAATTCCTCATGCACTGTATTATTTATTTGTCCATTTGTGATTAATGAATCAGTGTGTGTGAAGTATTTTTGCTTCTATCCGAGTTCTACTGTATTATTATTCTGTTGCTCATTATACTGCATTGACCACTCTTCTTCTATTTTCCTACTTAATCATAATTACTCTTGTGAGGTATAAATCATCTCTTAGATCTGCTGTGAGGATTTTCACAGTCCTTGTATGCTCTAGAGCTTAAGAATTACATGCAAGATTTTATTTAAATTTTAACCTAGGAACTATTTGCAAATTCATAATCAAATGCTAGCCTAGGAACTATATACAAATTTCTATTTAATTTCTATACTATATTGAAATATATATGCAGAGCCTTATACATAGTCCTATGAACAATAATTATATAGTATTGTGTGTGCATCTACGTGACCCTTTATAACATTATGGATTCCTAGTAATTGAAACCGATACCACCTTGACTTACCACAAGGGGTATGATATGATACAGTTGTTACAACGTAATCTTACACCTTGGGAGCATTAGCACCCTTTGGCCTATAGGATCCATTTCAATGACTCAGATCCACTTTATATCCTTCAGACATACTATTTCCTCAATTTTTTTCTTATACGCTTGCTACATCATTACAGCGGGCGTACCCACGAGTTGCATCACTATAGCCCGCAGGTAGCATGTAAAATGGTAAAAATCACTAGTTTATTACTTTTTACTCCCAAAAAGCGGTTATTGGGTGACTTTTGACCCTCCATCTGCCCAAGAAATGCCTCGATGTGTCCTTGCACTTACCTTTGGGAGGACTATATATTGAGCACATATGGCTTATGGACGGGAGGAGGAAGAAGAGAAAGAGAACTCTAGTGGATTTTTTCCCTATCTTGAGTCTACACTCATTGATCCTTGTAGTTGTGAACCCCTTATGTTCACCTTCCAAACTCCTACCATAGTTTGAGTTTGCCATTCATGGAGGATTGAAGTGGTGGAGGCACAAGTGGATTGATCCAGATCTTGGTTCAGATTGGTTGCCGACAAGAGGTCGTATCACATTGTACTTCTTCTTGTTTATTAATAGAAATACTCATATTCTCGTCCATTAAGGTTGTGAATGTTGTTTATTCTACATTGGGTTGAATTTACTTATAATATCATGGACCGTTGTTATTGATGATGTTAATGTCATTTATATATTATATGTACTTGTTGTATATTGGCTGTCAAGACTAATTTGCAGATTCAAGTGCACAGATTGAAAGCTCCAACGGGGATCTACATCAAACGTTTGGATCAATGTTGGTTACATTCTCCATTATCTTAGCATTGTCATTTATAATAGCATAGTTCTGAGAATTGAGTTAATTTCTAGTAGTCAGCTGTCTGTAGTGGTCTACCCCAAGCCATAGTGAGTTTTATCCAACATAGAAATGGCGACTCCGCTAGGGAAAACATCCATTTTTGGGGATTTTTTGAGCATTAGTCCTTAATTAGAGTTCCTGTTTGTCGAAGCTCTATGTCATTGATTGGCCGTTGAGATGCACTATAGAAAACTTGCTTTTTCTGAGCCATTGGACTCTTTATTTTCCAATTTGATTTTCCCTACCCGCGGGCTAGCTTAGCTCTGCCCGCGTACACCCGCCTCTGTTTACTCTACTGCTCGTGGGTACTCGCAGGTTTTCCTTCGATAGTAGCGTACAACTCCGGCTTTGGTTGATTTATGACTTTTGGTTGTTGTTGGGTTGGATTTGGATGATCTTGAGTCTTTGTTGGCCTGTTTCTTGACTGTTCCATGCCTTGGTTGTGACCAGAACTCTTCTTTTCTCTTGGTTGAGCCTTGTTGATTTTTTACCCATCTTTGGATTTAGCCTTGTTGGTTTTTTCCTTTTGAGCTCATTCTAATGGCTGAGTCTTACTGTTTGGTATCTGCTGGGTTGTCTTAGTGATCTCCTTGGCATATAAGTGACTAGATAGTAGGATTTTGCTTGCATTTTTCATTTCCTTATATTGAAAAATACAAAAAAATACATATAGTTTTTCATTTTTCTTTTGCTTATAAGAGAAAATACAATTTTTTTTTTTGCTTTTATGTACTGCATATTGCATTGAGTGCTTTCTGCCTTCATTTAGATTCTGATTGTGCATCGAAAAATATAAAAGGATTGCATATTTATTTCAGAACCGTTGGATTGATTTTGCATGTTAGTGGCATTGTTTTCATTGGATAGACGAGTCTAGGATTTGACGATTTTGCATGCTATTGAGTCTTACACATCACTAGTTTCACGATCATATCCCTTGAGTAATCACAGCCATTAAAATTAACGTTTAAACTTAAAATTGATTAGACCGATTTTATTTATAGGGTACACCAACTAACATAGGTTTAGAGTCTTGGAATAGATCATTGTGAGTTAACAATCCAAGACTACTAGACGAAACATTAGGTGTCTGACCAGGGAGTGGAGGAATCCATGGTATATATCGGTGTTCTTAGGAAGCTCTACTCAAGCCAGAGTTAAGCACGAGGTCACGGGAGGTTGGTTGAGAAGATATCCCTCTGATACCGGTTGAACGTGGGAGATATTTCCAGGATTTGTTCGTATATGGGGATTATTGGGGGATTTGACCCTCATTGAGTTTCGGGATCAGCTACCCTTCCCATACGACAAATCCCACCTGCAACTACCCACCTGAGCATTGGTTATATTGCGGTCATAGTTTCCTTACCTAGGTATCGCATAGGGTACTTGCAGTGGTTATGTTGTTTGTGTCCCGAGTCAGATAGGTATTGGACATCACAGTTGTTTGTTGCCGAGGGTTAAGGCCCTTTGCACGTAGTGAAGCCTGGGTGTCTCTATAATTGATTCTGTTACCTTCGGCTACAGTTTGGGAATCTCAAGCCTCTCCTAGGCGAGACATACCGGCTCTAGTGTCGGGAGCTCATTTAGCCACTCTATTTGTCTGATCTTGGCTGTAGTTTCTTTAGGTGTGTGCTTTTGATTTACTGTTTTTGATCGATAGTTGGCCTTTAGGGGACGTTTTGATTTTATATTCTCTCTGGAGATATCGTGGCGTGGAGTCCTACTCTCCGTTGATCTTGTCGGTTGGTTGGTTTACCACCTGCCGAGCTTTCACGCCGCGTGGCTAGGGGACGCTGGCGGGATCCCTCTGAGTCTTCGGATTCTTACGAGACATACGTCCTAGACGTCATGACTGCTGCACACTCTGACATGGGAGAAATCCCTACTAGTCCATCGGGTAGAGTTGAGCACACTTCAGACACCCCTACTCCTCGTGAGGCATGGGGAGGTGATCCACTTGAGACCCAACCTGGTTTGTTTGGTCCGGATCCACCCGAGGACGACCCGTTCGATCCTTCATATCCACATAATTATTTATATGGGATTCCAAAGTTCCATGATGATACAGGCCCTACGGTCAACCCTACCGCATTCTCATATGGTATGCCATATTACACCACAGTTGATCCTTCCACTGCTTTTGGTATCCATGCTGGCACCATTCATGGTGCTAGCAACACTGCACCCACTAGGGGCAATATCCTCACTGGGGGCACCACGTTGTCCACTCACACACATAGTATGGGGATCGGTCGCGTTCCTCCTAACAATGCTAATGTTGGAAGACAACCGCCTCCTAGGGATATCCAACCTAATAGGAACACTGTTCGAAACACGACTTGCCATCCACCACCTAACACACATATCACTACCCGTCAACCTAGGACCACTTTCGCGAACGTTAATGCTCCTCCTAACCATGGGGGTGGAAATATACCACACACTTTTGCGTCCACCACCGCTACTAGTAATACTAATGTAGGAGGTCGGAATATATCTTATCTTCATGGTCATAACACCACCATTCCTGCTACTAGTAACACCAACGTTGGGGTTGGGAATACTTCTCATGCTCATAGTCACCACACGACTGGTCATGCTAATCCTAATGCTAGGGGTGGGAACATACTTCACCATTATGATCATTACAACTCGGTTGCTGCTACGAATAGTATGTATATGCCCCATACTTATGGAGGCAACCCTTACTACAACACAGTCGGTGCTGGCCACCAGTACAACCCACCTCAATATGGTGCCCAAAATACTTATATGCATGCTTACTCTCATACGAGTCAGGTCAGAGGAGGTTATCAATCCTATGGCCATGGTCAAGCTTATGGTCCGCTAGGTCCTCATTATCAGCAGTTTAATGCTCATGCTCAAGCTTTTGGTCCACCTTACAATTTGGTTCCATTCAACCAACCTTTTATGGGAGCTTATAATCAAGCTTTCTAGCCACAGCTCCCGTTCCTTGCACGCATGAATCTTCCGGATCTTTCAAAGCTCACGAATGATCCAGTGTGTCACGACCCTAATTGGCCTCTGGTCCCTACCAAGCTCCCTTCCGACATTCCTAAGTTTGAGGGGAAAGGTGGTGAAGATCTAGGTGATCATGTCACAACGTTTCACCTTTGGTGCTCCTCCAACTCGTTGAATCACGATTCCGTTAGATTACGACTATTTTAACGCACCCTCACGGGGGCAGCCGCGAAGTGGTATGTTAAGTTGCCTGGAAACACCTATAGGGGATTCAATGAGATCGCTTTGGTTTTCTTGGACCATTTCCAGTTGTCGGTTCGCTATGATACTGGTACTAAACTTTTGTCTACCTTCCGTCAGAATAAAGCCACACATATTTCTGACCACGTTCAAGAGTGGCATCGGCGGAAGAGATTAGTGAAAGCCAACATTCCTCCAGAATTTCTGTTGGAATGGTTCCTCGAGTCCTTACTCCCATACATTGCCGAGGATGTTTCGATGTCTGGCATTGTGACTGAGGAACAAGCCATCTTGAAAGTCCAGCAGTTAGACCTACTATACTCTCAGTCTGACATTTTATATGACATTATTCCTGATGCACCGAGAACATGACATGAGCCCACATCAGTTCCTGGACCACATGCCGATGGCATCGTGGGATCCACAAGCACTCACCCTATAGACTTGGTAGCTAACCAAATGCAAAATTTGTCGCTAAACCAGTCTACTCCCAGACAGGTTCACACCTTGTCCACTTCCACCCCGTCGTCTGATGTACACAATGTGCAATCAACGAAACCGTTAGGTAACCAGCAACCTGGTGGTAAGAAAAAGGGGAGAAACAACCATAGGGGTGGAAACAATGGGAATAACAATAATAGCAATCACAATACCCCTCGTAAGGAGAATGCCAACCCTCCTCGGGAAGGTGGAAATGCTGGTGAGGACCGTAAACCTAGGCGTAAGGTGAAGTTCCCTTGCAAGCTCTGTGGGGAAGATCATCTTACTCACTTATGTTCTTGAATCGAAGAAGCATCGAAGCATTTGGAACAGAGCCCAGCTGCGTTAAAGGATCCCCTTCCTCATCATCAAAACATGGCTTCGCATGCTCCCACCACTGGTTACAGACCTAATGAAACGACAACGTCTTCTTCCGATACTAGTGGTTATGGATGTGTGAATATGGTTCAATCAGAGGTTAGTGTTGCTACTCATCAACATGATTATGGTGCACCACAACCTAATATGGGGAGTGAGCCTCCCCCTCCTCTTGACAATTCCTTGCATATCGAGAAGCCCTCTAATATGCCACGGATACCGAAAGGTGTTCTCAAGCACTCTGCGCATAATCCTAATGCTCGAGCGGCCCAAAACTACTCCATTGTAGAAGATTTGGGCCAAACTTCGTGTGCCATGTCGGCTCTTGAAGTTTTGCAGGCCTATCCCTCTCAGAAGCATGCCCTTTTGAGTGTGTTAGGAGTTCAGGATGGGGGAAATCCCAATGTTATCAAGTTCTATACTACTGATGTTCAACCTCGCTTACCTAACCACGTGGAATTTCAAATCCAGGTGGTGTGCCTTCAGAGTTTTGTCAAACGTACTATGGTTGATGAAGGTGCTTCCGTGTCAATAATGTCGTTAACTTGTTGGAAAGCTCTTGGCTCTCCTCCTATACTCAAGTCTAGAACCACGCTCACTGCATTCGAAGGTCGGTCATTTAAGCCGCATGGAATTATCCCTTCCCTTGTTGTCTGCTTGGGAGGTAAGTCTGTGCCTATTGAAGTCGAGGTGGTTGATGCGCCCATCGACTACAACTTGTTACTAGGTCGGAATTGGATGTACGCTATGAAGGCCGTCCACTGTATTCAGAGTTATCTGCTTTCCCCATGAAGGCAATATTGTGACCATCGATCAGCTGGATTTCGTTAACACTACTTCCACAGCATCCACAGGATCCATAGTCCCGCAAGTTATTGATTCTCAGCCGGCAACTAGGAACATAGGTGTTGGTATGTACTCTTCATTGATGGGAACTTATAGTTTTCCTGCACCTGTGAACTTCATCGGAACCATTTCTGACGATGCACCTCCTCCTTTGCATAGTATGCCGTTCCGGACTTCCTATTGTACTGATCCATGGACTTTACAGTCCACGAGTTCTACGTTTGGAGACATGACGCACGTCGGGATGTCCGTGCCATTGTCTGTGGCTGAGCTTGCTTACGAGCATATTCAACAAGCCGCTACAGAACCGGATCTCTCTTCTTCTCAGACAGTCGAAGAAGATCAGGTTACGTTGCTAGTTTGGGCAGCCAACTCATCTTGTTCACACGACTTCCTTGATGATACTTTGCCATCTGATGAAGCTATTATGGAGGCCATGTGTGGTAGTGAGAGGCCTTGGGAGGTGTTGGCACCCCAACAACTCCCCTTCATTTTGCAAATAAAGGGGGCCCTCATTAAACTTTTGTAAATACTTAACCTTTAGTTTTCATTTATTTAGTTTGATTTGGTAGACGATCTAATAGCTTTCTCCTTGTACATCCTACACTTCCCATGCTGCTTGTTTTTTCTTTGGCTAGGTTTTCATTTCAAAAGGATTTTGGTGATTTTTGATTTGATTCTCTTGGTTTCATGATTACTTAATGATGATTGCATACCCTTATCCAAGCTTATCCAAGATGATCACATGTTTCAATTTGGATAAGTTGGATTAGTATTATATTTCGACATCTCTTGAAATTTGGCTTTCTCTTTAATGATCATTTTGGCCGATCTCAATAAATTGTCTACTTTTTGTGATTGTGATCTACATTTTGAAAGAGTTCGTGGAATCAAACAATTGATTTGCATTTTGATCATGAAGATTAAATATATTTTATCTCATATTATTAACTATATAGTCATTATTTCTACATAGTTAATTAATATTCAAAACATTTATTATTATAAATCTTCATTGAAACAAAAAAAAATTCCATTCATGTTTATTCTCTTTTACTCATTTCATTAATATTAACAAATGTGAAAAATAAATAAATAATTTTCATTTCCTAACTAAACCTTAAAGCTTGTTTTGAATTCATATATATATATCAAACTTATGACAAAGTTAGAATGATTTTTAATTATTTATATTTCCATAATTTTAAAAAAAGAAAAAAGAGAATTAGAAATAAAAGAACATAATCAAGAAAAGTAATTTATATTTTGTCTCTTTTAAATATCTTTTATCTATTTCATGTAAGTATATATATTCAATAAAATATAGTCTCCACGTATGAATTGTCAGGAGCACGTCATTAAAAGTATGAAATTCTTGAAGGATCCACCGAAATAGCAGGCTTCTTGTTATGAATTCACTACAGATAGATAAAGACACCCAACCACAGTAAATGACAGCACGTCGAAAGATCTCTTTTACCAGGACGGTGCACTCTTAACCTAAAAGTTTTTTTTGACATTTTAAAATTAATATTATTTACAGTCGACTGATGAGTTATGCGGATGCTATAATGTCAATAATGTGAAGCTTTGATCATTGTCATCATAATCTTTCTCTCTGTGTTGTCATTTGGTCCACTATTTGATAACCATGCATACATGATCAGATCGCAATCATTTAATTATCAATATGTGAACTATTGTGTTGATCGAATAAGAGAAATGTTATTTTATTATGATCATAGTTTCATATTTTTATTATCGATTTGATTGTGCAGGTTAGTTGAGTAAAATTTTTGTTTACGGGAGGTAGCAGTTGGCTCCAGTTGAAATTGAAAGCCATTGGTAATTACCGAATTACTGAGGAGATAGAGAGTTGCGAGAATTGTTGGTTGAGAAGATGAAGGAGGATCGCGCTATTTGTGGATCGAAACAGTATGAGAAGTTGGGGATTTGACTCAGTAATCTGTTAGAGAAATTTATTGGCATACCTATTGTATATCAGATTGTTATGGGTTAGTTTTGAATATAAAACCAGCAGAATCTGAAGGCAGGAGGGGGGATAGAGACTGAGCAGAATGGAAGAACTTCTTCTCTCCACTCTGTATTCTTCTTTGCAATATTCTTTAATATACAAGAAGGAGGCACTGTTGCCCAAACAGTTTTCCTAGAGTCAGTTTTCATACTTTTTAACTTTTTACAAGCATGTAACTGAGAACCAGGGATGCTTAGTGATTATTTTCAGATAATCAGTCATGATCAGTGGATTGTATGTAAGACTTTTCTTCTTCATAATTGATTATGAACCAAATATAATCTTCTTGGCTCACTTTTGTGTTTGGATTATTATATAGATTGTTTGAAATATTCACAGGTTTCTAATTGCATAAACAATTTATTTGAAGTTGAAAAATTAGTGTTCTCTATTATTTATCTTTGAAATGATTGTTGTTCTTATTTAAAATGACTGCTTATTTAACCTTGTTTAGATAAGCCAACTATTAAATCATACTCTTTATGAATCATAAATTATTCTTTTAAACTTGCTCCTCATCAGGATAGTTAGGATAGAATAGGGTTAAAAAAATCAGAATTAGGTTTTATTTTAGCAGTTGAAATTTCCAGAATGTTTAGGAGCTACTAAATTGTTGTTTACAGTTTAGGAGCTACTAAATTTTCTGTTTCATTTTTTTTTAATTGCATCATAGATTAGATTAATTTGCATTTTAAGATTTCAATTGCAGTCTTAGACATTTAGATAAGTGGTTTGAGAGACTCTCTATTTTGAGAGCACATCTTACGGGTAGTTATTCCCGTGAGAGTTAGCTATTTCAAACACATCGGAAGCTGCTGTAAGCGACCTGTGTGGGCTATCTCTCCTTCGTTGGCCCCGGTCATAAAATCGGGCCAACAGGAGGATATGCATCATCGCTCTTATTTCCTTCCCAACCTCGAGCTCGATGAGCAAGAAGAGTTTAGGATGACTCTAGCAAAGATGGTTGGTCACCCTGTGGCTCTTTTGGAGTCGCATGATGTTTTTGCGGAGGGGAATATGGCCAATATTTCCCCAACCATGTCGATCAACATGAGTCTGGTACTCCCGGAAAGGTGGAGAATGTCTACGTCGGTGATGATTGCACTCCTGACGAGATTGCTATTTACACTAAATTGTTTATAGAACTTCGGGAAGCTTTCCCCTGGTCATATGAGAAGATGCCAGGAATAGACCCCCGCATTGTTGAACATGAGATTAGAACATATCCTAATGCTAAACCGGTTTGACAACGCTTGCGTGCTATGTACCCTAGGCAGGCAGCCGATATCAAGGCAGAGGTGGAGAAACTGCTCAAAGCTGGTTTCATCTACCCCGTTCCCCTTACCGAATGGGTGTCAAACCCCATTCCTGTGTATAAGAAGCAGGGAATGATCCGTGTATGCACTGATTTTAGAGATTTGAACCGTGCATGTATGAAAGAAAACTTCCCCACGCCATTCATTGATCAGATCTCGAATGCTTTTGCGGGAAGTGAGATTTTTTCATTCATGGATGGCTTCTCAGGGTATAACCAGATTCAAATCAAACACGAGGACCAACATAAGATGGCATTCATTTTTCCATTGGGAATGTTTGCATATCGAAAAATTCCCTTCGGCCTTAAAAACGCCGGAGCTACGTTTCAACGAGCCATGACCTACGCCTTTCACGATCTTAAGAAGATCATGTAGGTTTTTTTGGATGATCTTGTCGGCCATTCTCGCAAGAAAGCGAACCACCCCAAGCACCTAGGTATGATTCTTGAATGATGTATACACTACAAAATTCGATTGAATCCCAATAAATGCATCTTCGCCGTAAAAACTGGTCGCCTTCTAGGCTTCATAGTTTCAAAAGAGGGTATTAGAGTCGATCCTCTAAAATTTGAGGCAATACTTCGGTTTCCTCCTCCGCGCAGCTTGTTACAACTTTAGAGCCTCCAAGGGAGAGCTACTTTTCTGCGTCGATTTGTAGTCAATTATACTAATCTTACCAAAGGTTTCGCGCGCTTATTGAAGAAAGACACACCTTTTATCTGGGATGAGCGAGCCCAACAGTCTTTCGACGCCCTTAAGAAAGCTTTGGTATCGGCCCCTATGCTTAATCCACCAGACTTTGCACGAGATTTTATCCTTTATGTGGCCACGTCTGAAGAGACAATTGGCATGGTCTTGGTTCAAGTTGATGACACGCTCATCAAACATGTTATCTATTACCTAAGTCAAAATCTAGTAGACACTGAGCTAAGATACACTCACGTGGAAAAGCTGGCGCTTACGATTGTCCATGCAGTCCAACGGTTACGACATTAAATTTTGCTTAGAACAACCACAGTTGTAGCTCACATCAATCCATTTCAGTTCGTGCTATCACGACACCTTATAGGGGGAAGTATAATAAATGGATTGTGATCCTTCAGGAGTTTGATCTCGATTTTGCTTCGGCGAAATCAGTGAAATCGTTGGTGTTTGCTGAGCTTATGTCGGACCTCCCGAGACTTGATGAGGATGTCATTCATGAATATTCCTTTGTGGATGAGCACTTATTTCTTATCTCGTCCGAAGACCCTTGGTATGGGGATGTCATTGTATATCTCCAAACTTTGAAGTCTCCTCCGCATTATTCACGAGACGAGCGACGGCATGTGAAACATCACGCTAAAGACTATACCATCATTGGTGACACTTTGTAGCGTCGAGGAAAGGATTCTATTCTCCGTCGTTGCTTAACTCACAAAGAAGCGAAGCGGGTGCTTAATGATTGCCATGTAGGGGTGTGTGGCGGTCACTTATCCGGGCTTGCTACAACCCAACGTATTATGCGAGTTGGTTACTTTTGGCCTTCAATCTTTAAGGATTATGTTAACGCTGTGAAGAGATGCCACCCTTTCCAGGTGTTCTCTCGGAATATATCCTCGCATCCAGAGCCCCTTCATCCAGTCGTCACCGACGGTCCCTTCACTAAGTGGGGGGTGGACTTCATGGATTGCAAACCAGCTTCGTCTGGGGGGCATCACCATATCATAGTGGCCGTGGGATACTTTTCCAAATGGGCTGAGGCCATGCCTACCGTAAAAGTCGACGGTGCTATTGCAGCCCATTTCGTGTTCAATCAAATTATCACTCATTTCGGTATTCCGAAAGAGATTGTCACTGACCATGGCAGTCACTTTCAAAACAAGATGATGGAGGATTTGTCTCTCAAGCTTGGGTTTCGTCAAGAACACTCGTCTTCCTACTATCCCCGAGCGAATGGTCAATTTGAAGCAGTTAATAAATCTTTGAAGACCATTCTCCAGCGTACCATCCAATAAAGCAAGAACAATTGGCACATCATGTTATATCCTGCTTTGTGGGCATATCGAACCGCAGTCAAGACTGCCACTGGATTCTCACCGTTCCAGCTAGTTCACGGTGTGGAGTCACTTTTACCGATTGAATGCGAAATCCCTTCGCTTAAACTGGCCATAGAGCTCCTCCCTGATACGACAGGTATTGAGCAACGTTTAATCCACCTTGAGCAACTTGATGAGCAACGTCGAGATGCCGCTGTGGCCATAGATGCCAACAAACGTCATGTCAAGGTTCAGTATGATAGGTCTGTCTGTCCCCGGTAGTATGCGGAAGGTGACTTGGTCCTCTTATATGACCAAGCTAAAGAGCCCTTGGGGGCAGGCAAGTTCAACCCCATGTGTTACGTCCTTACATCGTGAGGCATGTCCTGGAAAAAGGAGCCTGTGAATTAGAAGACTATGAGGGGACTGTCTTGAAGGGTCCTATAAATGGGCTCTATCTCAAGTGGTATTACGCTTGAACCTCTGGTTCAGGTTGATACTTTTGTATACTATTGTATAGTTGTTTCTGTACATAGTTTAGCTTGATTTTTGGTTTTCGGGTCTATTGATTAGCTTCCGTTTGATTGACAGATGTCAGCAAGATCTCCTACGTTCTTAGGTTTCGCGGATGGTGCTAGCCGACATACGCAGCAGCTTGCTTCTACTGCTTGGGTTATTTTCTCACCTAACCACCTAGTTGTGTCCTTAGGAGGTGCTTGTCTCGATTCTACATCTAACAATGTGGCTGAGTATAGTGCCGTCATTGAACTACTTCGGGATGTTATTTCACATGGCATCTAATCTTTAGAGGTCTGCCTAGATTCACAACTAGTTGTGTCTCAGTTGAATGGGCAGTACCGTGTGCGAGACCCTACACTACTATGGAAATTCCTAAGGGTAAGACTCTTGGAGAGACATTTTGTTTCAATTACATACATTCATGTTTCGAGAAGTCTTAATCATATATCTGATGCATACGCTAACTATGTATTAGATTGGCATTTATCACATTCATAATGAAGCACACAAACAAAAGAGACATTCATACATTTGTACATACACACATATCGTAGAACTGAAGAACCATAGTTTATATATAAATATGTCCAAAAATGGTAGTGTCATACAAAACTGGAGCCCGTAGCCCTAAAAAATATACATATCGATACAAAAATGAGATCCTGGGATATCTACTCCCTACGAGGAGGCCTAGCTGCCGCCCCAACGGGATGTGTCTCATAGAAATAATGAACTGCATTGGCCACCCACTACAGTAACCGCACCCAGTCACCCGAAACCCCCACTACTTAGCGCTGCATGGCCTTAGGTAGTCGCACCACCTCTATCTGTGGAACCTTGGAAACCATCCGTGATAGGTTGCACCGCAAGGTATGTAGAGTGCGCTCTGCTGCAGCACCACCTGCCTCATCACCCTTGCCCCGGCGACCATGTCTCGGGAAGCCATCGGGTCTCACTGGGCCCTTGTCTGCGAGCAAACAGTCAACCATTAGCATTTGATACTACCACCAAAAGATTTTTGAATTCACATCTATAATAAAAAATCCATAAAAATTAATAACAAAAATTTAAAAAGAGTACTCACCAATGTCTTTGAACGCTGCGTCTGGTGGGAGTGGCATGTCCCGATCATGGCGGAAGTCTATCCCTGCATAGGGATAGTCCTCTATGGCAATGACCTGTCGGTCCAACCAATGGAAGAACTCCTCAGTATATGGTGATGCCAGACATCCACCACCCTATCATGTCAAGATATCAGCCCACCGAGTCAGGGCTGGATCGCGGAGACTATGAAGAGGGACATCCACCCTCGGACTAAGCCCCAGAACTCTCTCAAAGAAGAAGCTGCACAAGATACTACCATACTCGAATTTTTTTGCCTTCCCTTCTTTGCCTTCTATCAGTTGGATCTTCATAGACCCCAGTAGTGTGGTACACCAATCAAATACTATAGGTTGCATGCATTGTGATGCATAGAACATCACTGGCCTGGATGCCTAGTGCAGAGCTTTTGAACCCGTTATTCGCACTAAGGTAGCCACAATGATCTTCATGCTCAGATTTACTATGGCATTGATGGGCACCTGACTTCCCACCGCTCATGTGTTTGCGGGACAATACTGCATTATGTAATTAAGGACGGTGATCCCACCACCCACAGTACGAGACCGAAGACTGGCCACCTCACCTCAATGGGACAAACCGGTAATGAAGTAGATGTCTTCCACTTCCAGTGGGAGGATTTTCCCATTAAGATTGAATTTCTGTGCATCAACATCCCAATAATCTATCAAGCGGTGGAGTAGTAGGTTTTGGGCCCTCAAACCCCCTATACTCCAGAATTTGTAGAACCCACATGCTTGCAATGCTTACTGTGCTTGCACATCGTTGCGCACGGCCTCATCTACTTGGTCATGCTCCCTCTCCCTCCACTCTAGAACCATCCTGGAGTGAGGAAAAACAAGGATTTTAGTCAATTTTATTTGCAAAACCAACTTCATGACCGTACCTATGGGCTAATTTGTATACAGGGGCAGGTACCCGCAGTCAACTTGTGCGTTGACTACGAGTATTGTGCCCTACCCGCGACCCGCATAGTAATAGCCCGTGGGTAGCGCTGAAGCCATTTAGGGCTTGGCTAAACTAAAAATCCCACCGCTGAAAACTAAAATGAATGCAATGAAATTAAAGGTATGGATGAGACTACCAACCTGCTCTGGACGGTTCGATGAATGGATGCTTGTAGCTCCCAGAATCGGCAATTGAACTTCAAGGTGAAAACTAACCACAAAGCTCCAAATAGGTGAATAGTAAAAATGAATTGTAAATTGTAAATTTTTATTACTGTTTATAATTTTCAGGACCCACTTGTCTATAGTTTTTACCGTTTGATGCCGTTATGGACTAATATAATGTCATGGAGTAGAATTTTTAATCAGATTTCTTCAACGAAATTTGTTTTGGACCATTTCACACCTACGGCAGGTATGTTTCACACCCGGCATATAGGTTAGATGCCATTACCATATGCAGTATGCATTTGACCTTTTGACCATTTTCACAAACCCTAGGTGCGACCCCACTTCGTAACTGACACAGAACCTTCACACTGCTATAGAAGTGTCGTTATGTGGCGTAGGGATTTTTCCGAACATGGGCACCCTAGTTAGATCCCCTTTGTGCATTCTGGTTCCCATGCCATTGTTTGTCCTTAGGATTGGGAGTCCTTTGTAGTTATGACATGACATTGCAATAAAGACTCATACTCTACTTTGTCTTATGCTGGCCATCTCCCTTAAGGACTCCCCTCATTTATATCATATTGTGATTCCATTGCATGGTCCTGCTTGCCGCATGAGCCTTGTGCCGACTCTCGCTTACTCAGTTATTAGCTTGGTGCCTGAGCGCTTTTCCCTGTCGAGCCTTGCAGAGCTTCCATTTGTCCTTCACAATTTGATCACATTTTTGACCCTGAGGGAACAACCCCCAAGTGTCCACATCCTGCATATGCTTCCTTGCATTGATCATAGGTATGTTCCACTGCTTGGGACTAGTCTACTCGCTATTTGACACTCGTTCCCTCACTTGTTGTACTATAAGCAATTTTATTCTTTTTCAAGCTTTCTCCAAATATGAAAAAGGCCAAAAAATCAAATATTCCAAAAAGCCAGACAGGATTATGATTACTAATTCTGGTTGGCAGTTGTTGTGTCGCCTTTGAACAGAGCATTCATTCCACTCCATACACTATGAGTCGGGACTATAGTTGGACCTTAGGAGTTGTACTTGTTTCTCAGTTTCTCCATCAATTGGTTAAGCTTCTAGTCATTATGGAGCCCTTTGTGATGCCTCCTGCATCGCATAGTCTATATCGAGTCTATGCTACCTACATCTATCCATCTGCTCATGCTCTTGTTCAAAGGAAGTCCTGAAACTAGAGTCGACCACTCCTCAGATCTCTTGACTATTGCATGTCGGCCATCCTTATTGAGTCAGTCTGTTTCATTTGAGATCTTCCAAATCTTCAGCATAGCTGGTACCTCGTGCTGGTTGATGGGGGATGCATTAATGCCCTCCTTCCAGCGAGTCTCATTCCGTTGACTTCAACCCATTTATTCCGGGACTTGAGGCTTAGAGTTTGTGTTGGCTTGGTTTTGCAACCAAGCTTTGTGCAATGGGCACCTATCAACAATGTGATAGTAGTTTCAAATATTGAAAGCAAAAAACAATTACAAATTAAATCTAAATCTAAACTAGCATGTGCATATAACAAATAAATTTTTTAAAAACGATTCAAGAACAAGAAATAAAAGAATAAGTATTTTGTATTAAGATACCTCAAATGGTGAGGATTTGTGTTGAGCAACTCCCAAGGTGAGTAACTCCAAGCTCCAAAGGTCTCTTCTCCAAGATGCTGAAATGGCCAAAAGTCTCATGAGAGATTTTAGCAGTGTGAGGATAGGATGATGGATGGATGGAAAGTGAGGAGCCCCTACCACCTTTTTATAGTTTTTGGTGGTGGGGAATACCATTATGGTTTTGAGGAAACCAATGGTATTGATCAACATGGTTTAGGTACCTTTTTCCTCCTTTTTCATTTTTTGAATATTTTTAATTTTTTTATTCCCTTTTTAATATTTTTGGGAATTCTAGACCCTTTTTGAGGGGTTTTTATGCTTTTTGAGGAAAAATATTCATTTTGAGGAGAAAAAGGGGTGTATTATGGTCTTTTGGTGACCTTTTGATCGCTTTAGAGGCTCAAAAGGTGGAAAAGTGGACAAATGGGTCATGTGAATAAGGAAATGAGCTAGTGAGCACTTTTTGGGTGTTAACAGATTGCCCCCTGATGTGTGAGGGCAAGAGCTCATCGTATGGCCGATAGACATCATAGTTATTTTGTCTTTTTCCTGGGGTTTGGGGAAGAGAAGAGACCGGTTGGAGACTGGATCCACGGCCCTTGGAAGCTGCAAAACAAACAATATTACATGGCCTCAATATGAATGAGGAATAATCTATGATAATGGACGAGGCGGGCATACCCATGCTCGTATCAAGACACATACATAACAATTAGTCCCAAGAAGAGGGACCTGAATAATACATAAAAAAATATTCTGGTACATCATGATGGTCCAAAGGGGACACTATTTTGGGATGTACTCATGATCATAACATGACTGATCTCAATAATTGATACATTCGAATAAAGCGACAACCATTCTGAACAAGGTCTCAGAAGGGTTGATGAACTGCTAAATCTTGAAGGTGTCCAACATCTATAGGGATTCAATGACTCTAAGTCAACTCTGAGGAGTATATGTAACTGTATACTCGAGAGAGTATAAAACTGGGGTACATCTGAATACTGTCGCCATGCGCAACCCGGATATCTATAGAAAAAATGTAACTGGTTTTTTCCATAGGTAGACTCTTAAATGTGGAAGAGTCAGGTGGTATCTGGGGTCTTCAACAAATAACTGAGAGGACCAATACCTTGTGCGAGTCTCAACGATGCGATCAAGGTGTTGAAGTCGAGCATGTGAGAAACAACCATTTGGAGAGGCACCGAGGACTCTTCTTGAAATGATTCGTAGGCACTTATCGCAAATGGTGACAAGTCCAAGACACAGGGACCCCTAGGTCTATCCTCTGGAATAAATTTGGTTGTCGTTGACAGAGGGAGACTAGCAATTGACAAGGCAATGATGTTTCCTTGATAGGAGCATGAGGTGTAGAACTGAAGTGTGGTAGTAATGATGGTAGGACTGACATGCTTGTGGGGATGGGAAGTAACTGGGGTCATAGAGTGGGTAGACTCAAACTTCCTTTGTTCAGAGCATGATGACATGGTTGACCTGGCAGCGTAGGGAACTGATTTGTAGGTGTGGGGATCATAGCTTTTAGGGACTGAAGGGTATGTATTGACTCTGGGGGGTCAAGCTGATGGGTGTTGTCGAGGGATTCTCAGGGTGACATACTGCAGAATACTCTGAACAAAGGCGACCAAAATGGGGAAGCTGCCATATGAGTAGATGTGATCTGTTGTGGCGCCGAGAAGCACCATTGGGTCCTTCTTCATAGTTTTAATGAGCTCCAAGAAGGGATAAAAGTGTGCTCTGAAATGGTACTGTCCTGTGAATTTTGTGAGCCCAGGATTGTTCATGCTCATGGGTGCTTTCATTTTTAAGGAGTCTGAAAACGATAAGAAGACGCTATAGTGGTTGTGAGTACCATCCTGTGGGTTTTTACGAGCCCAGGATTGTGATTGCTCGTGGTCGCTTTCATGTTTAGAGAGTTTGAAAGCGGTAAGTGGACTCCATTGGTGTTCTTTTTCGTAAGTTAGTCTCCAAGGACCGAAAAAGCATAAAATGATGCAAATGGAGAACTCTTCTAGCCGATGTAACTAGAGTATTCATTTTTCGTAATTAGTCTACAAGGTCCAGAAAAGGGGTAAAATTATACCAGATAGATGCCATTTCAGATACATTTAGCGAGCATGAAAGGAAGCAAGATTGCTCGGCAATCTTTTCATTTTTTTAGGAGTCAGAAAAGAGCTTAATAGAAACTCCCTAAGTGCCTTTTTCGTAAAAGGGATTGCTCGGCCCAAAAAAGGGGTAAAAGTATACCGAACAAAAAGGGGTCGATGAGAGCGAGAAAAGGTCTCAAGCATCGTCATGAGTGCGGAATACTGAATCCGGTGACATAAAGATTGTCAAAAAGGGGCAACGGCCAATGTGGTACGCAAACGGAGGTGATGAGTGGCATTTTGAAAAAAATACCCAAAAATATGGGGTGAGAGCGAGAAATGATCTCAAGCGTCATCACGAGCGCGGAAAACTGAATCCGGCGATATAAGACTCGTAAAAAATGGAGAACGGTTGGTGTGGCACGGAAACCGAGGTGACGAGGGGGCATGGAAAAAATGCCAAAAAAATTTGGAGGTGAGAGCAAGAAATGATCTCAAGCGTCATCACGAGCGTGGAAAACTGAATTCGGCGATATAAGACCTGTCAAAAATGGAGAACGGTCGGTGTGGCACGCAAACCGAGGTGACGAGGGGGCATGGGAAAAATGCCCGAAAAATCTGGAGGTGAGAGCGAGAAATGATCTCAAGCGTCATCACGAGCGTGAAAAACAGAATCCGGCGATATAAGACTTGTTAAAAATGGAGCATGACCGATGTGGCACGCAAACTGAGGCAACGAGGGGGCATGGAAAAAATGCCCGAAAAATCTGGGCGTGAGAGCGAGAAATGATCTCAAGCGTCATCACAAGCACGGAAAACTGAACCCGGCGATATAAGACTCGTAAAAAATGGAGAACGGACGATGTGGCATGCAAACCGAGGCGACCAGGGGGCATGGGAAAAATGGTCAAAAAATGGACCTAGTGAAAACAAGAAAAGGAAAGGACTATCATGAAGTTCTCGCTATGTTGATTCCAATGGTACCAACGGTTTGAAGAATGGACATCGTATGATACCGCAATGGTTGTTTGAAAAATGGTGAAATTTCTATAAATAGGGTGTGGGGCCCATATGACGTGTCATTGTTACATGTGAGTTTGGCAGAGCAATTAGAGCTCTTTCTTGATTTCTGGGAGATTTGATCGTTGGTTTTTTATTCTGTGAGTTTCAGGTAACCCTATTCACCTTAGCTTTTTAAATTATGTCTTTTTTGGTTAGCGGCGGGCCCCCGAAGGCTGCGAAATTCCATGTTGGCCTTCCAACGTGGAATATTGCGGGTTTCGCGTCTTTTTCCACGATGAACATCGCGGGTTAGGGGTTGATAGACGCGATGTTCATCGCGGCTGTCGGGCTGAAATTCACGATGTTCATCGCGACTATGGGGTTGATAGTCGCGATATTCATCGCGACTGTGTGGTCAATACCTGCGATGTTCATCGTGGGTTCTTGGATGAAAGTCGCGATGATCATCGCGGCTTTTGATGGAAAAGCCGCGAAGGAATTTTGTTTTTTGGCAGGATGTTGAGGAGACCATTGGTGTCATGGCGAGAGTGGGAGATGGAGGAGGATTTGACGATTCAGATTTGGATCGATCAAGGGGTCCAGTAGGCTCTGGTTGTGAGTGGGCTCATGAAGTTCGCTCAGATTCCACTAATGCGTTCAGTAGGACCACTACTGAACAAATTGGCGAGTCTTTGGGTCCCTGCAGAGGGTGCGTTTATTGTTGGGGGTGAGAGGTTAGAGATCACCCTTATGGATGTATACTTTTTTACCAGGTTGCCTTGCTTAGGGGAGGTAGGGGATCTTCTGCCGAGGATCCCGGTAGGTGTGGATATCGAGGATCTCCTAGAGACCTTCTGTGTTGCTGGGGTGATTGTGAAGAACAACTCTTTGAGCCTGAGATCTTTGCGGGAGTGGGACATGCAGGCTGTTGGGGCTTGTGTTTTGTGGGTGTTGGGTGCCGCGGTGCCACATTGTTTGTCGGGGGGACAAACGATGATGGTGGATTCTGTGCTGAGGGGGACCTACTATGCATGGGGTCAGATGTTTTTGGATGGTGTCCAGAGATATCTGGACAAGGTCAGTCAAGAGGGGGGAGAGTTTTGCTATGCCTCCTTCCTGTGTTGTTTAATCTTTGAGCGAGTACCAACTTTGCGGCCACGGGTACCGGTTCGAGACGGGTTGGTGAGCGAGCCGTGCATGGTGCGGTGGGGGCAGATGATGCCCCGCGATGGTGGTGGTATCCACGGATTCTTTTCACAGGATATGTATGAGCAGTGGGAGCAGATCCCCTTGCTGATTGATGACCATCCATATGTCGGTATGGATTATCGAGGAGATCCGGAGATGCCTCGAACCCAGGGACAGGCCTAGGGTTTAGATGGTATGTTTTTGTGTGTTTTTCTCTACTATATCATGTGTTTTAGTTGTGTTTGTTATGATTATAGTTAGATATTTATATCATGGTTCATTTGCGTGATTATGCAAATGTTGGTCCTGTACCACCGATCGACCATGTGGTTCGTAGGGGATGGGCGATGGTGGTCATTCCACCTCCTGTAGTGGTACCACCTCCTCATGCTCAAGGAGTTGGGCCTCACGGTCGAGGAGCTGGGCCTCGAGATGATGTCGTGGAGGGTGTTCGAGAGACACTAGACATGATCCTGGCAGGATCTCCAGAGGATGGGTGGAGGGATTTGGATCGGGACATCGTCGAGCGTTTTTTTACATGCGCCTCGTGAGTGGCACTCGATCTTGCTCAGAGCAGCATTGTTGGCGGCTGAGTGGAGGGATAGGGCTCGGCATGATCCAGCAGGGCCGTTGGAGGGGAGGATTCGGGTGCGAGATGATCCAGCGGGGCTGGCGGAGAGGAGAGTTTGGGCTCAGCATGATCTGGTGAGGCTAGCGGAGGTGGCACCAGAGGAGCTTGGAGACCATGATGATTAGATGATCTTGTATCTACCCCCAAATGCTGATGAGCATATGGGGAAGTACCTTTTTGTACAGCTTATGTATTTTTGTATATTGGGTGCTGAGGGAACCTATGACATGTTTGACTATATTATGATGTATATATATATATGATTTGGTATATAGTCGTGTATGCACATGGATGCATTTATTGTCTATTTGCTTGCCCGTGGAGGCATGTTTGATTTTCTGTATGCCCGTGGAGGCACATGTTATGCACGTGGATGCAACATTTTGATTTTACTATATGGTTCGGTTGGTGTGCCAGTCAAGAATGTTAGCCATATGGTCTGCTACCCTGTTGAGATTCCTTGGGACATGTGTGAATGAAATGGATTCAAACTGTCGAACCATTTGTTTAGTGCGCAAGAATTTTCTGAACAGACAGGGGTCACATACCTGGTAATCATTGTTGAGCTGGGAAACAAGGAGTTGTGATTCCAAGAAAATGTTAAGGTGACTTATGCTCATTTGGAGAGCTGCGGCCAGGAGACCGGTCACGGCATCGTATTCAGCTTGGTTGTTGGTGGCGGCACCTACGCACACTCCATCGATGTGGATCAACTCATGTGAAGGGGAATATGTTACCCAAGCTGTGGAGGCCAGATTGGGGGACCAACGGCTTGCACCATCAGCGAAACCGATGTAGCAGAGTGGAACAAGCTCCATCTGTGGTCATGCAGAGAAAACAAATATTTAGGTTTTTGAATTTTTTGTGAAAAACAAAATAAGACTATACAATAATGGACGGTGGTGTCCATCAGATTTTCTACAGTAAAAACGCTTGAGGTACAACCCATTGCGTGGGTTGCGTAGGGGGTTTCCTTCTGAATCGGTCAGAATGTATGCCCCCTGTCCGAGGCAAGTGTGTGTAATGTATGGGCCTTGCCACATGGACACAAACTTTCCTTTTCCGGTTTTTTCATGAGCTTGATCATAGGCGAGGACAAGGTCCCCTTCAGTAAAAGTTCTTGGGTGGACATGTTTGTTGTAACTTAGTTTGGATCGGTTCTTGGTTGCTTCCATGGTTTGGAGGGCTATGCACCGATCTTCATCGGCTTGCTCTAGGAGTAGTAAGTGTTGCTCAATTGGGGAAGTGTCTGGTAGGAGTTCAATGGCCATATGTAGGGCTGGAATCTGGCACTCGATGGAGAGAACAGATTCGACACCGTGAACTAGATGGATAGGGGTAAAACCGGTGGCAGTTTTGGTCGACGTGCGGTATGCCCATAGTGCCGGGAAGAGCATGTGGTGCCAATTTGATTTGTGTTTTTCCACAGTGCGCTGGAGTATGGTCTTCAGAATTTTATTAATCGCTTCGAATTGGCCATTTCCTTGGGGGTAGTAGGGGGAGGAGAAATGGTGTTCAAATTTCAGTAAGGTTGATAATTCTCTCCAAACAACATCTTCGAAGTGAGAGCCGTGGTCTGAGACGAGTTGCTTTGGCACTCCAAAATGAGCGATAACATGGTTGAGGAAAAAACGTGCTGCGGTGTCGGCCTTGCAATTGTAAGTGGGCATGGCTTCCGCCCACTTGGTGAAATAATCTACGACCACAATAATGTGTTTATGACCCCCGACTGGCGTGGGATTGCAATCGAGGAAGTCGATAGCCCATTTGTAGAATGGTCCAACAGTGATGACTGGATGAAGGGGGGAGGGTGGGGTTCTTGCCTTGGGGGCAAAAAGTTGATAGTTTTGCTAATGTTTGACTGCGGTGATGCAATCAGTAAATAATCAAGGCCAAAAGTAACCTAGGCAGATGATCTTTTGGGCGGTGGCCATGCCAGAGAAGTGGCCTCCGCAGGCACTGCTATGGCAGTCATTAAGGACTCGTTCTGCCTCGTTATGAGATAGGCAACATCGTAAGATGGTATCGACGCCGCGTCGATAAAGTACATCTCCTAATAGGAGGTATCGGGGGGCGTGGTGTCGTATACGACGGCATCCGTCACGATCAATGTGGGGTCAAAATTTTTGTGTGCGGAGGTAGATTAAGATGTCGTCGTACCATTGGTCGTTAGAAGAAATGATGAAAATGTGATCGTCTATGAGATCCATTTGGATAGCGGGTGATGACGTGTTAGGAACCCATGTCTTTACTTTGTTAGTATATTGTTGTTGGACGCATATGCTTTGTAAGTCGTCCCGTAGTATTTGTTGATCAATAGTTTGTGTTATTGTTGTTGGCGCATATGCTTTGTAAGTCGCCCATAGTTTTGATCCATAGTTTGTATTGGCCCATGGTTTTGACCCGTAGTAATTGTTGATCCATATTTTGTATTGGCCCATGGTTTGTATTGACACATGGTATCGGCGCCTAGACTTAGTATATAAGTGTGTGTTGAGGCCTATGAAGGCACTGTGAAGTTAATTGTATTGAGCTTGCTCAAAGGAGGTTGCCCCCTCGAAGTGGCCCATGATCAATATAAAAGTGATTCTGAGTTCTATTATTTCTAATATCTCGTGTATTTGCATTAATTATTTATTGCAGGTTCTTCACATCTGGTATCAGAGCACTTTCTTGGGCTCGTTGGGTGAAATTTCTGCCAAATTTGTTTTGCATCTGTTGTAGCTTCGGATTTGGGAATAATCCCTATCCGATTAACTGTGGGAAGTACTTGGGCATAAGCCCTAAAACTCATTGTGAGGAGTACCACAGGAACCCCAAAGTAGCTGGCCCATTGAGAGGACCTGCCAGCGAAAAGGGCAATAACCCCTACCTGATTGACTAGTTCCCACCCGTGAGGTAAACCAAGAGCTGTCGTTTGTGGCAAAGCGGTTATCAGTTTTACCTGAGCTGTGGAGTGAGGGGTACTGCCCCAATACGCAAGCCATCAGACAGCATTGGTGGCCGAGTGAAACACCTGAACTGTTAGGAAGCCATACATACCTGGGGTCCATATCTATTTTCAGTTGAATTGTTGTCGATCACTTCCACTCCAGATCCAGCCACGGAGGAAGCACTTGCAGCCATCCAAACCAAACTCCAAGATCTGGATGAAAAATTTCTCATCCTCCATCTTCAACATTCAACCATGAACAATAACCGATAGCCAGAATCTTTTGCAGCCACCGGGTTCTCTTCTTCCAGCAATTTTCGTGGGCCGAAGCTTGATTTTCCTCGCTTCAATGGTACTGATCCGACTGGATGGATATACCGAGCAGAACAATATTTTAGTCTGCATAATACTTTTGATGTTCAGAAAGTTCCACTTGCATCCTTTCATTTGGAACAGGAAGCCCTTCAATGGTATCGTTGGTACATCAAAGCTCATCCCGAGCCAAACTGGACAGATTTTTGCCAACTCCTTTTGTCACGATTTCGTCCTAGTTCTTTTGACGACTTCACTGGAGCAATCACTAAACTTCACCAAACTGGCACAGTGAGAGAGTATCAGATGGATTTTGAGAAACTAGACAATCACACAAAAGGATTGTCCAATGAATTCTACAGGAGTTGTTTTATCAGTGGTCTCAAGGATGAAATCCGCTTAGAGGTCAAAATGTTTTGTCCCAACACAATGATGGAAGTCCTAGGGTTGGCTAAGCTAGCTGAGGACAAGATCGCAGCTCAACAATGCTCCAAACCCACCTTTGTTCCCTTCATAAATATGGGTTCCCAACAACCTCCCATCACGCTTGCTCCTCAACCAACTCCTATCAAGCAATTGTCTGAAACAGAGATGCAGGCACGCCAAGAAAAAGGGCTTTGTTATAATTGTGATGAGAAATTCACTCGGGTACATAGATGTATTCAACAAAAGCTCTATCTCTTGGATGTGGATTCTCCACCTACCTCAGAACTTGATGAAGAAGCTCCAGATATAGTAGATGATCAGGTCGACATTCAACACCCGCCTGTTGACACCCCATCTCAGGATGACCCACCTGAGCTCTCTCTCCATGCTGTAACCGGCGTCACCACCCCACAAACAATGCGAGTCAGGGGATACTTCAAGAAGCTCCCTCTTACCATACTCATTGATTCTGGTAGCACTCATAACTTCATTAACCCTCGGATTGCCAAACAGGCTGATTGTTTTGTCCATCCTTGTTCCAACTTTGAAGTCATGGTTGCCAATGGGGGCACCTTACCTTGCAAGGGGAAGTGTTGTAATGTGCATATCTATATGGAATATTATAACCTGTGCTCTGACATGTTTTCCTTATCCTTAGGTGGATGTGATGTGGTTTTGGGCATTCAATGGTTACACACACTTGGCCCCATCTTCTGGGATTTTGATGAACTTTGGATGCAGTTTTCAGTCAATGGGACACAACACAAATTTATGGGCTTACAACCCAAGTATCTCTACATCATCAATTCACATCGCTTGGAAAAGATCCTTAAGAAGAATTCACTTGGTGTCATTGCTCAGCTCCATTCCCTTCAGATGCACCCACCAACGGTCTCCACTACTTCCTTGGATAGATATGCAGGTGTCTTTGTTGCACCAGTGGGCTTGCCGCCTTCACGAGACCTTTCCGGTAAGCATTTTTCCACATCTACATCTCAGCAGGACATGATGGCTATTTTGCATGCAGTATAGAAGTGGCAGCCATCCCTATTGGGGAATTATTTCTGCATCAAGACTGATCTCCAAAGTCTGGAAACTTTCCTGGAACAACGGGTCTCCTCCCCAGCACACCTGAAATGGGTTCTCCAAGTCATGGGTTATGACTATGCGACCACCAAAAATATGGTGGCAAATGCTCCTTCTCGCACATTTGATGACCCAATTTCTCTTACAGCTATTTCTCTGCTTGTTCCAAATTGGTTGCAATCTGTTCAACGGGGCTATCTCTTCTATGAACTCTATGCTTCTTCATCAACAGGGCACTCTAGGTTCCTCAAAATGTATGATCAGGAACAATGTAACTTCTTTTGGTAGGGATTGAAAATGAAAATTCAATAGATGGTGGTTGACTGTGATACTTTCCAGGTCAACAAGTGTGAAACGACCCTCCTTTCGGGACTGCTCGAACCCTTTCCCATCCCTACACAGATTTGGACAACTATTTCTATGGATTTCCTGGAAGCGCTCCAGTGGTATAGTACCACATCTAAAAGGACAACATATGAAGCAGTCTCTAGATAGGCACCGTCAGTTCTTCTTCCATACACCTTCAGCAGCTCCCCAGTTTAGGAAAGTGACTCAATTCTTCAAAACTGCAATCATCTTCTTCTCCTTCTGCAGGACAATCTTCACATGGCAAGAATTCGACTAAAACAACAAGCCGATCAGCACCGTTCTGTGCACACTTTTCACGTCGTTGATATGGTTCTTCTTCGTCTACAGCCTTCCATGCAATCCTCCCTGAAAATCAAAAGGCGCTAGTGGCCTGGAATGCAACCCGAGGATCCTATAGGGGACCCACTCCTTCAGATTCTGCATCAATTTCCACATCTAAAGCTTTGAGGACAAAGCTTTTTCTAAGGGAGAGGGGATGTTAGGAACCCATGTCTTTACTTTGTTAGTATATTGTTGTTGGATGCATATGCTTTGTAAGTCGTCCCGTAGTATTTGTTGATCAATAGTTTGTGTTATTGTTGTTGGTGCATATGCTTTGTAAGTCGCCCATAGTTTTGATCCATAGTTTGTATTGGCCCATGGTTTTGACCCGTAGTAATTGTTGATCCATATTTTGTATTGGCCCATGGTTTGTATTGACACATGGTATTGACCCATGGTATTGGCGCCTAGACTTAGTATATATGTGTGTGTTGAGGCCTATGAAGGCACTGTGAAGTTAATTGTATTGAGCTTGCTCAAAGGAGGTTGCCCCCTCGAAGTGGCCGTGATCAATATAAAAGTGATTCTGAGTTCTATTATTTCTGATATCTTGTGTATTTGCATTAATTATTTATTGCAGGTTCTTCACATGGCGAAGAGGATGGGAGATCACTGATGAGTTGAGCGAGTGTTAGGGCCTTGGTGCTTTTTGGGGTTTTGAAAGTTAGGTCGTATTCTTGCAGGATGATCACCCATTTAGATACGCGGCCTTGAAGGAGGCGACGCATCAAGAGGTAAACCATTGGATTGGAATTGGCTACAACCGTGGTGTGGCTCAGGAGAATGTAATGTCGCAGCTTTTGTACTGAAAATACGTTGGCGAGGGCCATCTTTTCTTCATGTGGGTAGCGGAGGGGTGGGCCTGACAAGGTCTGGCTCACATAGTAGATGACATGCTCTTGGCGAGCAGTATCTTCTTGCACAAGAACTCCAGATACAGCATGTTTGGATGCTGAAACATAGAGGGTGAAATCTCTTGTGAAATCTGGAGGGGAGATCAACGGGGCGTTTGTGAGTGCTTTCTTTAAGTTGGTGAAATTTGTTTCTGCTTGTTGGTCCCATATGAAATGGGTATGCAGACGTAGTAGTCATAGGAAACCATGGACCATTGTGGCATAGTCAGGGACAAAGCAGTGGAGGAAGTTGGATCTCCCTTGAAGGCTTTGAAGTTGTCTTAATGTGCGGGGTGACGGTAAGTCTACAATGGCTTGGAATTTCAAGGGGTCTACAGTGATGCCTTTTTCTGAAATGGCAAACCCCAGCAAGCGACCTGATTTAACGTAAAAGACACACTTGAGAGGGTTCAAGCTGATGTTGTACTTTCGACAACGCAAGAAAACTTGTCGAAGGTCGTCTAAATGGTCAGATCGTTTCTTGGATCGAGCGGTGAGGTCGTCCAGATAAACTTTTATGATTCTGTGTAGATTGTGGAAGCAATAATTCATGGCGCGTTGGAAAGTGGCTCCAGCATTCTTGAGACTGAAAGGCATGACGCGATAGGCGAAGGCGCCCCATGGGGTAGTGAAAGATGTCTTGTATTGATCTTCTTTACAGATTTTGATTTGGTTATATCCGGAGAAACCGTCCATAAAAGAAAGGACTTCACGTCCCGCACATTCATCGATTAGTTGGTCAATGAAAGGTGTGGGGAAGTTGTCTTTGGGACAAGCGAGGTTGAGGTCTCGAAAATCAGTACAAACGCGTATGGCACCCACTTTTTTGTTTACTGGCACTGGGTTTGAAACCCAGGTGGTGTAGGCAATAGGATATATGAATCCTACTTTTTGGAGTTTTTCAATCTCAACTTAAAAGCTGGGAGCTTAGATAGGTGAATTGGTCGTTGTTTCTGTTGGACAGGAGGCACATTGGGCCAAGTGCCGATGTGATGTTCCACAATTTTGGGATTGAGGCCCGGCATCTCGGTGTAAGACCAGGCGACGACATCACGAAACTCTTGGAAGAGTTTCTTATATGACTGAGTTTCCACTTGAGTGCATGATGCACCTAGCGAGATGAGCTCAGGTTTTCAAGGTGTGGTGGAAATGTCAATTTGTATAATGGGGGAAATGTTGGACATGTTCCCTTCTTCGAAGGAATCTGGTGCTGGGATGGGGTCTTTGAACCAATCAACCTTAGTTGGTAGGAAATCTTTCGATTCGACTGATAGTTGGTTCTCTCCGGTGGATGTAGACGCCTCAGGGAGGAAGTATGAGCAATGATGCATATCGTCCCAAGGGTGGTCCGGTGCAGTGAGTGTTTCTAGAATTTGCTCATCAGTACGAAAGTAATCAGACCATAAATAAACGGGTTTTGGTTTGTATGTGGTTGAAATCATATAGATGGTATTGATTTCTTTCGAAGAAGATGATTTCGGAGGGTAGATCTCCTCGATGAGGGGAGGAGATATCTCTAAATCGACATTGTTCATCTCGTATAAGGCTACTCTATAATCTGGGAGATCAGGGCAGTGGTGTGAATAATGGCCATAAATGCTGCATATCGCACAAGGGTGGTTAGTGCGGAGTGTTTTGTCGTGAGGTTGAGGAGGTGGATCAAGTCTTACCACTGGAATTCCGGTGTCGTCATCCAACATATTCATGTGTTCTTGGAGTGCAGGTAATTGTGGACATTGATGAGTGGCATGGCCTATGTCATCACACAACGAGCACTTAGGGGGAATGCGAATAGTTGGGGGGGTTTTAGCTAACTTGGGGGTTGCTAGGGGGGTACGAGTTATGAGTCCAATGTTATAAGTTGGTGGGCCTCTGCCCCCTGTGTTCCATAATGGAGGTGGGGCGTTTCTGGACGTTGATGCCGTAGTCACTATTGGGGGTGGTCTGTTTTGCAGATGAGCGACCGGAGGGGGTGGGTGGTTGGTAGTAGGGATAGGTTGTACCGGTTGTAAAATAACAGTCGGAGTCGGCGGGGGGCTCGTAGCCGGTAAGTACCATATAGGTATCCCTAATGTTAAACCAGGAAGGTTGAGTGTAGCCATTATTGGCGAACTAACAACTCCATAAAACAGGAACAAGAATGGGATAGTATGAATTGGCGTTGTGCCAATATGAGTAGGTACTGCGGGTGTTTGTGGTAGTGACGGAGGCTGTTGTGTGGTGTGCGACAGGGTGCACAAATCCGATGTTTTTGTTATCGGAAAAGGTGGTGAGATCGATGGAAATGTGGAAGTCATAGGTGACTCGGTGTAGATTCTAGGACCAATTGACGACATAAATGATGTTGGTGCGGTTTGAATGGTTTGTTCAATCATTGGTAGCACATTTTGAGAGGCTGCGGGGGCATTAGGATCATAATATGTGAGTTGATCAATCTTGATAACGCGTCCTTCATGTGGGAACATCATGAGGCGAAAAACAGATGAAGCCACTGCTTTCATTTTGTACATATAGCTACGTCCAAGAAGGAGGTTGTAGTCGAGTTGGGCATTGATCACTTCGATGTCGATAAGAACTAATTTGCCTCCTAGTTCTACAGGTACGTTCGCTAAAAGGCCTTGTGGTTGAGTTGAACGTCCGTCGTAAGCTCGTAATGCCGTGGTGGATGGTTGTAAAGAGGGGGAGCCAAGTTTTTGCCACACAAGGGTGGACATAACGCAGGTTGAAGCTCCTTCATCGATGATGCATCGACGCACAACAAGGTTTCGAATGTTTACTGACACTTGGAAAGCCAAATTTGATGGAAATCGAGGTTCGGCTTGGTCTAAGTTGAAAGCCATCATGTGTGTGTCGTCAAGGTCTACTACTCCGATGGCGGATAGTAGTAGTTTTCGTTGTGCAGGGCATGTTTTCAGTACCTCTAAAGCAGACATAGCAACGGGGGATTGTGCTAGGTCTTCCATGACGTTATAATTGGATGCTGCGCGAGCATTAGGATTGTTGTTAATCCTTTGCAAAGGGATGTGAGGGATTTTAGGTCCTCCGTCCAACGACATATTTGGTATGCATAGTGGTTGATCTGGTGGAAGGGAGGTGGATGCGTCAGTGGGAGGAGTTTCTAGGGGTGGGCCGTATTGATTCCTACGAGTTTGGAGGTTAATGTCATTGGATGACATCATTAATAAATGGTGTGTGCTTGGATCCGTATGTTGATAATTTGTTGCAGCATAGGTGATTTGTTGCTGGGGTGTAGCAGATCCTTGTGGAGGGTCCATAGGGCGAGTATTTGCTACTCCTTGGTTTGGCAATGGGTTTTGTAGTATCATGGGTTGCGGTTGATTAAGTGGAGCTGGTTGTCCAGCGTGGCCCTGGCATTGGGCATCGTCAGCCCAAAGTTTACGTGCTTTCTCTAAATGGGGGCAGTTATGAGTGTAATGTCCATAGAATCCACATATAGAACATGGATGGTTTGTTCTCAGGTTATTGTTTTTTGGTTGCTTGGGATGACGATCAGGATTCTGGTTGGGAGGAGCAACATTGTTATTATTTGGAGGATTGGGAGGTGGTGGACCTTGATTATGTTGTTGGTTGTTGCCACAGTTACGTCCTCTTCCACGGTTTTGTTGTCCTCCTTGCTTGCGTTGGTTGTTTTGATGTTGGGGCTGATTGTGTTGTGTGTACACTTTCCCTTGAGTAGTGGGAGGATTTTGGGGTGCTGCAGGTTGCGGTGGATAATAAGTTGGTGGGGCTGGAGGTGGTCCAGTTACTTGCTGGGGTTGTTGGTAACCTTGAGCTATTGGAGGTGTTGGGTTAGATGTTGTAGCTTGCTGTGGGTAATACATTGGTTGTGCCAGTAAGTGAATTGGATTCTGGGTGGTCGGTTGGTTATAGTATGTGGGTGGTACATATGTCAATGGCGCTTTCCCATAGCAATGTTGTGGACAAGAGGGTCCATGAGTGTGATGAGTCTAATTCGTTGGAGCATACGAAGTTGTCGCTCCAGAATTAGATGTAGCCCTAGAGAGGTCTGGGGCATTAATGGTGTTCACCATGCTAAAAGGTTTATTTTGTGCCGTGACTTGGCCAATAATACCATCAGCGGCATGTGATGTCCCCGGAGCGTCACCGCGTGAAGAATTGCCTCATGGGGCGTCTGGTATGATGGTGTAGAGATAGCCTGACTGGGCATAAATAAGGTTGAATTGCTAAGCTTTTAAGATAGCTTCTTCCTCTGACTGGGGTCATTCGGAAGCTACGTCTTTGGCTATGAGGGGTAGGAGTGATTTAAGAAACCAGTCCAAAAATATACAGTCATCCAGTTTTATCTTACAGAGGCTACAACGCTTGCGCCACTCATGAATATGGTCGGTGATGTGGGTAGGTGTGTTTTGTCTGCAAGACAATAGTATTTCAACTCCTGCATCATAGCGTACAGGTAGCTGAAAAAACTGAAGGAAAGTGGAGGCGAGAGATGTAAATGTATGGTCGGTCCCATGTGGTTGTTCGATGTACCACTTGGCTGCAGAGCCAGTGAACGTTCGTTGCAACAGTCTTAGTCTAATAGAGTCATCCACTATGGAGTTAGATGAACACCATAGGTGAAATGACATTATGTGGTTTTGGGGATCCTCCCTAGGTTTTCCTTCAAACTTGGGGATGTTCGAGGGGATCTTTGTAGGCATGGGTGGCCATGTAGGGTTGTGCCTGATAGGATCGTTGGTTAGCCTGGCTAGGTCTGGTAAGTTCAGACTAGCCATGTAAGGTAAACTATTAGATGGATGTGGCATAGTGACTGGGACATAACTATTAATGGTGGCATTATGTAGTGGTCCAGTAGCCCCTAAGGGTATGCAAGGTATTGAAGGTATGTGTCCTCCAACCATTGTGGTTTGGGATGGGCCAGCGTTCCCAAGTGCAACATGGGTTACAAAGGGGTTAGGAATAGTGCTAGGAATTCCTAGGATCTGGGTTGTGGTAATGAGAGGTGGTGTGATTCCTATGTTTGGCATACCCATAATAGGAGGTAGTCCTGTGTTGGGCATACCTAAAGGTGGAGTGTCCCCTATATTAGGCATGCCTAAAGGGGTTGTTGTTACCATGGATGGCACAGTAGTAGAAGGGGTTATGGATGTATCTCCAATAGTACTGGTGAAAAGTGGGTCGTATTGTGATCCAACCATGAGGTTGGTTGGTGATATTTCAGTAGGGTTTTCGGATTCAGCCTTAGAATAAGATGTGAAGTGAGGCGTGTCAGAATCGAATGACTGTGTGTTTCGCCAATGACGTGTCGAGTCAAGGGATAAGGCTCTACGTCGATGACGTGTAGAGCCAAGTAAACCGAACTGAGGGGGTTCACCCTGAAGACGACGAGATCGTCTTAAATTCTCAATGGTGAGAAATATATTTTAAAAATTTCAGTGTAAGGTGGTGATGTAAAAAACTCGAAACCCTAATGCAACAATGAGTGCAAGAGGGGAGTGAAAATAAAGGCTCTCAGGCCAACAACCAACCTCAAAAAGCGCTTATTATAGCAGTTGTGCTATAATAAGTGGAGGGATGCAACAAAATTGGTTAGAATACCAAAAAGTCAAGCAGTTTCTAGAAAAAAGGGGTGTTACTAGACCAAAGGTGGGTAATGTATCATGCAAACACCTAACTAGAAGTATTGTGAGTCAGCAAACAATATCCTCTGCAAGGTGATGAAATCCAAGTCAGACAATATAGAGTGTTGAATCAACAGCTAGATATCCCCCTATCGGGAGGGATACTGGGTAGACAATCCTAAAGAGTGGAAACTAGGATACCCCATTCAAGACACATTCGGTTGGGTGAATCTGCAGTTTGGTTCTATCGCCGTTGTACACCCTCTTGGGTGTACACCGAGAACTTTGAAAGGTATCCTTCGGTTACTAAATGGATTGCGGTATTCCACTCAGACTTCTGGAACCAGTCTAGCTACTTCAACCCTCCTAAGGGAGAGGCCTTCCCGATAAATTGGTTTATAACCATGTCAAAATTATAAATAGTAAAAGATTTAATATGGCTGTAAAAAATGCAGAAAAATTAATGCTGTAAAATATGCTAAATGGGTAGAAAATACAGCAAAAATAATTTTTGAAAAATTGGTCGAATTCAAAAAAATTGCATCGTGGATTTCGGTCACACAGTCGCTATGTGCAGCGCGGAAAATGGCCGCGAAGCTGTGATGTGCAGCACGTAAAATGGTCGTGAAGCCGCAGCGTGCCGTGCGGAAAAAAGCCGCGAGGTCGCGATGAGCCGCGCGACTGTCGGGCGAAAGCTGAAAAACAAACACCGAAAAACGAACCCGAAAATGGAAATTTTAGGCTGTTAATGGCAATTGAAAGGGCCAAGATCTAGAACAACAATGGATCTACTGTCTAGGATGGCAGATCTATGAATTAAAATGATTAAAACTAAGAAAAACTAAGATCTAAGAATTCGAAGCCAGCGGAGTCGCCAAAAACTGTTGGCTTGGTTTTGCAACCAAGCTTTGTGCAATGGGCACTTATCAACAATGTGATAGCAATTTCAAATATTGAAAGCAAAAAACAATTACAAATTAAATCTAAATCTAAACTAGCATGTGCATATAACAAATAAATTTTTTAAAAATGATTCAAGAACAAGAAATAAAAGAATAAGTATTTTGTATTAAGATACCTCAAATGGTGAGGATTTGTGTTGAGCAACTCCCAAGGTGAGTAGCTCCAAGCTCCAAAGGTCTCTTCTCCAAGATGTTGAAATGGCCAAAAGTCTCATGAGAGATTTTAGCAACGTGAGGATAGGATGATGGATGGATGGAAAGTGAGGAGCCCCTACCACCTTTTTATAGATTTTGGTGGTGGGGAATACCATTATGGTTTTGAGGAAACCAATGGTATTGACCAACATGGTTTAGGTACCTTTTCTCTCCTTTTTCCTTTTTTTAATATTTTTAATATTTTTATTCCCTTTTTAATATTTTTGGGAATTCTGGACCCTTTTTGAGGGTTTTTTATGCTTTTTGAGGAAAAATATTCATTTTGAGGGGAAAAAGGGGTGTATTATGGTCTTTTGGTGACCTTTTGATCGCTTTAGAGGCTCAAATGGTGGAAAAGTGGACAAATGGGTCATGTGAATAAGGAAATGAGCTAGTGAGCACTTTTTGGGTGTTAACAGTTCGGTTGAGTACATTGAGGCTTGCAGTCATTAGTGGCAGGTTCTCTCTCCATTGACAGTTTTGGGAATACATAAATGTCCCCTGATCGATGGATTCATTCTAGTGTTCGAATTCAACTCATTTATTCACACTCCGATGATTGTGCTTTGTGCCTTGATTCCCATTTTCATTATTGGTGGGTCATCTCGCATTTGTTAACGGTATACATCATTGGCTGGTAATCAGACGATGTCACATTAGGTTCGACCCCAACTCCTTTATTCACTTGATGGGACTTGCACCGTTGAAGACTTGTGTAGAAGACCCCAGGAGATAGTGGCATTCAGTATGCTACCTATGACTTTGACTTTACATCTGAGATATCACCTCTCAGATATCAGCAGTTTGTACCTCCAGTTTGCACTCGTTGTCTCCTTTTCAGTAGGAGACCATATATTACTGTAGAAGGATCATGGATATGATCACTTATGACATATATCCATTGTGTACTACCTATTCATGGCCATTGTATTAGATTGTTGTACTATACCGACATGTATTCAGGGATACTATTGTATTATGATGAGTGAGCTGCTCCTTCCACTTGTGTTTCCATCACTCCACTTTTGAGTTTTATAATGTATTTCGGCCATCATAGCATCAGTCTCTGACCTCACACATTAGAGGGCATCTGTTACAACATAATCTTCCACCTTGGTAGCATCAGCACCCTTTGGCCTATAGCATCCATTTCACTGACTCAGATCCACTTTATATCCTTCAGACATACTATTTCCTCAATTTTTCTCTTGTACGCTTACTGCATCATTACAGCAGGCATACCCGCGAGTTGCATCACTATAGCCCGCGGGTAGCATGTAAAATGGTAAAAATCACTAGTTTATTACTTTTTACTCCCAAAAAGCGGTTATTGGGTGACCTTTGACCCTCCATCTGCCCAAGAAATGCCTCGATGTGTCCTTTCACTTGCCTTTGGGAGGACTATATATTGAGCTCATATGGCTTATAGACCGGAGGAGGAAGAAGAGCAAGAGAACTCTAGTGGATTTTTGCCCTATCTTGAGTCTACACTCATTGATCCTTGTAGTTGTGAACCCCTTATGTTCACATTCCAAACTCCTACCATAGTTTGAGTTTTCCATTCATGGAGGATTGAAGTGGTGGAGGCACAAGTGGATTGATCCAGATCTTGGTTCAGATTGGTTGTCGGCAAGAGGTCGTATCACATTGTACTTCTTCTTGTTTATTAATAGAAATACTCATATTCTCGTCCATTAAGTTTGTGAATGTTTTTTATTCTACATTGGGTTGCATTTACTTATAATATCATGGACCGTTGCTATTGATGATGTTAATGTCATTTATATATTATATGTACTTTTTGTATATTGGCTGTCAAGACTAATTTGCAGATTCAAGTGCACAGATTGAAAGCTCCAACGGGGATCTACATAAAACGTTTGGATAGAGGTTGGTTACATTCTCCATTATCTTAGCATTGTCATTTATAATAGCATAGTTCTAAGAATTGAGTTAATTTCTGGTAGTCAGCTGTCTGTAGTGGTCTACCCCAAGCCATAGTGAGTTTTCTCCAACACAAAAGTTATGAACTCTACAATTGAACTGATACATTAGGATGAGTAAGCAACAATTCCATTATGATTTCGTGCTGGCAGGCACTCTGGTTTTCTTTTTGCATTTAATATTCCAATCACCGAGATAATGGAATGTCTCTATGGATATTGTCGTGGTGCTAGGCACGTGAAGTTATGGTGATGAATCAAACAATGAGATGAGCTGTAAATATTAAGGTTTTGAAGTTGTTCGAGCTGTACTCCTTGGTGGCAAGGGTCATTAATGGTGTATTTACTATGGTGGTTGCTTGGGATTATGTGATACCCTTCTTGTGATCTCCATCATTGATCAACACGGTCTTGGGATTTGGGATCTAACCCTAACCACCACTATGTTTTTCGAAGTTATTGTTCCTTGGCATTCGGTGTAGTGGCTTTGAGGAGAGGCCGACAGGCCGAGAGCCTTCAGGGTTTCGATAGCAGGTGTTTGTGGTGAGTTTCCATGGATTCGAAACTGTGACCGGCTATTAGCTTTAAGGGCTGATACTATTATGGGAGTTTTACAGTAACAACTTGTATTAAAAGGTTCCAAAGTGAGTGATAGATTCTTCGTGGAAGTGGATTCGATACTCCGCTTTTCTTGTCTGTCCAGTGATAGTTTTTCTAGAGTTGTTCTTCCATCCTTTGTTGCATTCGGTGATGGAATAGTGGTTACAGTTTGGAAGTGGTTTTTGGCATTCTGCTTCGGTGATAATTTTAAAAGGTAATGTTTCTCAGGTTCGAACCTTGTATCTTCCATTCTGTTGAGAGTTTCAATTATTGATATTTTTCATGTAATGACTTCTTTCAAAACTCGTTTTGACCACTACTTGTTTTAAATGGCAGGTTCCTTCGTCAACCGGCACCCATACTTAGGTTCGATAACTGGCAGCTACGAAAAGAAAATGGTAAGCCTCGGTGGTTACTCTATTGCTTCGGTTAGGTGACTTATGGACCTTCCTGTATTATTGCCGAGACTTCATATTTTCTTGGGCTCTGAGGAGTGATCTTAGTTGAAATGCTTGTGAGCTATTTGGTAGCTTGGGGAGGATGAAATCCTCGACCCCTTCATCATTGTCTCTGTAGTGTTTGTTTTTCAAGTCAAACTGTAATAGGGAAATAAAAAGAGGAGAGGGTTTTACCCTTCTACCTTCTTTGGTAAATGAAAGAATTTGTGTATTCATACGACATGTGTTTGTGTGGTTGAGACCGTGAGCGGTGCTCCATTTTGTGTAAAGAAAACAAAACTTATTGTTTGCAATCTACTGTGTTTTTGTGGAATATTGAGAGCCAAGGGTTTAGCCTTGTGCTAAGAAGTCAAACCCTAACACGATGTTCTTTGATAGTAATTTTCTTTTGTTGTACTGATAACAAATGTTTAACTCTGAAGGTAGATAATCGTAAGGTTTTATTGTTAATGGTTTTCAATTAAAATGTGATACTGTAGTCTCATGTTGATGCCGAGATGCTCTTTATTTCAGTCTTAAGGAATGTAAATGATAAACGTTTTTGTGACTATGCTTATGGATTGGAAGCTTCACTTTGATATTCCTTCCTGTCGATTAAGTGATGGTCGTGAGCCAAAATCCAATTTTTCTATTTGCAGCTATGAAATAAAATCGTAACTAGTTTCTTGTTCTATTGTTAATTGATGGTGTTGAATCTTAAACTAAACTCTTCATCTGAAAGGTAGATGTTGATACTTATAGGGTTTAATCAATGAAGGGTTACGAACCTGTCATGATGTTTAAGTTTTTAAACGAAACTCTGTTTTGAATAACATATTAGTTCTTTGTTTAACAGTTGCGATGAATAAAGAAATTGATGAAACAACAAGCTAGGGTTTCTAATCTTATGCTAAATGTAAATGGAATTAACTGTAGTTTTAAATAATAAAACAATATAAAAGAAATGAATACTGTGCATAAAAATTAGTGCTAAATAATCATTCATTTGTTTGTAATGGAAAGAGTTCTGTTTGTTTTTGTAATTACATATACTTGCTAGCAGCATTGGATAACAGTACTGTGTACTTAGGAAATAATTATTTTGTAGCTGTTATTTTCAATGAAAACTGGTGAAGAAAAAAATACAGTGAACCTTAAACACTTAACTGATGAAAGGAATGATAAAAGAAAAACATAGAATTTACCTTTTATGAGGAATTTAATGATGAAAGGAAATTCTAGGTTTCGTATAGGAATAGGATAATTATTTATGTTTTTAGGCAAGAATAATGATAGTGCCTGTGATGCTATATACCTTTAAAATTTCTGAACCTAAGCATATATTCTTTATTATAGAATATAAATGGTAAGAAATACTAATGAAATACAACAACATAATCTTCTCATTCATTTGGAAATCTGCCTATCAATTTATCTACCTTAATCTCCTTCTCTGTACTAGAGTATGATGTAGAAACATTAGCATGGGGAAAAATGCAGAGAATATATTTATTCGATTCATCTTACATAATCATTACTATACAGAATCCTAATTAGGTCAGAAACTAAAATAAATGCATTTGTATAAATCCTTAAAACAATAAATTTATAATTGCAGATAGAAATTTTAACTACTTAGAATTTGAAAAGACAAGTAGAACCTGTAAATGAAGATAGGGTCGACAAACACCCAAGGAGGCCTGTTCCTCCCAACCTTTTCCAGAAAAAGCAGCCAAACTACTTGCTTCCTTTGGACCCCCGAGCTTGCTTACTGAACCACTAAGTAGATGGAATCTATGTAGAAGCAAGGCACTCAGTAATGTAACTTCTGCACTCAACAATGTAACTTTTGCACTCAACAATGTAACTTCTGCACTCAGTAGTATAACAGGAAGACTTACACCATGATCATAAACTCAGCATATCCCCTCATCGAATCTCTTGGGTGCAAGCACAGCAAAACCCCAAGGCAAATTTCCTCATCAGGAAAAGTGATGAACCTCAGTTCATAATTCGATGGCTCTTATATAGACTCCCTAGGTCTTTAGTGGTCAGTTTTCAATAAATGAGCCTCAAGCTCCAGTCCCACCTTCCAGGGCACTATGAACACATTTCAAGGGAGTTGTCCCATACCAACAGATAGTTTGTTGCATCATGATGCTGCCACTTGTCCATTTCCTTCTACCCCAGATTCCATTCCACCTAATGGGTCAGTAAACACTCTTTCAACAGTCCCCTTAGGTGTTTGTCTCCTATTTAATTTATTAAATAATAAAATATTGTGCAATTACACTCATCCTTGGACACTTGTCCAATATAAAACTTTACAATAAAAGTTAACATAATGTTTCCAACATAAATTTTTTTTTAGCAAAAAGGGTATGTTACAGTTGATGTGATCAACGAAAGAATTCCTTGCGAAGGAGGAAAAGCAGTTGGGGTGTTATACTATCATTCCGAAAGGGCCATGTGTCGAGAAGGCGACAATGGAGGAGAAAATTCCGGTCGAAATCGGAAAGATGCTCGAAGAGTTTCAGAGCATAATGGTCGATGAGACACCGACGAGATTGCCACCGACAAGGAGCATATCCCATCAGATCGACCTGATTCCAAGCTTGAGTCTGCCAAACAAAGCAGTACATAGGATGAGTCCGACAAAAGGTCAGGAACTGAATCGATAGGTCCAGGAGTTGTTGGACAGAGGGTTGATCAGAGAAATCCTAAGTCCATGCTTGGTACCAGCAGTATTAGCGTCGAAGAAAGGTGGAGAATGGAGGATGTCTACAGACTCCAGAGCTATCAACAAGATCATGATCAAGTACCGGTTTCCATTGTCGAGAATGGACGACTTGATGGATTGCTTGAGTGGAGCGAAATACTTCATGAAGATAGACCTGAAGAGTGATTATCACCAGATTCGGGTTAGAGAAGGAGATGAATGGAAGACAACATTTAAGACAAAGGAAGGGCTATATGAGTGGTTAGTCATGCCGTTTGGATTGACTAATGCACCCGGTACATTCATGAGGTTGATGAATGAGGCACTGAAACCATTCTTGGAAAAGTTTGTCATAGTCTATCTAGACGACATTCTAATTTTCAGTCGAACCAAGACAGAACACTTGGAGCATATTCGACAAGTATTGCAGAAGTTGCAGGAAGAGAAGCTGATGGTGAACCTGCAAAAGTGTTTCTTCATGAAGGAAGAACTGGTATACTTGGGATTCGTAATCTCAGGTAAAGGGTTGGCGATGGACCCAAAAAAGGTGAAGGAAATATTGGATTGGTCATAACCGACAAGTACGACTGGAGTGAGGAGTTTCCATGGACTTTCTAGTTTCTACAGGAAGTTCATTCGGGGATTCAGTCGGATTTGTGCACCTTTGACAGAGTGCATGAAAAAGGGTGAGTTCAAGTGGACGGAAGCAGCCCAGCGATCTTTCAACAAGTTGAAGCAAAAGGTCACTGAGAGCCTAGTGTTGGCACTCCCATATTTCGACAAGGTTTTCCATGTCGATTGCGACGTGAGTGGAACGACAATTGGAGCAGTGTTGATCCAGGAGGGCCGACGAATTGCATTCTTCAGTGAGAAGTTGGATGATGCAAAGTGGAAATATTCGGTCTATGACCAGGAATTTTATGCTATTATCCAGGCATTGAAGAAGTGGAAGCATTATTTGTTTCCCAAGGAATTTGTGTTATACACAGATCACCAAGCACTGAGGTATTTAAATACTCAGTCGAATTTAAATCAATGTCACATGAAATGGGTTGAATTCCTACAGGGATATACATTCATGTTGCGACATAAGTCAGCCAAATCGAACAAGGTTTCCGATGCGCTGATTCGAAGGGTTGCATTGTTGAACACGATAACTGTTCAGGAAACAGGAATAGAGTCGGTGAAGACAGAGTATGAGACTGACGAGTATTTTGCAAAATCATGGGGAGGTTGTCGTGAACCATGGAGTGTCGACAGGACTCCATACTTGGATTATTTTATCCAAGAGGGATACTTGTTTAAGGGACAACAGTTGTGTATTCCCAGAGGATCGGTAAGAGAAAACCTAATCCAAGAATTGCATAGCGACGGATTAGCAGGTCATTTTGGCATCGACAAGACCAGGGCATTGGTCGAAGAGAAATATTATTGGCCAGGAATGACAGGAGATGTTAGGAAATGGGTTTGACAATCCAGAGTTTTCCAGTTGGAAAAAGGGAGAAGTCAGAATACGAGGTTGTATACACCATTACCTGTACCAGATACCCCATGGGAGCACCTGAGCATGGATTTTGTGCTAGGATTTTCGAATACGCGGCAGGGGAACGACTCAATTTTGTTGTATTCAACAGATTTTCAAAAATGGCACACTTTATTCTGTATCGGAAGACAAGTGACGCCATAGGCATTGTTGTACTATTCTTCAAGGAATTAGTTAGATTGCATGGGTTGCCGAAGAGTATCACATCGAATAGAGATACCAAGTTTATGGGACATTTATGGAGAACCCTATGGAAGAAACTAGACACGAGGTTGCAGTTTAGCTCGGCATATCATCCCCAGACAGACGGACAGACCAAGGTGGTGAACAGAAGTTTGGGAAACCTTCTGAGATGTTTGACGGTTGACAAAATGTGTTGGCGTAAGCAGAGTTTGCATATAACAATTATGTGAATCGATCGACAGGTTTGAGCCCATTCCAGATTGTTCAAGGGAGAAGCCCACATGGAGTGGTGGATTTGGTCGAGTTACTGACAGAAACCAGAAAAAGCGCAAATGCGGAATCATTTGCAGAGCATATGAAAGAAGTGCATGAAGATGTGTGAAAATGCATAGAAAGGAGTAATGCAGCATACAAGTTGAGAGTCGATAGGAATAAGAGACTACAGTCGTTCAGCGAAGGAGACTTGGTCTATGCACATTTGCAGAAGGAGAGATTTTCGACAAGGACATATAACAAGGTGAAGCTGAAGAAGATTGGACCATGTAAGATTCAGAAGAAAATTTCAGATAATGCTTATGTGTTGGAGTTGCCGAATGACTTGAACATTTCACCAACATTCAATGTCTCAGATCTATACAAGTTTGAAGAAGGTTCGAGTAGTAGAAGTGCAGAAGGGTCAGGTATCGACTGGACAGTGCAGATTCCAGATCGAGAGAAAGATGAAATCATAGAAGTAATAGAGGAATGCAAAGTCGGGCGTACGTGCAGTTCGCGAAGGAAGGAATACTTAGTTCGATGGTAGAATGATGAGTTGCAGGAGGTGACATGGATTTCTGAAGAAGATTTCAGGAGACTTATGGAGCAGTTGAGTTCTTTTTCACCTGGGGATTTTGATGCAGGAGCATCGGGGCCTAGGAAGATCAGTAGAAGTTAATCAACATGAGTAAATATGACCATAGGGAGTGCCGATGACCACTAGTCTAGAAGAGTAGATAGACTTGTCGAAGTCAATAAGTCGAGCAGGAGCAGTCGGGTATACAACTGATAGATGCAACGAAGTTGAGAGTCGACATGTTGGGGTTGAAAGACGGTAGGTCAAGGGCGGAGTGTCGATGGTCGACATGCGTCGAACCACGACTCCGACAGGTTTGGGTGTAAGCCAAGCAAGCAGGAAGGGGCATACTGGCGAAGCCTTGGGTTGTGAAAGAAAGCTGATGGGTAAGTCGAAGCTGACAGATAGTATGGCTGACATGATGGTTTACTGTATCCTGTCAGAAGGACGCATAGAATTCAAGGGGAGTACTTGGAAACAGTTCGGGGTTGCTAAGGAAGTTAATGACAGTTATTGCAGGTGGGTGAAGCCATGACAGATGTCATCATAGGCAGAGGCTGTGTAGCACGGTTTGGGCACTAACAGTTGTAGGTCTGCAGGATATGAGGAGATCGACAAACAGAGGATGCGTGTCTCGGGGATCACAGTGGTCTTGGGAACAGTAGCAGCAGCAAAGTAGAAGGCCGAGAGTTAGGATCAATTGGATCACTTGGTATTTTGGGAAAGTCAAGCAAATCTTGGCATAGCAGAAAGCGAGGGAAGTCTAGTAGATTAGAGAGAAGAGTCACACATCTACAGAGCCAAGAGAGATAGATCAATAGCTCAGAGTTCCATAGTGAACTAGGAGAGGGTGAGTTCAACACACTGAGATAGCACACATTTACTTCTATGTTGTAATGGCTAAGGCCGACAATAAGTTAGTTATTTCATTTCTTTGCAGTTAGCATTGTAACCGATTCGGAGAAGTAATATAATCTAGCTTTTGGCATGTTGTTTGCATCTTCTCTATGTGAACGTGTGTGTAGTGTGTATTGTTAAGCAAGAACCTTATTGCATAAGGCTCCTTGCGTCATAAACATTCACACCTATAAGCACCACATCATCAACATATAAGACACAAGATTTTTACATGGAAACTCAAACAGGATAAAACCACAGAATGCTTATTTATAGTGAGAAAGAATACATTCAAGGAAGCACTAACATCATGTGTTTACCAGCACCACTTGGAATGAGGCACCAACCCCCTATGTTTTCTCTAGCACCTACTGGAAGGAGGCACCGACCCCCTGTCGCTTTGTCTTACAAGCACCAACCTAAAGGAAGTTGTGACTCCCTGTATCCTTGCCTTGTCCGATTGCCTTGATGTCTAATATATTTTTTTGTCTTGCAAATTTCAACTCTGCACACTTATTCACGTCTTCTGATGATTATTATGTTGTGCGCTACCTTTGTATGCAAACTGTACTCTGTCACTGCGCTGCATACATCACTTGAATTCTCATTCCTCTTTAAATCACACTTCGGCCGATGACTTGCTTCTTGTGTTATTTACTCTACTGAATCTGTAGTCTGCGCTTCTGATTTTGCATTCTCTTCTACATGACTACAAATATCAACTGATATTGTGCTTTCAATTGATAGTTTGCTGGGCAAAGTGAAGCCCCAATAACAGATGGAACTGCACACATTCTAATGTGTCTATTATGATAAAGTGTTGCAGTTACTTAGATAATATGCGATGTCATGTGCATACAATAGTTGGTCCATTTAGTTTAATGCACTTATCTCATATCATCTGCATTGTGATGCTCCTGTCGTGTTCTATTGTTGTTATGTTGTTGTGCATCAGATGAAATCTTCAACTTCGCACACTTTCACTTTTGTTCTTATACATGAGCTAGAAATATGCAAACGTATCTGATAAGCATCGGTTATGTCTCTACACTTATGTCTTTAAAACATCTGTGACTATCGACGTGTTGATTGCATTATTGTCCTTTGAGATATCCAACACTTGCACATTCTTTAGTATGTCTTCCTTTCAGTGTTTGCGCAATTGTCACAGATTTACGACATCATTATGCGAACCATAAAAAATTTGTTATGTTGCATGTGTGCAATCGGCTCTTTGCTAGATCATTTGCTCTATCCATGAGCCCCTTGATGCCCCGAAAATCAAATTGAAACTTTTACGCAAAACCCTTGTGTTCTTGCTTCTAAGCTTACTACAAATATTCAACTTGCATCTCTATTTATACATGTATTGCACGGATTGTATGTTCACAAGTTGGTCTTAGCATCCCTTCTTCCATACTTCACAGATTGTGCATATTCCACGTGTCATGATATGTGCTATTGATGTGTCATCTTAGATGTATCAAACGCCCTCAAGGTCCACAACTCAGTGGAACTCTACACCTTTATTGCGCTCTTGATGTACCATTGTCTTATGGTGTGTGCACAATATTCTACTTCGTCTTGGTGTGACCATGAGTTGTGCTATACCAACGCTTGTGGATAATGCACCATTGTGATATCAATACTTTGCATAATCTGTGCATTCTCCAGCTTCTTCTTAGTGTTGCATTTGGGTGATGCACCCTTGGTGTATAGATACTTTACAGAACCTACGCATACTCTGAATTCTATTTGGTAGGACTTTGAATTCTTCCTTGTAATCACTTGTGGGACTTGCACACTTGTTGTTTGTCGGTTGTGGAATTTTCACATATATTAACTTAGACTATTGTACCATTCTAGGAGTTCGTGCGTGTTCCACTTACTAAAACCATTGGCTATGCTTGCGCACTTTCAGGATTGTTTGACCATCTTTTGTTCCTTTCCTCCTGTGCACTCCCAACCATCAACCAAACAATTCTTAGGCTTTCTGGCATACTTGCACCATTTTTTCAACCAACTTCTTGGTTGTTTGAGCATATGTACCATGGTCCAACCAACTCCTTCAATTTGTTGGCATGAGAGACTATGACTTAGTGGACTTGATTTAAGCGCAAGGACCACATGATGTAGGATCCATTACTTGTGTTTCTTCTTGAACTGGATCTTCATGAAGTATCTTCTGAATTTGCATGATGTATAATCTTATGTACTTCTTCAAACTTGGGCTTGCAGGATGTATCCTTGATGCACTCTTAGATATACTCCAAAGTTTCTTGAGTGTTGTATTCTTGATATACATCTTCAGACAGAATGCACTCTTAGATATACTCCAAGGTTGCATGCATATCTGTCACCTTTACCATTTGCGCATATACTTCTGGTGTTCAATGCTTTCTTTGTCATGCGCATAGACTACCTCAAAATGGCTTCTTCACACTTCTACTGGAATGTTGTATCCACTTTGACTTAGGCTGACATCAATGACTCATACTAAATCAGGGGACGTCCTCTTTGTCATACCCTGACATCCTCTTTGACATTGTATGACAGTCAAACAATTGGAATCTTCTTTAGTTGACATTAATAACAACCAATGCTCAACAATCTCCCCACATTGAATGACAGTCAAACACTTGACATCCTCTTCAGTCAAACACTTGACATCAATGACAACCAATGCTCAATAATCTCCCCATTTGGCATTGATTTCAATACCTTATGAAGTTGTGCTTCAGTGTCTTGCGTTGTATGCTTTATTTTTGTTTGGTCGCATTGCTCCCCCTGTGTATGTTCTCCCCTTGAGTTCTTTTGGATTTTGGCTACTGCGCTCTTTTTCAGTACTTTTGTCATCTCTGCTTGAACTGTTCTACTTCCTGTCATATCTTCCCAGACCCTATCTTCAAGTGTTCTTCTTCACACTCTTTCATGTCTGTTTTCATTTCAAACTAATCCTTTGATGTATGCAATTATTCCCTTTTAGTGTTGTCCTATTGACTCCATTCATATTTCATGCCTTAGCTTCATGTGTTTCTTGGCTTCGACTACCTTTGATATCCTCATCTTCATGTATCTCTCCTCAGTTTCATGTATCTCTCCTTAGCTTCATGCATCTCTCCCCCTTTGACATCAATGGAAAAGAGGTCCATTGGACAATGTAAATTATTTTCTTCATGTTTTGCACCTAAACTCATCCTGACTATTTCCTGGGATAACTCCCCATGTCATTATACCTCATTTTTTAGTATCTCTTTGTAGTTATCTTTGATTGGTTTTCTTATATAAATATTATAATTCTCTTTCGTCTTGCTCCCTTATTCTTGTCACAAAAACATCATTATACCTTGCTCAGTTGTCTATGTTGTCACCCTTACTTATCCATTGTGCATGTGTATGAGTAGTTCTTTACTGGTTTTGCATTACACTTCATGCACCTATCGCATTTACTGCACCCCCGTAGTGTCTTGTCCTATGTAGTCGCATCCTTTGCTAAAGATATGACACATTTTCATTCATTGGCCAACTTCGTAATAAAAACATCGACATGACACTTAGTTCGTGTGGTAAGAGTGATGTGTCATTTCCGTATTGGAACCTTTTAAGGTAACAATATTCATCGTATGGTGCAATGAATCGAAATTCCCACTTTTTGTACTGATTCCAAAAACTCCTTAAGTTCATCATTTATGTTTGGCGACTCCACCATCCTTTCCTACTGGTGCGGCATTGAATGAATTTCTTATCACTTAACTACATGTGCGCGAACGTCCCTTAATGGATTCTATAAGATCTCCGCGAGCAATGTCTGTTTCAATGCTTCTTGCATCCTTGCTCTTCCGTATCGCACTGCTTTCTAGTCCTTTGTTGCTTTCCTTTTCCTTCCAATGGCCTCCTTTTATCTCAGAGTGAGTACATACCTTGAGAGTGTGCAGCATACCGTTCAAACTCAACAGGCTCAGTTTTCTCGCTTGAGGTATGACATAGAATCCTGGTAGCATCAAGTACATAATAACAAGATTCTTCACCAGTATTCTCAGTCTCAGATAAACCACAAACATTCTCAACATTTGAACCTTCCAACTCACTGGGTTTATAATCTGGAGCATCAGCAACAACAGATTCTAGATGAATTGTCTCGTCTTTGGCCTCAGCAGGCTGAACCGTCATTGTATTCCACTCTGTAGCTTCTGCATCCCGCATCTGAATGCACTGCCCTAGTTCGAGTGGATCTGGAGTTACGTCTTGCGAACCGGTCAAACATTGAACTTGACCTCGAACTATGGTTGTAGAATGCTTCGGCTCTTTCTTAATTTTTCCTATTCTTCTTGTGTATGCCAGTCATGGCTTCAGCATGGAGTCTTGACTCATGCAGTTTTGGAATCATGCCCCAATCTTGAATATAATGAAAAAGATCTGTTTTGCGCAATTTATTTAGCAGTGTTTTAATTCTTCATACAAGATTTCTTGCTTGTATTTGTGCAACTGAAACCAATGCGATGCTTCTATGTTCTATGGTATGCAAGATAAATGTATAACTATGTATGTATGCAATATTCCTTATCTGCAACATAATCATTGAATGTGTGCGAACATAATTAATCATATTCTAACTTTAAATACCTCTCACCATACATTAAACAAACCTAATTGCACACATAACTAATATTCCCTTGAATTCCTTAAGATGTATCTTGTTGAATTCAAGGGTCTCTCATAGTCCTTATTGGACTATCTACAGGTTTTCTTGATCCAAGTTTTGTTGTGTGCACCTTTTTTTTAGTCTACTCCGAAGATTTTCTACTGAAGTCTCTTTGGGTGTAATAGTCTTCGTGCAACAGTTCTTCATCCGGATAGTTTACGGCTCTTTGACAAAACATAGTTTTGTGTATAAAGCTATCGCAGGCATAACATCTTATAGTTTGACAATATTTTGCAATATGGCCAAAAAAATTGCATCTTGGGCTCTTCACTCTATTGATCCTCCTTTGGTTAGTGTATCGAAAAGAATTGTAGTTGAAGGAGTCATCATACCTGGAGGTTTTGTTATGACTTGAGCATTGTTTTCTATCGTAGATATACTTAGGTGTCTTTACAAAACCGAGTCCAGTTTTGTCTTCTGGTGATCTATGATCCTTTAGAATCTTGTTCAACATTGATGTATTTTTTTTTAACTTGTTCCAATATTCATCTTTGGATTTTGATTGTGCGCAAATTGGATCAATGCGAACTTGTCTCTTTCCCTTTATCTCAATCAGCTTGTCTATTAGATGGAGTATCTCTTTATCCATTTCTTCAAGTTGACCAATCATCTTTCTGATTTCATGTGCCAATTCCTCAAGTGGGGTTCTTAGAGCATATTTTATTTTTCAAGTATTAGAACCTTTTCTTGTGCACAATTCAGTTGAGACTCATAACTGGTTATCCTTTCACAAATATCTGCGTTAGTAGATTCCTGACATGACCTGTCTTGTTCTTCATACTTTTATAGTTGTTCCTACAATAACTTGCTTATTCTTCCTTTTAGACTTCTTTAATTCGTCCAAGGAACTTATCAGTTCACCTTCCTAGACAATGTATGCAACTTCTTCATCTTCGAATTGACTGTCATCCTTAACCTCTTCAACAGGTTTTGGAGGTGTAACTTGCTTTGGAGGCATTTTGAAGGATCCACTAAAAAAATATTTTTCTAGTGACCTTGGCTTGTTGTGCGCAATTGGAGTGTTCTTTGAACTGTTCTTCTTGCTTTCCTCCACTACATGAGCCATAAAAAGAACTTCTTTGGGTTCTTCATCGCAATCACTTTCTTCAGACGCATTGCTTCCTTCCTCAGTGTACAAAATTTTTCTTTGCTTTGGAATCCTCTTCCTATTCTCATGTTTGTGTTGAGAACGTGCAATATTCCAATCATGTGCACCAAATTCCTCATCATTGTCGCTTTCTTCTTTCTTGTAAGAAAATTTTGAGGCATAATGACCTATTCCTCCACATCTAAAACATTTAAATGGTATCTTATTTGTATACTTACCTCGTCCTCTTTTCAACTTCTTGACAAAGTTTGATTCTTCATCGTCTGATTCATCACAACAGTATTTGTCATGATCATGCTTGTCCTTTCCTGTGGCTTTGAAGGAGTCTTCCTTTCTAATGGGAGTCTCTTTCTTTGTTCTCATCTCATATGCAGTGAGGATCCCCTGAAGTTCATCCTTTGTTAATTCCTCAAGGTTAGCTCAGTTTTCTAACATAGATAACTTTGAATTGAATCTTTGAGGCAGAGTTCTTAATATCTTCTATACAACCGATTCTTCATCTAGAGTGACCCCAAGACTCTTGATGGCATTAACTATGTCATCAACTCTCAGGAATTAGGATGTAATATTCTCTTCATCTTTCATTCTCGGAGATTCAAACTATGCAGAGTAGTTTTACAGTTTTTCTTTCTTAACTTTGTCGTCGCCTTCATATATACCCATGAGTTTGTCCCAAATTTCTTTGGTTGATGTACAATGCATAAATTTGAAAAATTCATCACCTATCAAACCACAGAGCAGATAATTCTTGGCTCTAGCATTGCTTTCATAGAGTCTCCTTTTTGCTGGTTTAATTGGTACTACAGCTTGGACATCATAACCATCGACAATAGATTGCCAGACTTCTTATCCTAATCATTGCAAATACACTTCCATACGTACCTTCAAGAAAATGTAATTGTTGCTGTAAAACCTGGGTGTTATGTTTGTAGAAAGGCCTTCCTGTTTGTCCATTTATGTGCAATGATCTATCTTCCATATGTTAATCTGTTACTGAAGACACCCACTCTGATACCAATTGTTGGAATCGGTTTAATACTGAGAGGGGGGGTGAATCAATATTAGCGTAGTTATTAGCATATTTTACCTTATTTAAACAGATTAGTCCTTACTTCATATTTATCTTCTATTATGCATCAGTAAATAAACATTCACATATATAAGCACCACATTATCAACACATAATACACAAGATTTTTACATGAAAACCCAAACGGGAGAAAACCACGAAATGCTTCTTTATAGTGAGAAAGAATACATTCAAGGAAGCACCAACTTCCTGTGTTTACTAGCACCAACTGAAAGGAGCTACCAACCCCCTATGTTTTTTCCAGCACCAACTGGAAGGAGGCACCAATCCCCTGTCGCTTTGTTTTACAGGAACCAATCTGAAGGAAGTTGCGACTCCCTATCTCGTTGCCCCGTCTGACCTCCCTGATGTCTAATATATTTTACTATCTTTCCAAACTTCAACTCTGTGCACTTCTTCAGGTCTTTTGATGATGATTTTGTTGTTCCCTACCTTTGTATACAGATTGTACTCTATCACTGTGCTACATACATCACTTAAATTCTCATTCCTCTTAAATCACACTTCGGTTAATGACTTGCTTCTTGTGTTATGTGCTCTGATGAATCTACAGTATGTGATTCTCATTTTGCATTCTCTTCTACATTACTACACATATCAACTGATAATGTGCTTTCAATTGATAGTTTGTTGATCAAAGTGAAGCACCAGTAACAGATGGAATTGCGGACATTCTGATGTGTCTATTATGATAAAGTGTGGCAGTTACTCAGAAAATCCGCAACATCCTATGCATCAAATAGTTGGTATGTTCAGTTTAATGCACTTATCTCATATCATATGCATTGTGATGTGCCTATCGAGTTCTGTTGATGTTCTGTTGTTGCGCATCAGATGAAATCTTAAACTTCTCACACTTTCACTTCTATTCTTATACATCAGCTAGACATCTGCGCAATATCTGATAAAAATTGGTTCTATCTTTGTGCTTTTGTCTTTACAACATCTGTGACTATCGATATGTTGATTGCATTACTGTCCTTTGAGATATCTAGCACTTGTGCATTCTTCAGTATGTCTTCCTTTTGGTGTTTTCACAATTGTCACAGATCTACAACATCATTCTACACACCATCAAAACTTCGTTCTGCTACATCTGTGCATTCATCTCCACTATATCATATTTTTTTCCATGAGCCCCTTAATGCCCCGAAAAACAAACTAAAACTTTTATGGAAAAACCCTTTTGTTCTTGCTTCCAATCTTACTACAAATCTTCAACTTGCATCTTTATTTATACATGTCCTGCACGGATTGTATGTTCGCAAGTTGTTCATGGCATCCCTTCTTCCATACTTCACGGATTGTGCATATGCCACATGTCATCATTTGCGCTATTTATGTGTCATCTTAGATGTATCAAACACCCTCAAGGTCCACAACTCAGTGGAACTCTACACCTTTATTTCACTCTTGATGTATCATTGCCTTATGGTGTGTCCACAATTTTCTACTTCGTCTTGGTGTGAACATGACTTGTGCTATACCAACCCTTGTGGGTAATGCACCCTTGTGATATCAATACTTTGCGTAATCTGTGTATTCTCCAACTTTTTCTTAATGTTGCATTTGGGTGATGCGAGACTTAGTGTATAGATACTTTACAAAACCTGCGCATACTCCAACTTCTATTTGGTAGGACTTTGACTTCTTCCTTGTCATCACTTGTGGGACTTGCACACTTGTTGTTCGTCAGTTGTGTAATTTGCGCATATATTAAATTTGACTGTTGTACCATTCTAGGAGTTCATGCGCTTTCCACTTACTGAAAGAATTATCTATGCTTGCGCACTTTCAGGATTGCCCAACCATCTTTTGTTCCTTTCTTCTTGCGCACTCCCAAACATCAACCAATAAATGCTTAGGATTGCTTGCATACTTGCACCATTTTTTCAACAAACTTCTTGGCTGTTTGAGCATATGTACCATGGTCCAACCAACTCCTTCAATTTGATGGCATGAGAGAGTATGACTTAGTGGACTTTATTTCTGTGCAAGGACCACATGATGTAGGATCCATTACTTGTGTTTCTTATTGAACTAGATTTTCATGAAGTATCTTCTGGATCTGCATGATGTATCATCTTATGTACTTCTTCAAACTTTACCTGCAAGATGTATCCTTGATGCACTCTTATATATACTTCAAAGTTGCTTGAGTGTTGTATTCTTGATATACATCTTTAGACAAAATGCACTCTTAGATATACTCCAAGGTTGCATACATATATGTCACCTTTACCATTTGTGCATATACTTCTGGTGTTCATGCTTTATTTTTCATGCACATAGACTACCTCAAAATGGCTTCTTCATACTTCTTAGGTTGTAATGTGTATAGACTACTTGGAATGATGTATCCACTTTGACTTAGGCTGATATCAATGACTCTACCTGAATCAGTTGACATCCTCTTTGACATTGGATGACAGTCAAACACTTGACATCTTCTTTAGTTGAAATTAATGACAACCAATTCTCAACAATATCCCCACATTGAATGACAGTCAAACACTTGACATCAATGACAACCAATGCTCTACAAGGGCTTGTCTTAGAGTTGACAATTCAAAATATCTGAAGGAACAAGAAAAAAAATTATTTTGATGGATCAACATTTCTCTAAGAAATATCCCCACAAGGGATCAGTGACACTTTTGGAGATTTTCCAATGATGTACATAAGCCACTAAACCTACATAACATCCTCTTTCTCAAGGAATGGTCCTCTTCCTCGTAGAATATCCAGAAGAAACCTTTATAGTCAAATTTAATCCTATCACTCTACCCTCAAACAAATATGCCTCTCATTGCACTAATTTGATGAATGAACCAACAAGTATATTCCTATCATTGCTTGATTTATTTGTTTTTGTAATGACAATACCAATCTAAATTATGAAACCCAATCCTATCTAATTATGTTACGAATGGAATATATTACATACATACATGATACATTTATCAAGGACAAATTAATTACTGTAGAACACTAATACACAACATATAGGTTGAGGAATGTATGATTATAGCATGTTATTGCACAACATTTCAAACAAACATAGCACACTAGTGATTAGAAGCATTGTCTAAAATTGGGAATTGAGAAATTCCAAACCAACAGTTCAACAAATTAATAATATTGTTATAGATGAATTACATAGTGCACAAGCTATAATTTTATACCATGTGTCAAGCCAACAAGGAATGTATTCAAACACTAAAGGGGGAGGATTTTAATGCTGTGGATGTTAAGAGTAATAACCTCCATAACTAATGAATCATGCAAAGAACTCAATCACATACCACAAAAACATAATTTTCCTTGGAAACCCAAATGAGAAAACCAGCATAAATGTCTTATGTTATACTTGGGAAATATTAAAAACTAAAGTTATACACTCTACATCAGAGATTTCATGTATTCTTACTCATTGGTGATATTATGTAAATGGTTGTTTTGGATTGAAGAAAATATTTTCTCCTTGTGGACAAGCTCAAAATCCACAAAAGTAAATGTAAATGTGTTTTTTGTGATCTATAAAAAAAGTAACGAAAGTCATTGTTGATATTGGAAATATACAATATATATTAAGTAGGCTTGCAAAGTGTTCAAATTATTTTCATGCAGTTACATTTCCTTTCCATTTACATCTACTTGTTGTACACACCACTTGTGCACACACGTTTCACACCTTAATTTAAACATCACTTGGTTCATGAACCCAAGTGGAGTCTAAAAATCAATCCTAATCTAAACACATTAAATTCCCTCACTTGAGGGCCAAAAGAATTTTGTGGCTAGATTAGGACTCTAGGATAGGCATCCAAACAATCCCCCCTGGCCAATATACATCTGCACCATAGTGGTTCACCATTTAGGGAACCAAAATATTCTAGTGACTATTGGACATGGTCACAACTAGTTTATTGGTAGGCCTATCCTTTCAAGGTGGTATGTGATGATATCGGAACCAAAGGGATGATTGGGGGACCTTTCCATTTCAGGTTCCGAAGATCACCCGATCGATGCCTTCGGTTTGAAGTTGCAGGAAAAATGTCGGACATGTCTGAGAATGAGGTATCCTAGTGACCATTCTCTTAGGAATACTCAGAGGTTGCTCTTGCAAGTAGGAGGGAACGTATAGGAGATAGATTCTTTTCCACTGGAGTTTCCCCCAGTGACTTCTATATAAATTTTCCTTTCAATATTCACTCATTTTCTTGGTATGATTGATTCCCCTATTTGATTTTAGTGTTTGGAAGATCCTTTTTTGTCTTTCTACTTATTTTTTGACAGTGGAATTGGGACCCCGTTGTTTGGAAAAGATTTGAGAAGGATTTATTTTGATAACACTTAGTTCTCCTTATAGGACTAGTATGTCTTTTCTTTTTATATGGTGGTGTTGGCATGTTTTACTCTTTGATTCACATTAGATCACTTGATGCACCGAATCTACACTTGTTATTTGGTTTGACAACATCTCTAAATTTGATCTTCTAGAAGAGAGATATTGAGCTTATCGTTAGGGCCTAGGCTACTTGGCTACTTGGTGGGTGGACACTCTTCTTCATGAATTTTTGGGAGACAATCGGATCAGTTCGGTTGCAAACCCCAGTTACATGGAAGAAGCCAATTGGATTAGTGTCAACTCACTTCCCTTCTCTATCACAGATTTTGGTTTCATAAATGCATCACAATTCCATGGAATCTCTATGGAAGTATGAATATTGGGGCACATTGAGTTGAGCACGGATCTTAGGAACCCATACGATGGGTTAACTTGTTAAGTGGAAATTCCTTAGGTTGCACAAAACCCACTTAGGGAGACAAGTGTGGGTTTTCCAGAAACACTTGGAAAGTTGGCACAATGGCTTGGGAGCATTCCTTAGCATGGACACACCATATAAATAGAAGTAGATGCAAGGCAAGTGGGGAGAAGCAATGAAGAAAGAAAGAAAGTGTGTAAGAAGAGCTATGTGGCCTTATACATACTACGGAAGCCACAGTCTTGGGAGCACTTATTAATTTGGTAAGAAGAACAATGTGACATGCATTACTAGAGGTACGCAGAGGCCTAGGTCAATTCTAGATGAGGACAATTTCCTCATAACACTAGGGTGTCAAAATATTGAGTTAAGTGAAGATACTTTGAGTTAGATCCTCACTGAAGTGAGAGAAACCCATGTGCACCAGAGAAGTAAAGGTAAACTGATACTAACTGCAGACTAACTAATGTGAAGAGATATTTACTTCAATCTAATAAAGAGGGCACTTTAGTAAACTAACACAAACATCCAGTTAACTCACCTTGATGCCACCCCACTCCCTTGTCGATGCAAGAGACCCAGTTTTTGAAATCCTATGCTTGCCATGTCATTGATAACTCATGCAAGAACCAAAATATTTCAACTTTTCATCACCTAATACTCCCATGTGTCATCATCCAATACTATCACATGGCACACATGTATGACTCATTGCTAAAAAAAATGGAATTTCTTGCATTTTTTAATATTTGGCATGCAAGAACATGCATGTCCATGCATGTCTCTGATTGTGCCATGCAAGGTCGTGCAAGTCGATAATGTAAACATATGTTAGGAATGTGGATACTCATAAATAAGGAAAATAGATTCCAAGGTATGAGCACAAACTATCAATGAGGATAACGACCATTAAGGTGCTCCAACGTCTAGGACACTCCCTAGATAGTGTGTTGGAGTCGATGAGGAATGACCTACTAAGAGGAAAACAATGATAAGAAACTCTCCCTCAACTTGGACAAAAAACATATGGTACAATGGTTGGTTCCATATCCCTAATGTTGAATGAGGAGCTAACTCAGAGAAGACTCGGAATAAGAGACTGGAAAAATAAAACAATAAAATAATGCAAGACCCTTCATATTTACCCCTCTACCCAAGATCAAAATTTCACAATGGAAATGGAAACCGTCCTCATCCATACTTGATAGAGTCTGGAAACTTGCCTTAGGTGGCCATGCCACTAAGTGCGAGCTAGAATCATAAAGGCTAGTCCATCCACTCACAGGATTTTCTAAATTTGATCTCTGTGGAGAGAAAGGTTGAGCTTGATGTTAGGGTCCATTTCATGCCCTCCTATATTGATATCACATTTTCCAAAATGAAGTACCTATAGAAACCTAGTTCCTTTTCAGTATATTTTGTCACAAATTTTAGAAAGAATCCTTCACACCACAGCCACGTTTACAGCTAGGAGATATCTCCAATCTACTTGGCGATGCATAAATACTCTCTACGGTACTTTGTGGGGAATTTCCGAATAATGTTTCAAATCAGTGAATAAACCTTGGCCCACACCCTAAGTCTTGGAGCAGATCAAGGATAAAAGTCCACTCCACCCATTCGCATGATTTTCTAAATTTGATCTTGGTGAAGAGAGATGTTGATCTTGATGTTGGGGCCGATTTCATGCCCTCCCATATTGGTATCACGTTTTCCAAAATAAAGTACCCACATTAACCTAGTTCCTTTTTAGTATATTTTGTCTCTAAGTTTAGAAAGAATCAATCATCCACACCATGGCCATGTTTATAGCTAAGACATATCTCCAAGCCACTTGGCGATGCATAAATATGCTCCAAGGTACTTGGTGGGGCATTATCCAATAATGTCTCAAGTCGGTGAATAAACCTTGGCCCACACCCTAATTCTTGGAGCATATCAAGGATAAAAGGCCACTCCACCCAATCATAGAATTTTCTAACTTTGATTTTCGTGAAGAGAGAGGTTGAGTTTGATGTTTGAGCCCATGCACCATTTTATGCATGTTAGGATATCTCATCATTTAGTATGTACTTTGCATGCACGTTGCATGCATCCGCATGCTGCCCAGTCACCAGTTTGATGCCTCCAGCACCTAGTCCATAGTCTTCCAGAACCCGGGAGCTTCCTTCCACTCATTTTTATCCCTCCTAGTGCTTAGTGCGCCCAGCATGCACCTACCACCTGAGAGGGGCGCCTTTTCTCACCTACCACTCCAATTCACTTCAGTTAGCTAGTTGTCTTTCCTTGATTTGAGGCTAGACTGACTCCTAATTGTTGTTACCACTCTGATGGACCTCCGATGAGACTTGACTACCTATTCTGAGTTTAGTTAACTCCTCATGTGCCCTCCACTGAGCCTCCTTCCCTACATTAGTGCCATTACCATCAGTTACACTCATTACACTCAGTTAGACTCAGTTTGACACCTGGTTGATAGTTACTTGTGCATTGATGACCACCACTAATTGATGATGAGGACTCCTAGTTGGAACTAAGCTATGCCATGCAATATATTTGAATGACCTCCTTGGCTAATTCGAATTGCTCACTCATTGTGACAGTATTGTATTGTAATTCTACTATTCTAGATTATAGAGCACTGATGCATCTCTCTTGCACAGTTTTTACTCCAATTTGTTTTACATCGATGTGATTGATATTCTTGTTCAATAGATGTATTGTGACTAATTTTACATGGTATCAGAGCCATGGCAGGGACAAGATCTCTCTTCTACAGGTGTTCTACATGAAGAATTGAGTGAATTTGCTCAAAAATACTAAAGTTTGGCATGCAAAATCTCATGTGCATTCATCCATGTGCATGCAAAGCTGAAAAATACTCTACAAACCACTCCAGAAGCCTTGAGTTTTCCACAGAATTCCTGGATTTGATACATTGGATCTTGAATCTTGCTTGATATCCAATCAAAGGTGTGATGCAACTCTAAAAGGGTGGATTGTTCGACCTTACTATTCTTGTTTTGATTGTGATTTGCAAGTTAATCATCTCCGTCAAGTGCATTCGCTATCCTTGAGATGGATTCTTCTTCTTCAAATCTACTCACTCCCTTCAATTATTTTGAATGGAAGAATGACATGGAGATTATGTTACGCTCAAAAGGGTACTACAGAGTCACCATGGGCCTCGAAGTTGAGCCCAATACTCTCATTGAAAAATCCAAGCTCTTCAAGAAATTGGATGAAGCATATGGTCTTCTTTGCCTCAATATTCCCAAGTATCTTCACTTTCACCTCAGTGGATTGACTACTCCAAAGAAAGTATGGGAGCAACTCAAAAGTCTTTTTGGAAAGTAAGATGACATGCGGTCTTTTCAATTGGAAAATGAATTGATTTCCTTGAATCCTGAGAATTTTGAGACCATCAATGATTTTTTCACAAGATTCAAGCATTTGGCCTTGCAATTGAAGACCAGTGGAGTTGTCAAAGAGGATAAACAATTGATCCTCTCTATTCTTTCAAAACTTGGTAAATATTTCTTGGTATTTGTCTCTACTTTCAATTCCGGTCGGCTAACTACCCCGAATTGGAAGATGCCTACCTTGAATGCCTTCATTGAGTCCGTTACCAAAGAGCATGATAAGATAATTCAAATGGGGTCCATAAGCTCCAAAGATTCATCCCTCTTTGTTGGAGGATCCAAGAATTCGAATGGAAAATGGAAGCAAAAGAAAGAGAAGCCCAAATTCAAACCTACCAAGCAAAGAGAGAAAAGAAAACCATCGGATGAATCATCCGGTTCAAGGAACAAGCAAAAGGGTAAAGAGGGTAAAGAAAAATCTAAATGTTCTTATTGCAACCGTAGCTTTCATCCTGAAAGTTCATGCATGAAGAAAACAATAGATCAAATGGCCCTCCTTTTGGAAAAGAATAACATAACTCTTCTCGACGGTGCACAGAAGAAGGATAGAAATGATGATCGTGAAAGAGGTCAAGCACTCATGGAAACAGTTTCGAAACCCACCAATCTACTGATAGATTCCGGTGCCTAGAATCATATGGCTGCAAATATTGACTCCTTTTCTTCATTTGATCCAAACAGCTCCATCCCCATCCATTTGGGAGATTACTCAAAAATTTCATCAAAGGGTAAAGGTACCATCCATTTAGAGCATGGAAGTTTTCAGAATGTTCTTTATGTGCCTTCCTTGGCTTCGAATCTACTTTTTGTGTATCAAATGACACAAACTGGTGCACTGAAGAAAGTTACATTCAGCCCTAACAAAGTTGAAATTTCTGATATTGAAAGTGGAAGACTTATTGCAGTCGGAAAGGAAAATCATACTGCAAAATACTATGAGTTTTCACACTTTGTGCCACTTGAAAAGCCCACTGCTTTTCTCACTCATGCAAATGAGGTTAGTAGGATTTGGAATGAAAGGTTTGGACACCTTAATTACAAGTATTTGCTGTTTTTACAAAACAAATCCATGGTTGATGTTCTTCCGCACCTCCATTCCTCGAAGGGAATTTGCCTAGGTTGCATCATTGGGAAGCACCCCGAGCACAAGTTCGACCGCGGCAAAGCTAGCAGAGCTTCTACTATTTTGGGTCTCATACATTCTGATATCAGTGTTCTGATTCCAAATATGTCCATGAATGGTTCAAGGTATGTTTTGAAATTCATCGATGACTTCTCCCGCTTTACTTGGGTCTTTTTTCTCAAAAACAAGTCAGAAGTGCTTGGAAAATTCAAGGATTTTAAGGCTTCTGTTGAGACCGCCACTGAGAGAAAGATAAAAGCTCTTAAATATGATAATGGTGGATAATATATCAAGGTTGAGTTGCTGCAACTTTGTGCTGAAAGCGAAATTTATATCCAACATACAGTTCCCTACACACCCCAGTAGAACGGTGTAGCGGAAAGGAAGAATCGGTCACTGAAAGAGATGGCTACCTGTATGCTTGAGTCAAAAGGTTTGGATGAAAATATTTGGGATGAATCCATGAATGTTGCTACATACATTTAGAACCAAGTTCCACATTAATCCATGAAAGGTAAAACTCCTTTCGAAGCATTCACTAGTCACAAACCGGATGTGTCCAATTTGAGGGTTTTTGGCTCCACTGCATGGGCTAGAATTCCTTTTGAAAGAGAGAAAAGATTTGGATCCAAAAAGTACTGAATGCATCCTAATAGGATATGGATAAGAATCAAAATCATATAAACTCATGAATATCAGATCCAAAAATATATTCATAGAGCGAAGTGTGAAGTTTGAAGAACCGCTTCCAGATCTTAAACGAGTCGAGGAAAACACTGTTGATCTGCAGTCTCTACAAGAAGAAGTTTCAAGAGAAGATGAAGAAAGCATTGGATCTGATATTTCTGATATTTTATCATACTTTGATGGCCATTACATATCAAGTTCGGAATCCAACCATAATGATCCTCCTAAGTTACCAAAGTGGGCCCAAAACACTCTACAATCTACTGCTCCAAACATTGGAAATCCTGCTGATCCAAGGAGAACAAGAGCAGACTTTCAAAGAGAAGGTATGGATATTTCATTTTCTGATCCATTATTATCTGAGAAAATTTATTTGATGATTGGTTTAGATCCCAAATCATACTATCATTCCCACCAAGACCCAAGATGGCAAACCGCCATGGATGAAGAGTACAGTTCTCTTCAAAAGAACAATACATGGGAGCTAGTTTCTCTTCCACCTGGAAGACAATTGGTCCAATGTAAGTGGGTCTACCGCACAAAAGTTGTTGCTGATGGCTCTATCAGAAAATAAAAATCTAGGATGGTGGCAAAAGGTTTCTCCCAAGTCCAAGGAGTGGACTACACTGAGACCTTTGCACCAGTTGCAAAGATGGATTCCATCTGCCTAGTTTTGCCTATTTCCGCATCCAAGCACTGGGAAGTGCACCATCTGGATGTGAAGAGTGCTTTTATACATGGAGATCTCGATGAAGAATTATATATGAATCAACCAGAAGGATACATATCAGATCCATCATTAGTTTGCAGATTGAAGAAATCTTTGTATGGATTGAAACAGGCCCCAAGAGCTTGGTACGCAACGATGGACTCCTTCCTTCTTTCTCAGAATTTCAAAAAATACAAATCTGATCTGAATGTGTACCTACAGCAAGTTAAAGGTAATTTTCTGATTTTTTTTCTTTATTTTGATGATCTTCTCATTACTGGTAGCACTCTCCTTACAATCAACAAGCTAAAAACTGCCTTAAATCTAGCTTTTGACATGAGCGATTTGGGCTTGCTTAAGCAATTTTTGGGCTTGCAGATAGCTCAAAAATTTGATGGGATCACATTATCTCAGCAAAACTATGCTTCAGACCTGCTATTAAGGTTTAATATGGAAGAATGTAAGGCTGCTCCGTTTTCATTCCTCTCAGGAATCAGTCTTGAGGAGGGAAATTCTACACCGCTTGCAGATTGCACTATGTATCGACAGTTGATTGGTTCACTACTCTGCTTGACACACTCAAGGCCTGATATTTATTATGCCTTGAGTGTTGTATCAAGGTATATGCAGCAGCCCCATGAGCTTCATTGGTGGGCATCCAAGCGGATCTTGCAGTATGTGCAAGGTACGAGACATTTTAGCATACACTATGCTGCAGATTCCGAGCTAGATTTCATTGGTTTTACTGATTCAGATTGGGCAGGTGATAGCATTGATCGAAAGTCCGCTTTCGGTTATGTTTTCATGATTGGCCATGGCCCTATTTTTTGGTCAAGAAAAAAGCAGGAAGCCATTGCACTTTCTTCAGCAGAGTCAGAGTATCGAGGGGCAGTCAATGCCTGCATTCAGGCAGTTTGGTTGCAGGGTATTCTTTTCGAGTTTGATTTTGGTAGCACTACTTCGACTGTCATATTTTGTGACAATCAAAGTGCTATTAAGATCTCCATAGATCCAGTTTAGCGGCAGAGGACCAAGCACATTGAGATTCATATGCACTACATCTGAGAGTTGGTGCATGATCGCACCATCATTCTACAATATTGCCCTACTGATGAGCAAATTGCAGACATCTTCACCAAGAGCTTCACTGAGAAGAAGTTCTCTTACCTCTGTTCACTGTTGGGGGTGAGTTCCATCATGGTGGAGACAGATTAGATCCATTTTATGTTTAGCTTGAGGGGGGGCTTTCTTCCCACTGGGTTTTCCCTCTTTCCGCACTTAGCTTATTTTCAGCATTTTTGGATTATTGTATTGGGGTGACCTTTGGTCTCAGTAACGAGGGCCCTACATTTTATTTTTTACATCATAGTATAGCTTGAGGGGGGGTGTTAGGATATCTCATCATTCAGTATGTACTTTGCATGCATGCATGCATTCGCATGCTACCCAGTCACCAGTTTGATGCCTCCAGCACCTAGTCCCTAGTCTGCCAGCACCTGGGAGCTTCCTTCAACTCATTTTTATCCCTCCTAGTGCTTAGTGCACCCAGCATGAACCTACCACCTAAGAGGGGCGCCTTTTCTCACCTACCACTCCAGTTCACTTCAGTTAGCTAGTTGTCTTTCCTTGATTTGAGGCTAGACTGACTCCTAACTATTGTTACCACTCCGATGGACCTCCGATGATACTTGAATACCTATTCTGAGTTCAGTTAACTCCTCATGCGCCCTCCACTGAGCCTCCTTCCCTACATTAGTGCCATTACCATCAGTTACACTCATTACACTCAGTTAGACTCAGTTTGACACCTGGCTGACAGTTACTTGTGCATTGATGACCACCACTGATTGATGATGAGGACTCCTAGTTGGATCCAAGATATGCCATGCAGTGTATTCGAATGACCTCCTTGGCTAATTCAAATTGCTCACTCATTGTGACAGTATTGTATTGTAATTCTACTATTCTGGATTATAGAGCACTAATGCATCTCTCTTGCACAGTTTTTACTCCAATTTGTTTTACATAATTGTGATTGATGTTCTTGTTCAATAGATCTGCTGTGACTAATTTTACAATGCCCTCCTAGATTGGTATGGCATTATCCAAAATGAAGCACCCACAAAAACCTAGTTCCTTTTCAATAGATTTTGTCATGACAAATTTTACAAAGAATGCTCCACACCATGGCCATGTTTACAGCTAGGACATATCTCTAGATTGCTTGGCAATGCATAAATATGATCCATGGTTAAATCCAATGCCATGGGTCGACTAAAATCGATGGTTCATCAGTTTGATTCCTAGTTATCAAATTGTGGTGGATTTAAACTCGCTTCCTAAATCTGTTCAGGGACAGTTGGAGAATCTCTTCTTGATGCATAAAAAAATGTCAAAAAGGCGGAATTGTGTACTGTAACCTCCAACAAGTTTGTGATGGCAAGGTGGACATGAACACAATGTCCACATTTCCTACTAGATGAGTTTTCAAAATTTTACCATTCAATGTAGATACTTATCAATTTATTTAGCGCAGTTATGCAAAAACATCAATGCATCATTTATATACATTGTTTTATTGAAGACTTGTCAACTTTAATTGCAAATTTTTCTATTTGAATCATATGATTGAAACATGACTATTGTTTTTTTACCTTTTTTACAGGCACAACCAAATAGATATCTATCATATCTATCTTCAGATGGCGATGATTGTTCTTAATAAAAAGGAGAAGGGGAAGTGTCAAGCAATACGTCAATATCAACTAGAGGTAGTAATGTCAGAAGAAATTAAAAAAAATGTATGGATTTCTTTCTCGTTGAAGGAGGTTCATGCTCTTATGACAATGAGACCATATGAGACAAGGAAGTTCCATTAAGATACAAACATTATTGAAAGAATTGGGATCCAAACCCACTTCCTGAAATAAACACTAATTTTTGTATTGATGGAATAACATATCGAATTGGTCCATCTAGTTTACATGGTCTAGGGCTCTTTACAATGGATTGTGTGAACGTTCCATACAACTATGAAGTGGAATTGATGGATTATGTTGGTCCAACATATGATTATTGACATTGGGGTTGGATAAAAATATATCTAGAGAGTATGTGCATATACGGAGTTTGTGCAAATTATAATAAAATGAAAGAAAACAAGAAAGATAAAGGATATTCCATATATATTGATGGAAGGCCCAAAGCTTCCAGAGATGTTGTGGGGTTTATAAATAGTACATGTCTTGGAAGCACGAACAAAATACCCAATTGTGTGTTTGAGGAGCATGATGGAAACAAATTTGAGGTCACTGCAATAAAATCAATAGCCGCATGGAAGGAGTTGTTGATCAATTATCACTTGAATAGGATTTAAGAATCAGGTAACTATGGTTTAACACTCATGTCCATCATTTACTAAAGAACATGTATATTGTATATTCATTATTTGTAATTACATATAGTTTATTCATAATGTTGATGAAGGGAATTGAGAACTTCTAACCCTCTTGGATAAATTATTAACAAATCATTGTTTATGTTATAGGTTTATCGGGGGAAAGGCATAGACGATGGGCATGTGAAATAATATATACCCATTTATATGTTCATTATTGTCCATATTTCTCTCTTTTATCCTAGTGCAATGATTATTGTTACACAGTTTATCTAACTTATATGTTATGATTCTTTATAGGCTCCCATGTGATTGCCTCTTCCTGATTAGGACAACATAGAAATCTCTAGAGCTCCCAACCCTCTTTTTTTATTCGAAAAAAGGTTAATAAATTAGTTGAAGAACTTGTGAAAATGGTTGGCATTGAAGAGACTCTCGAGACTAAAGAAAGCAGCCAATTATTAATGGAAAACATCAGGAAGTACAACATACGTATTTTTTAAATTGTATTCCATTAATTCCTTTAAACAATATGACATATTTTTTTAAATGAATCAAGAGCTTGTCTCGGTGGATTGTATTTTTATAGGCATTCTTGAGAGAGGAAGAACCCAGTGTCAGAGTAGTAGACATGCATGTATGGTTGGAGCCTCTTCTCTTGTTGCATCTACTATTGATGCCTCAAATCCTAGCATTGTCACGTCAACCCCTAATTCTACACCTAGTCTGGGGCACTCTATGGCCCCATATGTACATACCACCCCTAGGTCTAGTACACATGCGCCTATTTCATCAGAGGTTGATACAAGTCCCAAGACGCCAAGCTTAATCGTCAACAAAACTGGACAATTATCAGTTTCTTTACATATGGACCAGTGAAAGGATTAAAATCTCCATGAATTACGTCTAATCCATTGGCATACTTTGATTTTATACAACAATGAATTTTTTATATTCATTATATCTATCTAATCATAATATTTTGTTGCAATGTAGGAAATAACCTATTCCACCAAAGATTAGAAGAAAAGGAATTTTATCTATTTGCACTAACAATTATAATAAGTTATAAATACCATAGCAACAACTTGAAGAAGGAATTGATGAAAAACATGACCGCATTGTTTGGTCATGTATTCAACCAAAAGTTGGTTCAAACCATCGGAGGAAAGCACTTGAAATCAGTGTAAGACAATTACCACACTAATATCGGTCGATACCCAAATTATGAACGTCTTGGAATAATTCCATTACAAGAGTGGGATGCACTAATATAAGATGCCAAGGAGAATAAGATGAGGAAATAGGAATCCTTGCATCCAAGTGTGCGATAACCACTAAGGTAGATAAAATAGTGTAATAAACAATGAAATTATATATTGTATATTGCATTTGACCATATTTTTTTTAATCGCATAAACATGTACTTGACCATTTTCATAGGCTTAAAGACACCGCAAAGGCTACACAATCCAAACTTGAGAAGATTGGCCAAGATAGACTTGGCCCAGGGGGCCACATTAAAGTGAAAGAGAGATATGTAAGTATTAATATTTAAAATTTGTCGATATTTAATTTTCAATTGTTCTTTAAATGCTTTCCTAACTAAAATATTTTATAATATGGTATGTAGTCCATAGACTTTGGTGTCATTCCCACAGCTGAAGAGCTCAAAGTTTCCTTGACGAGAGGCTGTATAGAAATCTCTGCTTGAAATGAAAAAGGCCAATGTAGATAACACTTCTAATTTCAATGAGAAAGTATCTAAATTCAATGCATTATGATCTAATACCTAATTATACAGTGCAAATCAAAATTGTGTGGTTCTACAACAACTACAAATGTTATTGTATGAAGTATAAGAAGATTTAGGTATTCCTCAAGAGCCAGTTTTAGAGACAAACAGTATTGCTCAACCAGAGGTTAACCCTACTACACCTGCAGGTACCATGAACAAGTTGAATAGAAACTAATATTTGTCCAGTTTATGTATAGTATAAATGAGTTGATTTCTAAATGGTTTTCTTTAATAGTAGTTGACATCGATCCTAATACTAGGCATCCTACACAAAGATGTATATTGAAGCTTTATATCGATCCAATAAGAAGAAACAGATCAATAAGAGAATGGGGGAGATGATGATGACGATGTCCAAATTGTGGACTTTCTAAAAAGAAGAAGCCTAGAAGTAAGTAGTGTAGTAGAGATTGACCACTATGTATGGAAGGAAAAGTATAAAAAATGTATTATATGTATTTAATCAAATGTTGATCTTTATATTTATGTAACTATGTTTTACATTTATAGTTTTTTGTGATCATGTTTTATATGCATTGATGTGTTATTCATTCTAATTTATACATTTATCTGCAATTACTAGAAGTAATTTGTTAGCATTCTAACATTTTGCATAAAGTCTTATATTGCAATATTAACATTTACTAGGTTTGTCTATAAAATTTTAATTCACAATTATTTGATCATGATAAATAATGAATCATTGGATGCAGGTATTTCATATGTATGAGAAAAATAATTTTGTAATTATCATTTATGATCATTTCCTTTGATTTGTTCATGTTGACATATGAATTGTTGGGTGCATATCTCTTAGAGAAATAACATTTTTGCCATCGTTGAGGAACAATGTGAATTGCAATGTGTTATCACAGTGAACAATAGTCATTTTCCATGTGGTCATATGATAGTATGGCTTGATGGTATTATGATGATATTCACTATGAGAACACATAGCAACATGCCACATCTTCATTGCTATCATAAATACAAATTTGCTGAGAATTCCCACATTCCAGTTATGTATGTGTAGATCATTTTGTAATAAGTTTTTATGTTTACTTTCTTGGAAATTAATAGGTTGACTATTTGAATATATATCATATTGTATATTCTTGTTATTAGGGTGAATGGAAGTTTAAATGAGTGTTATGTTTTATGTTGTTGTGTTTCTTTCAAGTATGTTTCAGTATATAGATTGGGTATGGATAATTGAGAGTGATGTGAGGGGGGGGAGGGGATATATGAGCTTCCACCTTCACGTGGTTGGCCTTGTTGAGTATAGAATAAATTATTCTCGAAACATAGAGAAGCTCATATAGGTATTCCCGTTTGGTATTTTTAGAGTATGATACATGTTGATTCACATATTTATTTATCATTTATATATATATATATATATATATATATATATATATATATATATATATATATATATTTCTGTAGGTGTTCACATGCAACCGAAATGCAACTAATAACTAGATAGTAAATCCAGTGACTTTGGTGAGTAAAAGATATCTGCATTTTCTTTATGCTTATGATTTCTAGATGGATGTTTTGTTGTTATTTTTTACCAATTTATGTTGTATTTAGCTAATTGTGTAATATATGATCTAATACTATTTATTTTATTTGTGTGTAGGTATGATGTATGGATAGGCACTTCCTCCACCTTGCATGCTCATGACTGTGGGTTAGGTAAGTTGTACTTGGCTTATTAAGAAATATAAAAGTTGCACTTTATCACTTTGAATTGTTTCAAGGTGAGAGACATCTTATATTCATTTGGAATTAAATATTTGAGATTTTGGAATCCAGTTCATTCCCTAGTTCTTGGTTACCTCAGTTTGTATTACATCCTAGACTTTCTCTAGTATCTCTCATTATTAATATTTGCACCTGGGGTGTTTCATCTAGTGGTAGGGTTTCAATCTGTCATGATTGCTTGGTATGTTTCCCAACTTAAGGTATTGTTCCCATTCAAGGTAGTTCTTGATCCCTTGCATGGGTGTTGTGTAGTTTGATTAGGGTTTTGTAATCTTTCACTTAGTGGAACTTTGGGAGTATGTCATTCATATACACTATATCGAGTCTGTGCAAGAATTTGTAAATTTGTACATTTGTAATTGGTAATTTTATTTTCATAATATATATTTTTTTAAGTTGAAATTTAGATGCACATACAATATATATTGCAATCAAAATAACTCAAATACGATGTCATTAATTCTTTGATGTAGGTGGTGATGCGGCCATAACAAAGTCATTAAAACTAATCTCATGCTGAGGTCATAATTTTGTAACTTGAACTAATGACATCATTTCGACGATGCTTGGAATATTTAATAGGTTAATTGGCATTAATTTGATGATGCTTGGAAATTAAGTCCAAGTTTTTCTTTGTTTAAGGCATTTATAAACATGTCTTATCCGACGTTTAACCGACGATTATTCCATATTCGCAACCTAGAATCAACATTAGTTTGGTGTATGAGAAGCGTGGGTTTAAGATCGGTAGCATAAATCTAATGTCGATTCTTTACAGGTTAATTGACATTCATTCGACAATACTTGGATGTTACATCCACTTTTTTCATTCAATCCATTTGTAAATGTGGCTTATTGGACATTTAACCAATGCATGTTCCATGTTTGCAATGCATAATTGGCATTATTTCAACGTATGAGAAGCATGGGTTGAACATCAGTAGCATAAGTCTAATGTCGATTCTTTACAGGTTAATCGACATTCATTCCACGAAGCTTGGATGTTACATCCACGTTTTTTTTGTTCAATCCATTTATAGATGTGTCTTATCAAACATTTAATCGACTTTTATTCCATGTTTTCAACATAGCTTATCGAACGTTTGACTAAAATTTGTTCTATGTTTGCAACGTAGCTTATCAGACATTTGACTGAGGTTCATTCCATGTTTACAATGTAGCTTATTAGATGTTTGACTGATGTTAGTTCCATGTTTGCAACGTATCTTATTAAACATTTCACCAATGTTAGTTCCACATTTGCAATGTAGCTTATGGAACGTTTGATCGATGTTAGTTCCATGTTTGCAACGTAGCTTATCGGATGTTTGACCAAGGTTAGTTCCATGTCTCAAACATTGGTTAAGCAATGTATAATCCACATTTTTGGTTCAATAAAATTTGAAAAAACATATGTTGTATGCGACGTTTGTTCGATGAGTTTTACCAATGTTGCAATCCTTTTTAGTTCGATGCAAAAAAACGTCGAACAAACATCGAATGAGATGCAAAATCCAATAGTGAGTACATTTTTTTTTTGCAATTACTACGGGAAAAAATAGTAAATAATAAAAGTGAATATAAATAGAAATGAAAATCAGTAAGCGAGTTTAGTTAAAGTGTTTAAAGATGAATCTCCATGTGCATATGATAGTTTCGTTGTACCATATACAAACTCAATTTATATGAATTGCAAGGTGAGAAGGTGTTGTGCATCAAAACATAGGAAGCCATTATGGAGGGCTAAAAGGGGTTGTTTCTATACTCTAAGCTCTACAAGGAGCTTACCAAATCTGAGACTCTGTTGGATGGAGACTAAGAAGAGCCATCGTTGGATAGAGAATATACTAGCCTTGACAGTGCTTTGGAATTATGGGATGGTGGAATTGTTATGGAATGATGGTGATGGGGACTCTATAGGATATGTGAGGGATGAATTAAAGGACTTGTTGAAATGTATGAGGTGTTCATGTTGATGAAATTGATAGGTTTTTCATGCAAGGGTTTTTCATCAGTAGCAATAGATGATAAGTTCAAAACCATATAAGTCCAAGTGGGGGAATAGTCATGCAATGAACTAGAGGATGAAAGTGGTGGTGAGAGAGGAGCTGAAAATGTACATGGTTGACGAGTGTTGAGGTAGGGGATGATATTTGAAACTACAGAGTGTAGGAAATATTGGACTTGCCACACAAGTATCCATGGGTATAAAAACCCTCGATCTAGGAACTGTCGAAATAACTTCCTATGTTGATGAAATGGTTCACAAGACTCAAACCCACCATCATAAGTAGCAATAGCAAGTTCCCCATTGAAATAGATCGAATATTCTAACCCTCATGATTCTTGGAATATAATTCATTCCTCAAAACCAACTAAGGATCTTGACAAAAGACACGGTTATATAAGCATGAGGAAAAATAAACAAACATTGCATTGGTAATTGAGGTTGTTCTTACAGATTTGGGTCCGATACTGGCCCAAATGAAGCCAACATTCAAAGACCCCATGATAAAATACACAACCATTCCCATGCTTTCATATTCCTTTTCTGAAATTCGAATAGGTGGCACTATAATAATGAACCTACCCAAGATCTCTTTGCCTCAATTTCTTCCCGGGATACACAAATGGGCACTCAATTCAATCATGGATTCTTCCTTTCATACATATTCAAACCTTGAACTTGTACATTTGAAACTCATCACATGATATCAAACTTTCCATCTGTCAATTTAATGGATCAAGGAACCAACATGCTTCTATGATAGTCTAACAGATCTCGTGAGAAACCTTAGTGATTTAAAAAAAGTGATGGAAAATTATATGATTCAGAGAGGGAACGCCAAATATGAGTAAGAGTGTTACCTTTGGTCCTAGAGTAATATCTAAAAATACTTTTGATTGGAAAATATATCATCTTCCTAGAGCGTAAGGAAATAGGTTAACAACCCAAGACCTAAAGGCATTTGGAAGGAGTGGAAGTATGACCCCTTACAAACTACTGGTGGTTTATTTAAGGGGCTTGGTTTTCCTTGAATAATGGGCATTTGTGGATAGTAGCTAGTGATGGTTTTCCTCGTTGCTATTTTTACAATTGAATTATGATAGGTTTTTCCATATTTTGAAGAGTATAAGTGTTACCTTAACTCGAGGTGTGAGGTGTATTGACTAAGTGGACTCTTCACTAACCATGTCGATCGTTACACCTTAACCCAATGTGTCATTTTTATTGACTAAGTGGTCATATCGATAGTTTCATGTCTTGTTGTGTCAATTAGTAGGATAATAGTGTGGAAGATGCCTAATGTCAAGCTACCTCTGATCGATGGTGAGATTATCTAGTCTTTTGAAGTTGTCGCCACATTCTACTGCGATGTTTTTCACTATTGACGAGCAACACTGTAAAAAATCAATATAACCCTTTAAAATACAAACCCTAAAACCCTACCCCAACCAAGCCTCACAATTTCCCATCCATTCCAATCTAGTTTGCAAAGAAAGAAGGAATCCATCGCAGAAACTCTAGTTCTTACGAGGCACTATGAAGGGGCGTGACAATTGGGTTACTGTTAACAACAAAATTTTGTACACAATGGTCATCCCCTAGTCACACTATCCCACTCTTCATTTTTCCCACATTAAACCTTCACTTGCCCAAAAATACGAAAGTTAAAACCCAAAATTGGCCCACAATTATTATTTCTAAAAAACATTCTCTCCATAAATAGGGAAATGTGGCATATTTTCCCCCAAAAAGAAGGAAATTCCCCAAAAGAGGGATAAAATCCCCAAAAATAAAAATAAAATAAAATAAAAAAGGGGGAAAACATTCAAAAAAGTCAAATACAGAGGGAAAACCCTAAATTCCACACAATACCAAGGGCCAATACCACAATCCACTCAATACCATGGGTTATTACCTAGGGTCATTTTTCTATATAATAATGGTGAACGCCCCTTATTTTCACATCATAATTCTTAATTTTCTACTTTGTCGTCACTATGCCGAAATTTCTACCGAAACCCTTGAATCCCCTTTAGTTCCTTCTTGTTTCACCCATTATTGAGATTTCCTTATCTTGTGATGTGTGATTGGAGAGAAACCAAAGCTGCTTGGAGACCAAGCACCTACTAATTCGAACAAATGCAAGGACCCCTGCCTACACTCTTTTGAGGTAACATTTGGTTTATTGTACACACCATTTTTTACATAATGAAAATGAAAATTACTCTTTTCCTTACCCTTTGTTTGTGAAAGAAACTAAAAATATTAGATTAGATTTGTTTTCCATGCATTTGCTTCACATAGTCTAGTTTTTATTTTATTATTGTTAACTGTTATTTACTGAATGTTCGCATTCCCATTTCAAACTTCTACTAAGATTTCCCTAAGTCTTAGTAGGTTCTTTTCAGCACAAGCTAGTGTGAAAACACTTGCTACAGTTTTGGTGACTCAACTAGGAATGCACTTTTTCTGGTTTTTATGTTTATGAGCCTTTTATGTCATGATGATCCTTATGCTATGTGTATATACATGTGAATGCATAAATGATATGATGATGCATGTTGATGATTTATTTCCTATATGTAATGATTGATATGCCACTCTAGAACGCCATTATCCATTTGGTCTGCAACACTATTGGAACACCTAGGGACATGCATAAATGTAATGAACTCAAAATGTCTAACCAGTTGTTTAGTGTGTAGGAAATTTTAAAAGAAGAAAGGTTCGTGTACCCGATAGTAGTTATTCAATTGGGCAATAAGCAGCTAGGAGTCTAAGAAGACATGGAAGTGAAGGATACCCAAATGGAGGGCAACAATCAAAAGATCGATCACTACATCATACTCAACCTATTTATTGGTGGTCGCATTGACACACACTCCATCTAAATGAAGCAGCTCATGTAAAGGGTAGTATATAACCCATGCATCTGAGGCGAGGTTTGGAGACCACCTACTTGCATCATTGGTGAAACTGACGTGAATAGAGGAAACATGATCCATCTGATAACAATCACATAAACAAACCATAAGGCTCATGCATAAAAAATGTGAAAAAAGAAGAAGAAAACTATACATACCGAACAATGGGTTCGGGAAGATCAGGCATAAAATCTCTTAAGGTACAACCCATTACGGGGGTTGTTCAAGAGACATCCTTCAAAATCAACTAGGATGTATGCCCCCTTGTTGAGGTGGTGTTTGATGATGTATGGGCCCTACCACATAGGTTCAAAATTCCCCTTGTCATGCTTGTCATGGGCTTGATCATAAACAAGGATGAGGTTCCCTTCCTTACATATATGTGGATGGACTCGAGTGTCATAATGGGCCTTGGACCGATGCTTGGAAGACTCGATCATTTGAATGGAAGCTCGACGGTCTTCATCTACTTATTCAAGTGTGAGCAAGCATTTCTCTAAAGGAGAGGTATATAGTCAAATTTTGACATCTATGTGTAAGGATAGGATCTGACACTCAATAGGGAGGACAAAATCCACACCGTGAACCAAGTGGAATGGGGTAAACCCGTCACAGTTTTGGAAGATGCGCGGTAGGCCCATAAGGTTCAGAAGATCATGTGATGTGACACAAGCAGGTTGGTTCCGGACGACCAACCTACTATTCAGATTCACACGGATTTGGGGCCGACTAGTGCACACAGCAAACATGCAAGATGGAATGACAAGAATTATGGCTTCTATTAATAACAGAAAGAAATCTACATGGGTGTTTACAACAATAGTGAATTCCCTTATGGCTCAACCAGCCTAGTCTATTACACTGAAACTTAGTCTATCGGCTATACAATAGATCATCTCCACTTCAGGGAGGAAACCAAAAATCACCGAAGAACCTTGTTAAAGAATCACCTATCTCCCTAGCCTCGATCTTTATTTATACAATTTCTCCACTACCTTATTTTCTGACTCACGCAGCTTCTAGAAGCCTCTAGATTCCTCTATAATTCCCCTTAGCGTGCAGTACCATATGGTGTTCTTACCTACCACTATTATTCTACAATAAATGTCGCAACTACATTAGCGATGCACCTCTATTCCTCGGCTTTCTCGTCGATCGACTCATGACCAAAATTAGTAGGATATTTTCTCGGTCACTTGCTGTGACATTCCTTCTATCGTCCTTCTTCTATAGACACAATCTACCAACTAACCTTTCTTCAGATTCCAGTCGATCTACTTTGAATGCCTCTACATCCGTCGAAACAACTTATTGTCAACCACTCCGACTTGTCCTCCTATATTATGTTTTCATTCCATTATACTGGACTGCACTTTGACCTGTTGACTTGTAACCAGCCAACTACATTGACCATCCTCTTGTCGACATTTATATTGGTACTTCTGCTCTCATGGTCATTCCTTCCGTCGCGTTCATCCAACAACTAGTCTTTCCTTATTGACCAACTACAGTTGATCTCTACTTTGACTGCAACTCACTCAACATCGACGTTTTCCCTTTCCGACTGCTCCACTTCCCCCTAACTAGTACTCGACTGGTTCTTACCTTGACCACGACTTGGTCGGATTCTTTCTCCTATGCCACTCGACCATTCCTCTAGTCGGTCTTCCTCTTGCATCCAATCAACTCAATGAATTAACCATCAATTCACTCGACCCTCCTGGTATTCGTTGTCTTCTCCTTCAACTTCCTTGATGTAGTTGGAATCATCTACGTCGGCTTGCCATTGAATTTCCTAGTCCTCTGACTAGCCTCAACTCCAATGTGACTTGGTCCTATAATCAAATTCTGCTCTTGGTCATCCACTCACAATCTGGGCCCATGCGACTTCCTTCTTGTACAAGGAATCCATCCTAATCTAGAAAATCACGTTGTCACCCTTCTTTGCCTCTATCTCGACTAGTCCTCATCGACCATCTACATCAACTGCTCTCGTCTGATCCAACTATTTTGGATTCACACACACTTGTCCTTTTCCTTCACCTAGAAGGTCATCATCTCCCTTCCATTCAACCTCTCTCTGCTATAAGCGTCAGTCGATCTTAGGTATGGATGCCCCTGCATCAGACTCCCAAGGTACGGAAATAACTAAGCCCTTGGTTCTATCTTCCATTTGGGCTTCAACCTTTTCCTCTTTCATCAGCGTTGATGCCACACTTGCTATCAGATCCAAGCTGGTCCATCCACATTTTCTTTCATCAATTTCTCCTTCCTCAAAGTCTTCTACATGGCCTCAAGCATGGCATTATATCTGCTCCAGACTTGGTGTTATCCACTCCTTTCACCAATCTTGGTGAACCACATAGCTCCACTCAAACAGTTGTTCAATCCAATGGTCTTCTTCACCGGAAACCTATGTCTAGTTATGGTTTCATGGATGGCCCTCAAGTCAGCTCTCATCCCTTATATTCCTTCCTTCGTCAGATTTAAGTATGACCATCCCAGAACCTATCAGTTTCATTCGACCCTTACGGTCTACATCGTCCAGTGTGACAACTTGCTCAACAGACTCGTACCCAGAGTCAATTTGTTTGGGGTGTTTCTTTTTCTCGACAAACTTGTTGGCATCTCATCCACTGCTCCAAATTTATTTTTTTTCCTTCATCAACATGCACTCGACGGCTCATATATCAAATGCAAGTTTCTCTGCAATTCCTTCCATAACTTGCCTCTCCTCCTCCTCTGACCACGGACATCAACTCTAGTCCACGTCATCTGATTCCTCGCCTGGGATATTCTTGGCACTCTTTCCAACCCCTTCCTCTACTCCCATGCACAGGTACTCCTTTGACTTATCAATCAAATTATTTACCTCTTTGAGCCTCACTGGAAGACTCTCTTCTATCCTACCTTCTTCCACAGGGGTCACTCCACCCTCTTCATCTACACCATAGGCAACATTCCTACCACTTTCTGCCTCAGTCTCATCGACAACTTCGTTGGTAGACTTGTATACTGCTTCATACCCTCTTACATAAAGTTCATTTCTCTCCTTCACCTTGTCGGTCGCTTCCTTGAATGGAATCATTCCTTTATCGACAATCCTTTTATCCGAATACACTTCCACCCCGTCGGCGCTATGCTTGTCCAACTGATGTTGGGAGTTCTAACCCAACTCCCCTATATTCACCTCTGGTCATGATGACTCAACCATTTCCTTGGAATCTACTTTCTATTCTGGTTGGGTCCTCTCAAGGACATCTTCCAGCATTTTTCCCTCCTCTAGGAAACATTTTGTGGCCCCATCCTCTTCTCTCGAGTCCTCACTGGACTCTTCTTTTTTTGCAAACTCCTCTTTGTACCCATCGAATTGTGCTCAATTTAGAACTTCCATTATTTTTTCGATCCATTGTCAGGTCTCGTACATCTCCTCGAATGTGAGGATTATCTTCCCTTTCATTAGGGTCTTCATCAACTTATCTCAGTTGAAAGGTTCTCCAATGCCTTGTGCGGCCTCTAGCGCTTCTAGCTTAAGCACTGTCTCCCTTAGTGCATTGTGAAATATTTCTCAAGGTCATCTGCTCCCTCGACCCTTGAACTTATGCATCCTTGTGTTGTGCAGCCTTCTTCTAGACTCCTCGACAGAGTCCGTCTCTCTTTTTCCCTTCCTCAACAGTTCTACCCAGCCTATCTACCGAAATTATTGTCTTCTGTGAGATCAAGTAGAGCTCTGTTTTGTTGCTTAGTTTCCCAGATTTCAACTGGGTTTTCCTCCTCTTTTGTAGGTATTCCACCAAGCAGTACATTCTTGGTTTCCTTCCACACTCCTGATCCTCGATTCCTCTATCTGCAACTCTACCCAGAATCGCAACTGTGCAGCTACAACTTTTCACACTTCCACAGATTGTCTTTTCTCTGCAATCGGGTTCTTGACAACTCTACCCCGCCTCCTATGGGTGTTACCCCTTCATCCGCTTCACTGGTCCCCATCTCTACCTAACCGCAATTGGAGCTGTAACTTCACCCAATCATAACTTGGATCTCTACGTCCTCTGCAACTCTACCCAACCACTACTGGAGTTTCCTTCCTCGTCCAATCACAACTGGACTCACCTCATAGGATAAATTCCTGCTCTAATACCAACTGATGCAAATGGCTACGCTGATCAATGTTACACAGCTCTGGGGCCAACTGGTGCACACAACTAACATACAAGATGGAATGCCAAGAATTATGGCTTCTATTAATAACAAAAATAAAATTACATGGGTGTTTACAACAAGGGCGAATTCCGTTATGGTTCAATCGACCTAGTCTAGTATTACAATGAAACTTAGTCCATCGGCTATACAATAGATCATATCCACTTTAGGGAGGAAACCAGAAATCACCAAAGAACCTTGCCAAAGAATCCCCTATCTCCTTAGCCTTGATCTCTATTTATAGAATTTCTCCACTGCCTCATTTTCCCACTTCGACAACTTCTAGAAGCCTCTAGCTTCCTCTGGAATTATCCTTGGCACACAGTACCATCTGGTGTTCTTACCTACCACAATTATTCTTCAATAAATGTTGCAAATACATCAGCGATGCGCCTCTACTCCTCATATCTCTCGTTGGTCGGCTCACAACTAGAATTAGTCGGCTCTTTTATCGGTCGTCTGCTGTGACGCTCATACTATCGTCCTTCTTCTATTGGAAAAATCTACTGACTAACCTTTCTTGAGCTTCAATCCGGTCTACTTTGACTTCCTCTGCATCCATCGCCTCGACCTATTGTCGACCACTTCGACTCGTCCTCCTATCTTTCATCGGCATTCCCTTCGACCGGACTACACTTTGACTTGTTGACTTGTAACTAGCCAACTACGTCGACCATCCTCTTTTCAACATTTCTATTGTGACTTCTGCTCTCGTCGCCTTTCCTTCAGTCACATTCGTCCAACGACTGGTATTTCCTTCCTAACCAACCACGGTTGATCTCTACTTTGAATGCAACTCAGTTGTCGTCGACCTTTTCCCTTGTTGACTGCTCCACTTCCCCGTCACCAATACTCGACTGGTTCTTACCTTAACCACGACTTGGATGGATTCTTTCTCCTATGCCACTCGACCATTACTCTGGTCATTCTTCTAGTTGTGTCCAATCAAATCAGCAACTTAACCGTCGATTCACTCGACCCTCCTCGTCTCCATCGTCTTCTCTGTTAGATTTTCAGAATTTTTAATCTGATCTAAGATCTTAACTGAGAGAATAACATGTACAGCATATCTACAACATATCAATCATGGACACAATAATGCAAGCACATAAGAGACACAGAGTTTCACCGGGGAAAACCAAGAAGGTGAAAAACCCTGCAACTTCCTCAGAGATAGATAGAGCAATGATACAACCCAAGCATAAGAGATAGTCCTCTCCTAGCAGTAGCTTCTCCTCCTCCACTAGTGCGCCACTCTCCAATGAGTGTTTGTGAGAATAGAATGAATCAATAGAGTGCGCACTCTATTTATACTTGACTTTACTTGCCTAATAACCTTACTAGGTCGACCTTAACTTAACCACATAACATAATGCTGACTGGGCCGACCCCCAATAGGGTGGTCTAATAACCCTTTGACCCACATGACTTATACAGGGCCGACCCCAATAAGGTGGTCTAATAACCCATCAAGTATAAGTTACGACACTTGCAATATAAATGACGACACTTCTGTATAGAGGAATAATAACATCTTTATAGGAATACAAACACTTCCGTATAGAGGAATAATAGCATCTCTATAGGAATACAATATACATATATGTGAAATACATTCCGAAGTTACATATACATCAACACTCCCTCTTAACTAGGAAGGTATTTCTCAACATAGATCTGCTAGCACAAGTCTTCTTCTCTGGATCATCATCAACGAATCATCATCCTTGAATCATCGTCATCATCGTTGCTGCTGCTATCTCAATCAACCTCTGAATCTACTTGTCATAGGAAGTTCTACAGAGCCAGTCCTTTTTCATATTGGATGTAGGCCCACCACCTGCAGGTCTTCATCATCACTGGCCATGCTGTGGAATCCTCAGGACTTATTACGTGCGTCACAAAACCTCGCAAGAGCATCCCAGGACTTATTACGAACAAACAGACCAACCTATCGGATCTCCCAGGGAGCTATTACATGTGACACCACCACAAAACCTCGAAAGAGAATCCCAGGACTGATTACGAGCACACAGCTCAACCTATCGGATCTCCCGGGGCGCTATTATATGTGGTCACCACAAAACCTCGAAAGAGCATCCCGGGACTTATTACAGGAACACATCCCAACCTATCAGATCTCCCAGGGCGATATTACATGTGGTCATGGAAAAACCTCGAAAGAGCATCCCAGGACTTATTACGGGAACACATCCCAACCTATCGGATCTCCCAGGGCGATATTACATGTGGTCATGGAAAAACCTTGAAAGAGAATCCCAGGACTTATTACGGGAACACATCCCAACCTATCGGATCTCCCAAGGCACTATTATATGCCATAGGACAAAACCTCGAAAGAGTGTTTACCAGATATCCCAGGGAGCTATTATATGCCATAGTAAAATCTCGAAAGAGTATCTGCAAACCTCCCAGGGCGCTATTATATGTCCTCCCAAAGAAAAACCTCGAAAGAGCATTTGCCAGATCTCCCAGGGAGCTATTATATGCCAGCGGCAAAACCTAGCAAGAGAATCTGTAAACCTCCCAGGGCGCTATTATATGCTTATCTGCACAACCTGTCCACGACCACAGAGCATCAACCTGATACTCACCATACATCATCCTGATGTACATCATCACATGATCATCCTGATCATCATAGCATCATCCTGATACATATCATCTGGAGCAACATCCTAAAGCTCATCAACCATGATCATCCTGATCATATAATGCATCCACTTGATGCATACCAAGTATCTACATGATACATATCATCATACATGATCCACCTGATCATACAATGTATCCACTTGATACATACACAGATACATGATCCACCTGATCATACAATGTATCCACCTGATATATATCAACATACATGAACTACCTGATCATACAACGTATCCACTTGATACATATATAGATACATGGTCCAAGCATCCAACATGATGCATAAACATATACATGATCCAATTGATCATAACAAGCATCCAACATTATGCATATACATAACAAGCATCCAACATGATGCGTATACAGAGCAGTAACTGGAGCATCGTCCTGATGCTCATCATCCAATGCTTACATCCACAGCCATGGGAAGGATCCTCCTCTCACCATGCTTAGAATGGCTTCCAGCAAATATGTCCATCACTTCTTCCTCGAAGTGTCGTCAATCTGAAGAACACAAAGCCTCTCTCTGAAGTACTCAAACTTCACTCTGGCTAGTGGTTTCGTCAACACATCTGCAATCTGTTCATCCGTCGCAACATATAGGAGCTTCATTGCTCCTCTTTGCACCATATCCCTGATATAGTGATATTTGATCTCAATGTGATTCAACCTGTCATGGAACACTAGGTTCTCAGACAGCTTCACACAACTTTGGTTGTCACAAAAGATACCAGTAGCCTCCAGCGAGAGATCAAATAACTCAGACAGTAGCTTCCGGAGCCATACTGCCTCACAACTAGCCGAACATGCTGCAACATACTCTACCTTGGCTGTACTCAGTGCTACGTAGGATTGCTTCCTGCTAAACCAAGAGATCACGCATGATCCCATACTGAAACAGCACCCATAAGTGCTCTTCCTATCTACAGCACTGCCTGCCCAGTCTGAATCAACATAACCCTACAACTTAAACTTTTGATTCGCATCATACTTGAGCCCATAATCAACCGTACCCTTCAAGTACCTCAGAATATGCTTTACAGCAACCAGGTGAACACCTCTGGGATCCGTCAGGAACTGGCTCAATGTGTTCACCGCAAAGAAAATATTTGGTCTCATGTTCGTTAGGTACATCAAGGACCCAATCATCTGACGATACACAATGACATCAATCGGATCAAATGAAGCATCACACAGAAGTTTCAGGTTTGATGCCATAGGTGTGGCCATGTCCTTGCAGTCCATCATACCGAAGCTCTTCAGGATCTCTACTACAAACTTCCCTTGTCCAAGGAAGATTCCATCTGCACTCTGCCACACCTCCATGCCTAGAAAGTAGTGCATCATCCCCAAGTTCTTTATCTCGAACTTGGTAGCAAGCTTCTGCTGAGTGTCGACAATCAATCTATCCTCACCTGTAACAAACAGGTTATCCACATACAAAAGTAGTATCACTGGATTGCCTTCCTCAACCTTGTAGTAAAGATTGGAATCCGCTTTACTCTTGGTAAATCCCAAACTAGATAGGAAACTGTCCATCCTACCATACCAAGTCCTGGTTTCCTGTTTTAAACCATACAGGACTTTCTTCAGTTTGCACACATGTGACTCTTGGTCATGTGTCTCAAACCCGAGTGGCTTATCCACATACACTTCCTCTTCTACTACACCATTCAAGAAAGTTGTCTTGACATCCATCTGGTGTATCTTCCATTTCATCACTGCATCCAGAGCAAGTAATGATCTGATGGAAGTGTGCCTGGCTATAGGTGTAGAAGTCTCTTCATACTCAATCCCTTTTTCTGGGAGAATCCATGAGCTACAAACCTCGTTTTGTATTTCTCCATGCTACCATCTGCAGCATGCTTGATCTTATAGATCCATTTAGAAGTCTCAGCAGACTTCCCTTCAGGTCTTGGGATTGCATCCCAAACATCATTCTTCATGATCGATTGGTACTCCTCGATCATGGCATTCTTCCCGAATCCTGGGAACTTCAATATATTCAATATCTTCAATAGATAACTTTGTTGCTGAAACAAACGTTGTAGTCCTTCTTTTGTAGGTGCTCGTATACGATCTTTCCTACAAAACAAGTTAAATTGCATGATTAGAAACTTCTCATAGTTTTCAGAACAAATTCTTACACATAAAGAAATATGTCATACAGTCATGCAATTATTTTAGCCAATGCTTCAATACAACATTCATCCATATCCTGTAACTTTCTAGATGCCTTCCAATATCTACAGAACATTGTTAAGAGTTTGCACTACTCCCAACATGTCAGCAAAGAGGTTTCATTCTAGATAAGTAGCAATGGAATGTTGTACAATGCCATAGGCCACTTACCCATCACATGCATATTAGTAGTATACTGTTCATCAATGAAACTATTATAATATGCATAATACACAACCTAATTCTAGGGACATCAGTATATACATCATTGAACAGTATTATTTAAACAATCAAATATGCAAGAAATGATAATTCAAATACTTATCTTTGTTTATTTGTTGGGTTGACTCCCTCTCAGTCTTTGCTTCCTTTCTGCAACTCCATTCTGATGTGGATTGTGAGAAGTGGTCAACTCCCTTTGAATATCTGCATCCTTGCAGATCTTTGCTTCCTGGATTACCTATCCTTGATCTTATATTCATCCTCAATCCCTATGCATGCTTATTAGTATCATTATTGTGTTATCCTCGAGATCTCATACATAATCATACATTCATTAGTATATTCTCAATACTATCAAACACAATAATCTTAAGCATGTATAGTCATGATCATTTCAAACACAGATAATAAGTGTTAACATTCAATTTTTTAGGGAAGACTTCCCTTACTCATGCATATTCATATTTGACCAAAATACTTTTATGGTTAGTCATATCATCAATCAAGGTAAGAGACATAATATGCATAAACCCTGGATTACTTAAATTTCTAACTTCATAAATAATCATTATTAATCATGCCATGTATACTTATATAAGAGATCCTAACACAAGGTAGGATTCTAACTTGATATAGGAAAAACATACCTGGATTAGCATGCTAGCTAGTTACGTCTAACATACCCGCATAATGTCTTCTTGTTTTCTTCAATGACTTGTGCTAGTTACTTGCATATCTCATAGGTTAATAATTATAGAACCAAGTTATACATACCTCGTAAGTAGATCTTCTATGTGATCCATGGAAATGGATGAACCTTTGTCTTCATGTCACCATGGTCATATGTTTTTGAACTAGAACATGATTTGTCTTTCTTGATGTACCTTTCATGTTAGTGGACAACATCAACCTCATACAACATCACAATGCATTAGTACAATCATAAGTGTCAAAACCCTAATCAATGGATATCTTCTATCTTGTATTCATAATTTTATTAAGGTGATACGACAAGTCTAAAGTTAATCAAGATTGTACTAACCTTAATGAAGACAAACATACCATAAACTTAATCATGAACAGATCTTGAAACATACCTGGATAAGTCATACCTGTCGAGATTGCCTGTAATCTTCCTATGTAAGGCCTTAGCCTTATCTCCCTCTAAAACTGGAACTTCTTCACTTATGCAGGTGACCAATCCATTTTCTTCTAGGATTAACCCAATCCACTTGATTTGCAGAAACTGGATCTAGAGTTGGATTAGGGTTTGTCAGGGAAACCCTAAAAATTCAAACTTCTGAAAGGATAGAAATATGCGCCTTGATGAGTTGATCAACCTGGTATACTCGGAATTTGAAAACTGCAAAGTTTCACCCCTCAAAATTGCCTTTGAACCTTCCGGATCTTCTAGATAGGATCCTGAACTAGGGTTTGATAAATCCCACCCTTTTGCCCAACCAAAAGGTTTGATCCAAAGCTCTAAACTTCAATTTTTCTGAGGAGATTCCAGTCGTGGTCACAGACTTCAGAAATTCCAACTTTTGCAGAAGCCCTAATTTTCAACCTTTCCAATCAAAATCCCGAACTAGGGTTTGATCAAGCTCGACCTTCTGCCCAACCAAAAAATTTGAGCTTGGTATCTAAATTTCAATTTTGATGAGGAGCATCCAGCCGTGGTCTCCGATTACAAAAATTCCAACTTTCTCCGAAGCCCTAAATTCTCGGAGCCATGAATGAAGGTGCTCAAAATCCAATTATGTTTTGACAGAAATATTCACCTGATTTTTTCTGGTGTAACTCTGAAATTTCAGATCTACGGGGTCTGAACATTTTTCTTGTGGTATCCTGACCTGTTATCTTTCCAACCCCATAGGTCTGACCTCAAATGGATTCTCTGAGAGAGAGTTATGCCAAGTGTCGCAACGTGACCTGTTTATGGGATAAAACAAAAGAGCGAACTTGTACATAGTGCCATGTGTCACTGGTTCACTTTTCGGCCTCTAAACCTTCGGCTTGTGAAATTACAATCTATTTCCTACCTGTCACTTTTTACGAAATTTCATTTGGAGCTTCCTAGCCCAAGTTATGACCTTTTTTCCTAGGTCACTTGTTTATGACTGAGATCTGGAAGAGGCAGACACCGTAGATTGTATAGATCATAAAACACAAAGTACAATGAATTATAAGTTTTTCTTCAAACACAAGGTACATTGGGATCTTATCTTTGACCTGTAAAAGTTTCAGATCCTGAAAATTCACCAAAATGGATTAATAGAGAAAGTTCTACGATGATTGGTTTTTTCTATATCAAGCCCTAGCTTCGCAAGTGCAACAAGTGTCATAAATGCCATACCATGCCTTCTTTTTGGATAGCTCTGATACCATGATAGATTTTTAGAATTTTCAATCTGATCTAAGATCTTAACTGAGAGAATAACATGTATAGCATATCAATCATGGACACAATAATGCAAGCACACAAGAGACACAGAGTTTCACCAGGGAAAACCAAGAAGATGAAAAACCCCGCAACTTCCTCAGAGATAGATAGAGCAATGATACAACCCAAGCATAAGAGATAGTTCTCTCCTAGCAGTAGCTTCTCCTCCTCCACTAGTGCACCACTCTCCAATGAGTGTGTGTGAGAATAGAATGATCAAATAAAGTGCCTCCCGCACTCTATTTATACTTGACTTTACTTGCCTAATAACCTTTACTAGGTCGGCCTTAACTTAACCACATAACATAATGCTGACTGGTCCGACCCCCAATAGGGTGGTCTAATAACCCTTTGACCCACATAACTTATACAGGGCTGACCCCAACAAGGTGGTCTAAGAACCCATAAAGTATAAGTTACGACACTTACAATATAAATGACGACACTTCCGTATAGAGGAATAATAACATCTCTATAGGAATACAAACACTTCCGTATAGAGGAATAATAACATCTCTATAGGAATACAATATACATATATGTGAAATACATAGGTGAAATACATTCCGAAGTTACATATACATAAACATTCTCCTTCGGCCACCTTGATGTAGTCGCCATCATATACGTCGACTTGCCACCTACTTTCCTAGTCCTTCGACCAGCCTCGACTCCAATGCAACTTGGTCATACGATCGAAGTCTTCTCTTGGCCATCCACTCACCATCTATGCCCATGCCCCTTCCTTCTTGTATAAGGACTCCATCCTGATCAGGAAACTCACAATGTCACTCTTCTTGGCCTCTAAATCGACTAGTCCTCGTCGACCATCTTCGTCGATTGCTTTTGTCCAATCCAACTATTTTGGCATCACACACACTTCCCATTTTCCTTCACCTGGAAGTTCGTCATCCCCCTTCCAGTCGACCTCTCTCTGTTATCAGCATCGGTCTTAGGGATGGATGCCCCTGCATCATGATGCCAGTTGGATGTGTGCTTATCTACCATCCATTGGATCATGGTTTTGAGGATCTTATTGATATCCTCAACTTGGCCATTTCCCTATGGGTAGCATGAAGAGGCGTATTGAAGCTCAAATTTCAACAGGTTGGATATCTCTTTCTAAAAGGCATCCTCAAAATTATTTCCATGGTGAGAGATGAGTTGGCAAGGGACCCCAAAATGAGTAATGACGTGGTTAAAGAAAAAGCATGCTGCAATATCGGTTGGGAAATTAAATGTGGGCATGGCTTCGGCCCATTTGGTGAAATAGTCAAAAGCCACAATGATGTACTTATGGTCATTGCCCAAGGTGGGATTAAATTCCGTGAATTCAATGGCCCATTTGCAAAAAGGACCAATGGTGATAACAAGGTGGATTTGTGCGGGAGGGTTTCTTTCCTTTGGGGAAAAGAGTTAGCAGTGGTGACAATGTTTGACTATTGTAATGCAATCGGTAAAGAGGGTCAGCTAGGAATAAATGGTGTGAATAACCTTTTGGGCTGTGGCCATACTAGAGAGGTGGTTGCCGCAGGATCTGCTATGGAAGTCATTTAAGACCTGCTCATCCTCATCGTGGGAAAGGAATCTATGAAAAATGGTTTCGATGTCGTGTCGATAAAGGACATTGCCAATGAGGAGGTATCGAGAAGCTTGATGGTGAATGAGACGTCGGTTATCACGACTGAGGTGAGGCCCAAATTTTTGGGTTCACAAGTAAACTAGAATATCTTCGTACCACAGGTCATCCGAGGAAATGGTAAAAAAATGTTCATCAGACAAAGCGATAGTGAACGGAGGTGGTGTAGATGAAGAGGGTAATTTTGTCATGAGTTGCACCAAGGCCAATTCCTCGGTTCTTTTGGGTGTGGCAAATTCATGATCATACTCTTGAAGGATAACAATACATTTGGCAACACAGCCTTGGATGAGGTGGCAACTCAAGATATAGAGCATAGGGTTGGAATCTGCCACAACTATGGTTCGGCTCATACAGATGTAATGGTGCAGCTTCTAAACCGAAAATACAATGGCTAAGGCCATTTTCTCCTCGTGGGGATAACACATTGGTGGGTTGGATAAGATTTGGCTCATGTAGTAGATGACATGCTCTTCGTGAGCAACATCTTCTTGAACCAAGACTCCTGGAGCGGCATGTTTGGATGTCGAAACGTAAAGTATAAAACCCTTCATGAAACCGGGTGGTGATATCAAGGGAGCAGAAGTCAACACTTCTTTAATGCATCGAAGGCGGCTTGGGCCTACTCATCCCAAACAAAAGGGACATTGGTTCAAAGAAAGAGTAAAAATCCATGGACTTTTGTGCCGTAATTTGGGATAAGTCGGCGTAGGAAATTGTATTTTCCCTAAAGGATCTTTAGTTGGATTAGGGTGCAAGCAGATGGAAGGTCAAGAATGAATTGAACATTAAATGGATCAATAATGATACCCTTCTGGGAGACAATGAATCCCAGCAATTGGCCGGCGCGATAAAAAAAATGCACTTGAGAGGGTTCAGGCGAATGTTGTACTTACAGTAGTGGAAGAAGACTTGTTGGAGGTCCTCCAAGTGCTAGGAACATTTCTTGGATCGGGCCATGAGGTCGTCCAAGTAAACAAAGATGATGTGGACCAAGTCATTGAAATAGAAATTCATGGCCCATTGAAAGGTGTCTCCAGCATTCTTTAAACAAAATGGCATGAATCAGTAAGTGAACGTGCCCCAAGGGATAGTGAAGGTAGTTTTGTATTTATCCTCGTTACGCATCTGAATCTAGTTGTAGCCGAAAAATCCATCCATGAAGGAAAGAAATTCATGGCCCACACAAGTGTCAATAAGCTGGTTGATGAACAGGTTTGGGAAGTTGTCTTTTGGGAATGCCAAATTCAAGTCATGAAAGTCAGTACATACACATATGGTGCCCTAATTTTTATTCACGAGGACGGGGTTAGAAACCTAAGTGGTGTAAAAGATAGGGTATATGAAGTCGGCTTGGTGCGACTTCTTGATCTCAGCCTTGAAATTCAGAGCTTTGGATGGATGAATTGGTCTCTGCTTCTGGAAAACAGGCATGGCATTAGTCCATGTGTCGATATGGTGTTCTACAATGGCAATCCGGGCCAGGCATTTCGGTGTATGACTAGGAGAAAGCATCACAAAACTCTTGGAAAATTTTCTTATAGGTGGAAACCTCTTATGGGGTGCAGGAGGCACCTAATGTGATATTATCCATAACACCGGGTTGGACAAAAATATCCACCTGAATGGTGGGTGAGATATTGGGCATATTCCCTTATTCGAAGGTATTGGGGGCTAGGATTGGATGTTTGAAACAATCGACACTTCCATGAGGGATGAAGTCTTTCAACTCGACGGAGAACTAATCTAATGAAGGTGTAGCAGATTCCTCGGGAATAAAATAGACGGTATGGTGCATGTCATCCCAAGGGAAATTAGGTTTGATTAACGCTTTGAGGATATCTTCATCACTTTGAAATCATTGGATAGACAAATCAGCGAGTTCAACAAGTGCTCATGATGTGGAAGGTTGATCATGTGACAAGATAACATATATGGTGTTTGTCTCATTTGAATAAGATGTCGGGGGGGGGGGGGTGGATTTCTTCAATAACGGTGACTTGAGACTCCATGGAGAGCTTATGCAAGTCATCCAACATAGATCCTTATTCTAGAAAATCTGGACAGTGGTGGGAGTAGTGACTGTAGAGTCCGCAGACCACACGAATGGTTTGTACGTAAGGACTTGTTGCGCACTTGGGGAGGGTTAGGGACTTGGACCACTCGAATGTTTTTTCCTTCATCCAAATGTCTGCATGTGAGTACCTAGGATGGGAAACTACAGACAATTCTGGGTAGCGTGACCTAAAACATCACACAAAGCACAAGGGAATGTGCTCGAGTTGAGGTAGTAGGAGGAGGGTTCACGATGTTGCTCACTATTTCCAGTTTGGTTGTTTTGGTATTCTTTCCCCCAACCTTTCTAGTTGAAGAAGGGGAGGTATTCGAGGGTGCTGGCGTGGACACACCGGGAGGTGGATGATTAGCAGTATCAATCTGTTGCACAGGTTGCAATACCACTTGTGGGATTAGGGGAGGATTTGGCACAGGTAAGTACCAAATGGGGATTCCCAATGTCAATACTGGGAGGCTAAGAGTTGCCATCATAGGCATGCTTACAACTCCCGATGGGTGGAACAAGAATGGGATTGTATGCATAGGGATATCCCCCAAATGGTTGGGCATTGATGTAGGTTCTGGATGGTATTGTCATTGGGGTTGTAGATGCAGCTGTAGTTGGGGCGCAGGTTGTGGCTGAGGAACCGGTTTTCCCGAATAAATGGTGCATATATCCAATATATCTATGGTCGAATGGGGTGGGGGAAAGTCCTAAAAATTGGTAGTCATGGGAGCATCACAGTAAAGTCCTATCCCTGCGGCGAAAATTAAGAGGACAGAAACATCTAGGATAGTTTTTTCAACCGTGGGGAGGACATTTTCTAGAGTAGCCAACCATTTGGGGTCATAGTAAGTCAATTAGTTAATTTTAATGACCTTCCCTTCATGAGGGAACATCATGAGCTGAAATACTTATGAAGCAACAATTTTCATGGCATACATGTAGTTGTGCCCAAGGAGGAGGTTATAGTCAAGTTGGGCGTTAATGACCTCAATGTTGATTAGGACTATTTTTTCGGCTAACTCGGCAGGGACATTCGCTAGAAGTACCTGGGGTTGGGCTACATGACCATCATAAGCGCATAGTGTTGTCATTGATGGTTGTAACTGAGGTGACCCAGTTTTCTACCAAACAAAGTGTTGGAATATTCTCACCATCATTTTTTATATTTGCATGCATGCATGCATCCAGTCATCATGCATGCATATGCATGCATCCAGTCATCAGTATGGTGGTCGCCCCAAAACCTGGAGCCTATGTTAAGCCCCCTAGAGCCTGTTTTTATCCCTCACAATCCCTCCTACCTACCTAGTGCACCTTTTTTTCCTCACCTGGAAGACTAATGCGCCCTACTACACTACTTGGATCATTAACAGTCAGTTGCAACATTTATTGAATAGTTTATTCATTTCTTGCCCAGTTTAACTACCTGTAGCTCCCAGTTGTCTGTATCGGAGTGCCACTTGACCTACTGATAGCCTCATGCACCCTCCTTGGAGTCTCCATCCTTTGCTTTGTGCTCACATGACTCAGTTAGACTCATTTTGACTGACCTTTGACCATTTGTGACTACTACCACTGATTGGATGATGTCTCCAATGCTATCCAAGCCACACATTGAGGAGAATTAAAATCACCTTTGGTTAATTCAAATTCACTTGATAGTAATGTATTGTATTAAGTTATTCACAGTGCCAGCTTACAGCTGATGTATGATTATACTACAGATTTCTCCATTTCTGTGTTCATGAGTGATAATTGATTCATTTCTTCTTCTTCTTCTTTCTGCAATTCTTGAGTGAGATTAGTGATATCTACTCTAGTTGTGAGATCTATCCTATAGATTATCACACAGAGGTGGACATGACGTATGTGGAGGCGCCCTCATCAACAATGAAGCCATGGATCACTAAGTTATGAATCGAGACGAGGATCTGGAACACGATGGATGAAGGCATGCGGGGTTCTGACTGATCCAAGTCGAATGTCATCAAATGTGATTCAAATGGATCGATTGCACCTAAAGTTGAGAGTAAGGATTTACGTTGCGCGGGGAAGTTCCTGAGAACTTCCAAGTTTGACATGGGGGCTGGAGATTTGGCCAAATCATCCATAATTCTATAATTGAGAGCGGCTCGAGCATTGGGATTGTTCTCAAGTCGATGCAAAGGAAATTTTGGGATTTTGGGAGTCCCATCAATTAAGGGTATTGGTAGATGTAGAGGCTGATCCAATGGGATGGAGTCGATGACCTTGTCTATGGAGATGGTCTTAGTAGCTGAACCATATTAGTTGTGGTGAGTCTGGAGGTTGACCTTAGAAGAAAACATCAAAAGGTGTTGTACTCCTGAATGAGGAGGTTGAATCGAAGACGCGACATACATAACCAGGGTTTGTGTTGTGGCAACCCCTTGAGTGGGTAAAGGGTTTTGCAACACCATTGGTTGTTGAACTGGTTGATTTGGATGAGGTTGCACCCGAGGGGCAGCAGTAGCATCTCAGTGATTGGCCTTGTCCCAAAGCTAGCCGGCTTTTCCCAAATGGGGGAAGTGATGTGTGTAATGTCCATAGACATTGCAGAAAGAACATGGTTGGTTAGTCTGTAACTATGGGCTCTTTCCTTACTTGGGTGGTTGGTATAGGTCCTAGTTAGAAGGATTAGCTCCATTATTTCCTGGGGAGTTAGGAGCTTTTCCGCCTCCTCCTTGGAAATAATTGTTTTCACGATTCCTACCTTTGCGCCAATGAGATTTCCCTTGTTGTTTATTAGGGGTTGGTTGAGTTCATGTTTGGTTCTTCTAAGCATAAAATTGCCCTTCCGAAGTGGGAGGAGCTTGAGGTGAGGCTTGCACAGGAGCTACTAGCCATGGGCTAGGGAAAGGATAATAAGGGTTGGTAGCTGGGGGAGGTGCATAACCTTGAGGACTACTACCGAAGGAAAGTCCTTGATAGGAAGGTCCATGGACATGTGAGGTGGGGGTCAGAGGCATAAAGAGGGTGTCTCTACGGAATGAGACGATGCGCGTGACAGATCAGGGACATAGTCCATCAATGGCTCTATGGTACTAGGGGTGCTTCCATATGCGGGAGTTGTTGTGGGGGATAAAGGCACATAAGGTCTAATGATGGATGCGACAGTGCCAATAACACCATCTGTGGCATGCGATGCCTCTGGTGGATCCTTTCGAGAGGAATCTCCACAAGGGGTGTCATGAAGAATGGTATATAGGAAGCTCGACTGTACGTATATAAGGTCAAATTGTAGGTCTTTGAGGATAGCCTATTCTTCGGTTTGAGGACGTTTTGATGTCACATCCTTGGAAATGGCTGGGATAAGGGACTTTAGGAACCAGTCCAAGAAGATCCGGTCATCAAGTTTGATTTTGCACAACCTTCATCGCCTACACCGCTCATGAATGTGGTCTATGATATGGGTAGGTATCATCTTTCTACAATAAAGAAGGATCTCGGTGCTAGCATCATATCGAGCGGGTAATTGGAATAATTGTAGGAACATGGGGGCTAAGGACGTAAAGGTGGGATGCACCCAATGGGGTTGGTCAATGTACCACTTAGTTGTAGCACTAGTGAAGGTTCTCTGTAACAAATGTAGTTGAATGGAATCATCCAATATGGAGTTGGAGGAACACCATAAGTAGAAGGACATGATATGGTTCTAGGGGTCCTCCCCAGCCTTCCCTTCAAACTTAGGAATGTTCAAGTGGTGCTTGGTAGGCATAGGGGGGCATGTGGGATCGTGTCTAATAGGTTCATTGGTTAATCTAGCCAAGTTAGGTAGGTTAAGACTATCCATGAATGGAAAGATAGTAGTAGGATGTGACATGGTAGGACCAATGACTGTGTTGGATGTAGATTCAACTGTGGATCTACCAACTATGGTGGTTGTGGTTGGGATCATGGGGATACTTCCACCTAGACTCAGAATTGCGGTGGAACCAGGAATGGTGGATCCTACAAAACCAATGACTGTGTTGGTCATGGAAATGACTGTCAGGTTGCCGTCACTTCCGCCACCAATGGTGCCCCCAACAAAAGGAGTTGGAATGTTTCCTACCATTCGGTTGGGCATAAGTGAGTGTGTGGGTGAGCGTCTAGGTGACTCTAACTGAGTGGATTCATAATCAAACTTATATGTCTTGAAAAATGGTTCTTGAGATTGTGAAGTGTTCCGAACAGGGGTCCAATGAGTGTGGTATAAAAAATCCGTACTGTAGTGACTTCCCCCAAAGTCTACGAGAGTATCTCGAAGGAACAATAGTGATAGGAACGCGAAGGCTAAATAGGTAAGGTCTCAAAAACTAGGCTCAAAAATCCAAATGCAACTGAGTGTGCAAAAGGAGAGCTATCAACAAAAGGGAACTTAGGACAACAGGCTCAAAAATACTAATGCAACCGAGTGTGCAAAAGGAGAGCTCTGAACATTCGGCACACAGGCCAACAACAAGCTTGAAAATCCTACTGCAACTATGTGCTACTGTTAATTTTCTGATAAAATATGATGAGCTTTTAAATTAAAAAATTTAAGTGCGGAAATACTGAAAACTTGAATCAATGAACCATTAATCACATTAAACATTCAACCATACCACAATATGTACCATGGGGAAAACCCGCAAAACAATGAGGATGAAAAAACCCAACAAATATTTAGAGTATAATTATGATAGATAGCAGAGAATGTCTTTTACAAAATAGCAGATTTCTTTCGGCACCCAAAGTGCTAGATAAGAGAGAATGATAAAGAAGAGAGACTCATAATAATATCCTGCACAAAGAGGAGCGCCTCGCATTCAAGGGAGAAGAGAATTCACTTCACATTGAATTCATCAATCATGTATAACATATTTATATATTCTTCACATGCATTGGCTTCTATTTTTATCTTTTGACTTCATGATGAACTCGCCCTCCATCTGGATGAATCAATCTTACATGAAAAAGAGAACCCCACTTCTCATGCAGTGCATTAACTCACTAAACTGAGTCTTAGGATGAACTTGCCCCTTAACTTAAATATTTACCACTTAGTTAGGTGGATAAATTAAGTGTCATCATGTAAGTGTCACAACTCAAGTGTCGTCTTTTAGTTTAAAATAAGTGTCTTCTTTTAGTTTAACATAAGTGTCGTCATTCAATAACACTTAGTTAACTATATCTTCTTTGTTATCACTTAGTTAACTCTCTTTAACTGATTCTTTCTTGTTAACATCGTTGTAGTGATCAATTCGATTTCTCCTTTTATTTACTGAAGTCTTCACTGTGAGTTCTTTAATTAACTGAGGCATACATTGTGGCTTTAACTGAAGCTTAACAATTCAAGTTCACTTAGTCATCTCATGAGAAATTCAAATTCTCTTTTTCTCCATGCATTTATCTTTATCTCTTATCTCTACTGCATGGTCAATATGTGTTAACTTTAATTATCTATCATATCAGATTCTACTCAGAATATTTGTCATATGTTTTGATCATATTATATTACTTCTGAAACCAAATGATCAAATGCTAAAGTAATTAACTCTATAGGTGTCCAGTCTCTAAAGGAGAGTTAATAGCAATTGGTGACCATGGTTAGTAATACATAACACATCATTAATGCTTCAACATGCAAATCATATACCTCTATAATTTTGTATCCACCCCATGGGTACCTACTATAACTAGAGGTCCACATGAGAATCTGACGTGACACACAAGTCATGAGCCTTTTCCAACAAGACTTTACAACATCATCACTTTTATACATCAAAGCATTCACCTCAACGCATGAGGAATAACCTTTTACAACTTAAGGCTTAGTCATTCTTGAGTCCAACTCAAAAATCTGATCCAATTTCCTGAGTCCAACTCAGGCTCCCTACCTCAACACATGAGGCCCAATCCTAGTTGTACAAGATTGACTTGGAGAATGACTCGTGATGTTATACATTTAACACTCCCTCTCAACAAGGGATGCATTCTCTTCCATACCAAGCTAGCCTCATAAGTACCTGAACTTCTTCACTGACAGAGGCTTTGTTAATACATCGACAATCTACTCATCAGTAGCAATGTACTGAAGTTTCATTTTACCTCTCTAGACCATGTCTCTAATGAAGTGATACTTCATTTCAATGTGATTCGACTTATCATGAAACATAGGGTTTTTGAAAATCTTGATGCAACTTTGATTTTCACACTGAATGACTTTAGACTTAAGCTTCTCACCAAACAACCCAGCAAGTAGATTCCCAAGCCACACTGCTTCTCGGCAAGCAATACTAGCAGCAATATACTCTGCTTCTGTAGTACTTTGGGATACATATCCCTACTTCCTGCTGGACCAAGAGATCGTAACAAAACCCAAGCTAAGACAATAGTCAGATGTACTCTTTAGGTCCACAATGCTACCATCCCAGACAGAGTCAGTATAACCAAGTAAAAACACCCCTCCACTGGATGCATATCTAATTCCGTAAGCAATCGTACCTTGAAGGTACCTAAGAACATGGTTACCAGCAACACAATGTTTGTATCTCGGATTAGACATAAACTGACTTAGAATACTCACAACATAACATATATTTGGTCTCGAGTGTATCAAGTACATCAATGAAAAATTAATTTGTCTATACCAAGTGGGGTCCACTGGATCCAATTCTGAATCTAACTCACGTATTTTACTCAAACTGGAAACCATAGGAGTACTCATGGATTTGAAATCCATCATGCCAAACCTGCGCAATATATCAACAGTGTGATTCCCTTGAGAAAGAAATATCTCATCTTTTCTTTTCCAAATCTCAAGGCCAAGAAAGTAGTGCATAAGACCTAAGTATTTCATCTTGAACTCAAAAGTGAGCTCCCTCTTGTACCAAGCAATCAGTTGTTCCTCTCCATTAAGGAACAAATCATCAACATATAGAACCAATATCAACGGTTGGTTCTTCACTACTTTGAAGTGCAAATTTGGATCAGCTTCACTCTTAGAGAATCCCAATCTTTGAAGATAGTTGTCAATTCTCGAATACCAAGCACTGGGAGCTTGCTTAAGCCCATACAAGGATTTCTTAAATTTGCACACATGGGACTCCTTCCCATGAACCACAAACCCCTTAGGATGTTGAATATAAACCTCTTCCTCAACCTCACCATTGAGGAATGTTGTCTTCATATCCATCTGGTGAATCTTCCATCCTGGAATAGATGCAAGTGAGATCACAACTCAAATAGTGGTGTACCAGGCCACAGGAGTGAATGTCTCCTCACACTCTATTCCTCTTTCTAAGAGAAACCTTGGGAAACAAATCTGGATTTATACTTTTCAATACTGCCATCAACGGCATGCTTGATCTTGTAAATCCATATGGAAGTAACTATGGACTTCCCTTCAGGTTTAGGAACAACTTCCCAAACATCATTCTTCATAATAGACTTGTATTTATCTACCATTGCATCTTTCCATACTTGTTGCTTTGTAGCTTCTTCATACGTGGTAGGCTTTGAATCACTAATGTAACTCATCTGTGCAACATACCTTGAATATCTGTTAGGTTTCTTTCGCTCTCTGGAAGATCCTAATGGTGCTCTATGCCTCTCTGCATCTTGTAGTATATCTGAGCACCATGTGGGCCTCCTCTTGGCAAGAGGTTCATCAACCAGTTCTACTGGTTCATCAGGAGATAGCAAGTCTGAGAAATCTATTGTATTTTCCCTCTGAACATCTAAATGGGGAGAATCGGTATCTTGGTCCTCCATCATAGGAGTCCCATGCTCCTCTATGTTTGTATCATACTGAAGCTATTTCGATTGCTTGAATGTTGTATCTTCATGGAAGGTCACATCTCGACTAACCTCAATGTGTCTTTCACTTGGAACATATATTATGTAGGCTTTGGATGATTCGCTATAACCAACAAAGGTTCCCTTCTTTCATGATGGATCCATCTTTGTCCTCTTTTCTTTCGACACGTGAATGTATATAGGACTCCCAAAGATCCTCACGTGTGAAATATGTTTAAATTGTACCTAGGAAGTGTTCTCCTAGTCATTTTATGCCTAAGTAATTAATGAGGGAAAAGGGGACATGACCCTTGTATTAATTGCTTGAGATGAGAAATTAATTCACTTTATTATTATAAAGTGACTTTTGGTTTATTTAAGTGGTAGGTGAATGAATTTAATTTATGGAGAGAATAATGTTCATTTATTCTCATCCATTGATATAAACCAATGTGGGCCCTTGGATTAGATGACTCTTCAGTTACCCTTGAGAGGCAAACCAAGAGACACAAATTTTGAATTAAATTGGATTTCCATCTTTCATTTTGCACACATCCCCAAGAGAGTTGGAGAAGTCAAGTTCATCCAAAGAGAGAGCTTTTGGTTGGAGCAATTCGAACTTGAGAGGAGAGGAGAAGACCATTGGCATGCATCCCAAGTCGTAGGTACAACAGTCAGACCAAATCGTACACCTACATTTAATGAGCACGAATTTTGAGGAAATGATGGTGGGCATGAGTTTGGAATTTTTTGGCATGAATTTCTAGGTCATTTTCTGCTACATTTAATTCTGGTTTATCTCTATTAGAGGCACAAGTTTCCAGGCAAAAGAAGAGCATGTGTTACCTTTCAGACTGGGCACAATTTTCTATGTAAGTTGCTGCTATTACAGAGAGCACGCAAACTGAGGAGGAGGACAACTTCATGGCACATAAATCGAGAAGTGGACTGTGCATTTTGACTGACCGTATAGCTTGTGTTGGGTACAGTTTCCAATGTTGGTGGAATGTTGAGTATGAGCAGAAATTCCGTCATAGAATTTCCAGAATTGGTGATTGTCTTTAGTGAGTTGAGATAAGTGTTCTCTCATTCATCTTGTTTTTGTACATTTCCATTTTAAAGAAATGAAAATACTCTCACTCCCTCTCGTAGGTTTTCCCCAGTTGGGGTTTTGCTTGGGCGATTTTGGCTAAAATATCCGAGTCTGAAATTTTTTGTGCATGGTTGTTATGTTCTTTTTGTTCTCAGTATTTTGGTAGTACTTATTTTGTGCTTCCGGTTCATATTTGTTTATGAGTGAAATTTCATATTCATCTGTCTATGGTTGAATGAGATGGTTTATTAAACATTGTTAATCTGAGTTAACTTGAAAGCTTGTTAGAGAAGTGAAATTTCTACATGGTATCAGAGCCCTATTTAGGGCAGATTGACAGTTAGAAACTTTCAAACTTGTGGGATATTTATTCTTTGTTCACCTAGCATATTTATTGGAATGATTATTCTCAGTAAATGATGGCTTGCATCCAGTATGAAGATCGGTTGGAAGGGATTTCCAACTACTTGCAATGGAAAGCCCAGATGACAACGATCCTCAAGGAGAACAAGTTATGGACTTTCGTCAGTACCACAGTGGTTCCTCCCTCAGCTGATCCTATAGCCCTTGACATACATGAGGTGAAGGAGGATAGAACGTAGATATTGCTTCTAGATGGTGTTCGAGATCACCTCATTCCTCATTTGGCAGAGAAACATACTGCCAAGGAGATGTGGGATATTTTGAAAAAAATGTATGAGAACAAGAATGAAAATCGTAAAATGGCTTTAAAGGATAATCTTCATGGCACAAAGATTGCGAGAGGTGAGAATTTAGGCTCTTACCTCACTAGACTCAAACAGGTAAAAGATGAACTAAGTGCAGTTGGTGAGGTGATTCTCGATCCCGAGCTAGTGCGAATAGCCCTGAAAGGCTTCACTAAGGAGTGGGATATGTTCGTGAAGTGTGTAGTTTGCAGAGATAACTTTCCCTCTTGAGAAAGACTATGGGATGATTTTACTCAGGAGGAGATCCGAGAAGGGTCTCAAGGGAAGACTGAGCAGGATACTGATGAGCAGAACGTTGCCTTATCAACTAAAGGAAAGAAGTCCAAGAAGGGCCCAGGAGGGGCTAAGCAGTAGAGGAGTGAGAAGAAGAGGGACCTGAGCAAAGTCAGGTGTTATGCATGCAATGATTTTGGCTATTATGCAGGCCAATGTCCTAAGAAGAAAAAGGGCAAGTAGGAGAAAGAGGAGCAGGTTGCAGCTACAACAGAGATTGAGTGTTTTGCTACACAGTTCGAGAAAGAGTTCTCTCTTGTCACTACTATTTCAAGTTGAAACAGTAGCGGACCAGTTGATACTAGGAAGTGGATTGTGGATAGTTCCTATTGTAGTCACATGAATGGGAGGCGAGATGCCTTCCTCACTTTTGAGACTATTCCAGAGCAGCTCATATAGGATAGATATGGGACAGTGCATGCAATCATAGGTTTGGGATGAGTACGGTTCCAGTTTGAGTTTGGAGAGATTTTGGAGATTACAGGAGTACATTATATTCCAGGGTTGCAGGACAGCAGGCTTTCAATTTCAGCCTTGCAGGGAGCAAGATATGCAATATTTTTCAAGAGTGAACATGTCTTCATTTATGTATTGGGAGTGGATCTGGTTGACCCTGTGCTTATAGGTCATCGGAGAGATGGAGAGTATGTAGTGTGTGGTCAGCCTATAGTAGGAGGATCTTAGTGGATATCAGATCCTGATTATGAGATAGACAGTGAGAGATATGCTTTGAGGATTGATATGGTGCCAAGTAGTCAGTCCGTAGTTTAGAGGTGAGAGCAAGATGCTCTAGAGATTATTGTGGTACTGAGTAGTTCATCTTCTATTAAGAGGAGTCAGCGAGAGGCTACTTCCTCTAGTGTTGGCAAGAGGGTCAGCTGGTATGACTTGTCACTGACGGATGAGCGAGATGAGATGTCCCAACATGAGGCATCAGTGTAGGATGTAGGACAGATTCTTGATATAGGGGGATCTTCTACTGCTGACACTGTGAGACTGGAGAGAGGTTCTGGAAGAGGATATGCCATAAGATCTTCCCGCGTGAAGCGGAAGCACTAATATTTGTAGGTCAGGATGATTTCCTTCATGTGATGATGTCTAACATGAAGGGACACTTGATTTGACCTTTCTAGAGAAGAGTTTAGAAAGGGTGGGCATATTCGATATTGTGCGAGAAGCACATGAGCAGTTTACCATCTTTGGTGGGGAAGCAGGTTATATTCTTCAGAGATGAGTTGGTTGTCAGTGAGAAAATCTTCCTTGGAAAGGGGGAGTGTTGAAATTGTACCTAGGAAGTGTTCTCCTGGTCATTTTATGCCTGAGTAATTAATGAGGGAAAAGGGGACATGACCCTTGTATTAATTTCTTGAGATGAGCAATTAATTCACTTTATTATTATAAAGTGACTTTTGGTTTATTTAAGTGGTAGGTGAATGAATTTAATTTATGGAGAGAATAGTGTGCATTTATTCTGATCCATTGATCTAAACCAATGTGAGCCCTTGGATTAGATGACTCTTCAGTTACCCTTGAGAGGAAAACCAAGAGACATGAATTTTGAATTAAATTGGCTTTCCCTCTTTCATTTTGCACACATCCCCAAGAGAGTTGGAGAAGTCGAGTTCATCCAAAGAGAGAGTTTTTGGTTGGAGCAATTCGAACTTGAGAGGAGAGGAGAAGACCATTGGCATGCATCCCAAGTCGCAGGTATAGTAATTAGACCAGACAGTACAGCTACATTTAATGAGCACGCATTTCAAGGAAGATGTTGGGAATGAGTTTGGAATTGTTTGGCATGAATTTCGAGGTCATTTTCTGCTGCATTTAATTCGGGTTTATCTCTATTAGAGGCACGAGTTTCCAGGCAAAAGCAGAGCATGTGTTACCTTTCAGACTGGGAACAATTTTCTATGTAAGTTGTTGTTGTTACAGAGAACACGCAAACCAAGGAGGACAGATTCATTGTGCACACAAATTGAGAAGTGGACTGTACATTTTGACTGACCGTACAACCTGTGTTGGGCACGGTTTCCAATGCTGGTAGAATGTTGAGTATGAGCAGAAACTATGTCATAGAATTTCCAGAATTGGTGATTGTCTTTAGTGGGTTGAGATAAGTGTTCTCATAGTCATCTTGTTGCTGTACATTTCCATTTTAAAGAAATAAAAATATCTTGTTGTTGTACATTTCATCTTGTTCTCACTCTCTCTCTCACAGGTTTTCCCCAGTTGGGGTTTTTCCTGGGCCATTTTGGCTAAAATATCTGAGTCTCAAATTTTTTGTGCATGGTTGTTATGTTCTTTCTATTCTCAGTATTTTGGTAGTACTTATTTTTTGCTTCCAGTTCAAATGTGTTTATGAGTGAAATTTCATTTTCAGTTGTCTATGGTTGAATGAGATGGTTTATTAAACATTGTTAATCTAAGTTAACTTGAAAGCTTGTTAGAGAAGTGAAATTTCTACAAAATATTTGGTTTTTCACTAGTGAACACTTCTTCAAGTGTCTTCTCATCCAAAATGGCATGAAGACTTCTATTTCGGATATATACTATTGTACTGGTGGCTTCTACCCATAATGAGGTAGACAGGTCTTGATCATGCATCATGGCTTTTTCAACCTCACATATGGTTCTATTCTTCCTTTCAACAACCCCATTTTGCTGAGTGTTGTAGGGTACAGTTAACTGTCTACACATTCTTGCATCACTACATAACTCATTAAATGCATGTGAATCAAATTCACCTCCATTGTTAGATCTCAAATCACAGATGTGATTTCCTGCCTAATTCTCAACTAGGGATTTGAATTCCTAGAACTTGCTAAAGGTTTCACTCTTAGCATTTAGGAAATAAATCCATTACTTTCTAAAGTAGTCATCAATAAACATTACATAATATAAATAACCACTTAGGGAATGGGATGACATGGGACCACATACATTAGGATGTATTAAATCTAAAATCCCTTTAGATCTAGTAGTACTATGAGATAAACTATTTTTAACATTCTTCCCAAGTGCACAACCCTTACATACACTATCATGCTCAAAATCAAATACGGGCATACCTTTCATCATTTGTTGTAATCCAATTAGTGCTTTGTATTGGATGTGACCAAACCTCCTATGACATAGCTAGCATGGAATGATAGTGTTGTGAACCATAGCTTGAATGTACTTCCCGGGTACTTTGTAGAGACCTTCCTCTCTAACTCCAATCATTGTTGCATATTTCAAGTCTTTTTTCTTCGGCCATAATAGTGCTTGATTACCCATGAAGATAACTCAGAAGCCCTTATCTTCAAGAACCAGAGCTGATAGAAGGTTATTCTTCAAGCTTGGAACATAAAGAATGTCCTCCACATGTAAAATATCTCCTGAACTCGGCTGGAAGGAGGTGGATCCAACTCCTTGGATCGAATAGGTTGTGTTGTCTCCCAACTCTATCTTGCATGCAAAAATTTTCTCCTTGAGATTGGTGATGGCACTCTTATAACCAGTCATATGTTTGGATGTGATGTTGTCAACCAACCATGTGACTTCACTTGTTATGATGGATCCAGAAAGTGTTGAGACTAGGTAATATTCCCTCATTGTCTCATTTTCTTCGGGTGCATTCTTCTGAGTAGTTTCATCTTCTATAGCGGTAGAAGCATGAAACCTTCATTTTTCCTTTTTATTTTCTTTTCACTCCCTTGCATAATGGCCTTTCTTATCACAGTTGTAGCATCTAATATTTGAATTATCAAAGTCCTTGTTGTATACCTTCTTCTTCGAATGGGAAAACTTCTTTTGAGATAAATTCTTCTTTCCTTTCTTCATCCTTGCCGTAACGGCAAGGTTTTCTTCTTTGATGCACACTGACTTACTCTAGATTCACCCCTCCTCTTGGAGGAAGTCATGCCACAACCTTTCGAAGTTAGGTTGTGCCTCTCAACCATTTACCATAGCCAAGAATGTCTCCCATGAGGATGGGATACCATTAATAGCGGTTTGGAGAAGATCGTCTTCATCCACCACTACTCCAATACTAGCAAGTTGATCTCTTACCTGAGAGATCTTGGTGAAGAAGGAGGCCATTGTCTCATCCTTCTCCATCTTTAGGTTTCAAAGCTTATTCTTCAATGCCCTCTTTTGACTCGAGGCCTTTTTCTCATATAGGTTTGTCAATGTATCAAAAAAATTATTTGCGGTCTTCAACGAAGTAATCACGGACATCAAATTGTCCTTTACCGAATCATAGATAATCTGTTTGGATTTAGCTTGGTTCTTCTTGAAGTTGATGCATCTTGCATTAGATGTAGTCTCCTCCACCATAGTGGATGTAATACCCCAATTTTGACCCTTATGGAAATATTGGCTTTTAATGTAAATATTGTATACATGCGGTGTATATTTCCTAGCGTGGAGCTCAAGGCTAAGGCCCCGCTACTGTTTGCTCAGATTTTATTTAGAAATGCATGTATTTGATATTTTATTACCCATGACCTATTAAGCCATGAAATATTGTAATTGATGTAAATATTAATATTTCAATAAAATACCAAAACTAGCTATGGAAGCAACTAATGAGAAGGGGCTATGTGTATCCACTAGGGAGTGGTGAGGGGGTTGTGGGATGAACCATATGCTTCCAAATGTCATTTTGAGAATCCATTTGACTTTTCTTGCTAACATTTAATTCTATTGTAAGGAATTTGTTGAAGAATTGAGTCCATGGCTTCAATGGAGCATGAAAAACCCAGAAATTCATATGGCAGATATGGGCTCTGTTTTTCTTGTACCACAAGTCACTCTACCTCATAGAAATTGGTTTTTCCTCATTCCCATTCCATTGTTGAAGATTCCAGCATCAGTTTTCATCGATTACACATGCCCAGCAATGAGAAATACCAGAAATCGCAACTTTGCAAGAACCCACGTTTTGAAGAGCCATAAACGCTCAGAATTTGGTATTGACAGTAAAATCCAATGGGGGATCCATAGATATGAACCTTGGGGTGAATATGAGAGTATTAGATACCCCGAAATCCATAGAAAAACCTAGTTTTTATATCCCAGAATTCCAGTGACGGGATTGAGATATTTGATCATTGAATTGAGAAATTCCAAGTGTGAATTCTAGAACAGAGGTTGGGAATGCTTGATAAACCCAATGAAGGCTGGAATCTCAATGATTTAGCAGCTTGGACCTTTCTATAGCCATCCTGAAGAGCACTGGAGAGAAGGGACGCCTGAGGGACTGTGCAGCAGAGAAGGGGAACTTCCTTGTGTTGGGTGTGGTAGGTACTGTGGGTGCCTTGACTGTTTGAATTATCTTGAGATGCCTGTAGATCTATGGTTGAACTCACTGGCTTAACATTTCCCTCCTTTGTCTTTTGTATGCTTGATAAACCCAACTGTGTGTTGGCTTAGCATAGCTGTTGAGTGAAACCGTGGCTGTGAGTGAGCCCATCTAGTTCCTCCTTAGTGGATACACAACCCAGCTCGGGGGTGGTCTCTCAGCTGAAAGAATACAGGCTGGACAGAGACCTATGGTTGGGTGGAACGTTTCTCTCACATAACCAGTTGTTCGGACATTTACATTTCAAGATAAGTATTCTCTGTGGTTAAGCTATGATCATTCTGTATTCTGTTATGAATGATAACTGTTCATGTTGATGAATGAAATGCATCCTATTTTATGCAATGTGATAATTGATGACTGTTATATGCATGATGAAACTGTGTGTACATATAGTGTTTAATTCCGTTGTGTTTGTTGAGTATGAATATGTATACATAAGTTTTTATTTATCCATGAAATTCTTAGTAATGTATGGGGCTAAGATTGTCAAATAAGCCCTGGAATGTCAGTGATGTTCCCTCTGTGGTTTGGAATAATGGGAGGGGGCATGACAGAGTGGTATCAGAGCCCATGTTGCAGCACTGGTGCTGCTTGGGCCAAACTCTGAGTTACAGGCAGGTAACATAATGTTTTAACGTGGTATTGGTGAAGTTGAGGCGTCATTTTGATTTGGAAAAATGGCAAGATCATAGTTCTCAAATGTGGCAGAGAATCACCCAGGTGCATAGAGCTATGCAAGAGCTTTCCAATGATACCAGACTCGCATGAATTGGTTAAGGGATGAAGGAGATATGAACTCTGCAAGTTGCAGGGACGAAGGTGTTCCACAGTTGCGGATTGCAGGAACAAGGATTTCCAAATTTTGCGTTTTGGATTTCCGCCATTTTGCACCCGCAATTTTGGGTTGCGGGTTGCGGAAACACAAAAATTTGAAATTTTGCGTTTTGGATTTCTGCAATTCCGCACCCGCAATTTCAGGTTGCGAGTTGCAGAAACGCAAAAATTTGAAATTTTGCATTTTGGATTTCCACAATTCTACACCTGAAATTTCAGGTTGCGGGTTGCGGAAACACAAAAATTTGAAAATTTGCGTTTTGGATTTTCGCAATTCCGCACCCGCAATTTCGGGTTGCAAGTTGCGGAAACGCAAAAATTTGAAATTTTGCGTTTTGGATTTCTGCAATTCCGCACCCGCAATTTTGGGTTACGGGTTACGGAAACGCAAAAATTTGAAATTTGCATTTTGGAATTTTCGCAATTCCGGTTCCGCAATCCCGGTTCCGTAGTATGGATTGCGGGTTGCGGGATGTGGGTTGCGGGCTGTGGATTGCGGAGACAAAAAAAAATATAGAGAGCCCGAAAATTGATTTTTGGATTACAGGAGCATGTGGGATCAGAATTGGATGAGTTCAGTGGCATTCTGAGGCCATTAACGAAGGCCATGGAAGGTCCAATGAGGATCCCGAGCTTATTATGCTCAAATTCGAATAAAATTTGAATTAATGGCTTTTATAAATCAGTGTCTCGACGCTTGACAAAAGGTCGGAATGAGCTGAAACTGATATGGAGTAGTCATGGAGCTAGCACAGTGTTAAGTTTGGAATTTTGGAGCCAAACTCCAAAGGATGTGGAGTCGGGGTGTGCAAGAAGGCCAAAAAGCACTATTCCGGACCACGTTTTTGGAATTTTGAAAAGCTTGCAGTGAATGAAAGTGACCTTGTAATTAGGATTCAAGAAATTTACTGAACTCAACATTTCATATTCTCATTAAAACATACAATTCACGTTAGATAAAGATTTTCCAGAAATGCACAGTTTGGAAGATAGCCATTCTTGGCCAAAAATTTGAAATTTTGGAAAAATGTTAAAAGTGAAAAGTAGTCAAACCCAAAATTTTATAGAAGATGAATGGAGCATCGGAACAGAGATCCGCAAGTTGCTGAGTGTTCCTTGTTGTATGGACTAACTTCTCCCGGTAGAAAGTTTTTGCTGAATCTTTCCATATTTGCTTCTACAGGTGGCTGAAGTTGGCAGTTCATGATATTTTGTAACAGTCTGTGTAAAAGTGCATAATTGTGGTGAAAATTGTCATTTTTGAAGTGATGTAGTTTCCACACCCAAAGTCGGAATGGAGCACGTGGATAGGCATTGGAAAGCTTATCCAGCAGGGAACAATGGTGCATGACTATATTTGAATGAGGTTATCATACCCCATATATAATTATAGCATAAAAGTGACTGTGACTGTTTTGACATATTATTGACAATATGGGCAATTTCTAGAATTACATGAATGGGCAAAATAAATGAAGACAAATTAACTCTGTAAATGATTCCATGAGTTTAATTATGTTAAATATTGATTGTTTATGTTTCTATAAGCATTCCTAAGATGTCTAACAAATATTTTCATAATGCACAGTGCTTGCAGCTCATAAGATTTAATAGTGTAGCAGGAGTAGCATACAGGGAAGAGAGTCTCCAAAGAAAAATGGTGACCATAAATGATGTTCAGGATCCTTATGAGCATGAATAATATGTGCTAGGATAAATTGTGAAAGAAGGGAATGTTGAGACTAAATTCAATGGGAGAAGGGAGCAAGTAACTCCTCAAAATTTGGTTGAAACCATGGTGAGTTTCAATGAAAGGTTGATGAAGGCTCAAGAAGAACAAAACCAACTCAATGCTGCTATTTTTCAAAGCCTCACTGATATGCAGCAGAAGATAAACCTTGGGTCCAACCCAAGCAATGTAGGTGAAGAAGGAAGAGATGCAAAAAGTCGCTTTAGAGGTCGTTCAAAGAAGAGGACTCCAAGCCCAAGGAAGAGTTATGTGAGCAAGAAGCATAGAACACCTTCCTCTAGATCTTCTTCCAGTAGATCATGTGACTCCATAGGTTCTCGAAGAAGTCCAAGGCATATGCCCAGGAGATTTGATGGAAGAAAGAAGTTCAAAGGCATCCCACATGGAGAATTCAGGAATGCAAGGCCTCCCAGATTTGATGGAGAATACAAGATGGACCAAGAGGTAGAGGCATGGCTTCTTGGAATGAAGAAATATTTCAAAATTCAGGACTACTCAGAAAATGAAAAAGCCAGAATTTCCATTTACAATCTAAATGGCAGAGCTTCAATTTGGTGGGATAACCTCTTGCAAGTGAAAGGAAGATCAGCTGGGAGAGATTTAAGAAGTACTTCAAGGAAAAATACATTTCTGCTAGGTATTATGACAGTAAGAGGAAAGAGTTCGATGAACTCAGGTTGGGGCAAAAATATATGGAAGAACATGTCCATAAATGTTTGAAATTATTGATGTATGTGGCTTACATTAAAGATGAGAGAGTAAAAATCCAATGCTTCCTTGGGAGTCTACCTCAAAGTTTCAGAGATAGGATTGAGTTTGTTAATCCACCAAGTCTTGATGAAGCCATTAGAATGGCAATGCAATGCTATGAGCAGAGTAAAGGAAAATCAGAGGTTAACCAAGCATGGAAAGGAAATCCAAGAGGGAGGCTTGATCAAAAGAAAAGTGGCTTCAAACCACCATTCAAGAGTCAACCCAAGACCTTTCCACAGGGGCAGCAACCAAGGAGTGGATTCAAGCCAGCAGTAGCAGCAGATAAAGCATCAAAAGGGCCACTTCATTGTTGTGGATGTGGAGAAAATCACATGATTAAGGATTGTCCACATCGGAAGGAGAATCCCCGAAGGTTGCACAACTTAAAGGGAGCAGCAGCAATGGAGGACATGGAAAGAGAAACACCTCGAATTTATGTAGCGTTGGATAATCATCAGGCAGATCATCAATCATCAGTGGTGGAAGTTGAAGGTAAGATTTTTAAGCAATCTATTTCTATTTTGATTAATCCAGGATCTACTCATAGGTATGTTTCTCCAAAAGTGGTTGAAGGTTGTTATCTTAGAAAAGTGAAGCACAATAAGTCTTGGCTAGTTCAATTAGCCACAAGGACCAAGAGAAAAGTTAGTGAAGTAGTGGTGGAGTGCCCCATAGAATTGAATGGACTCCACACACATGTAGATTTAAATGTACTACCATTAGGATCTTATGATGCCTTAATTGGCATGGATTGGTTGGAAAGACATAGATCTAAGTTGGACTGTTATGAGAAATCACTTGAATGTATTGATGAAGAGGGAAGACCAAGATTGGTAAGAGGAATTCCCAAGCAAGTTTCAGTAAGACAAATTTAAGCCTTACAGCTAAAAAGGTTATATAAGAAAGGTTGTCAATTATATGCAGTCCATATATCATATTCGTCAGAGGACAAAGGTCCAAGGATAGAATATTTTTCATTGTTGCAAGAGTTCCAAGATGTGTTTCCGAATGAAGTGTCGGGACTACCACCAAAGAGAGATATTGATTTTACCATCGATCTTGTTCCAGGGGCAGCGCCGAATTCCAAAGCTCCTTATAGAATGAGCACATTGGAATTGGTAGAGTTGAAGATGTAGCTACAAGAGTTAATGGACAAGAGGTATATCAGGCCCAGTGTGTCTCCTTGGAGAGCACCGGTGTTATTTGTTAAGAAGAAGGATGGGACCTTAAGGCCGTGTATTGATTACAGGCAGCTCAATAAAGTGACAGTCAAGAACAAGTATCCATTGCCAAGAATTGATGACTTGTTTGATCAAATGAAGGAAGCTAGGGTGTTTTCAAAGATTGACTTGAGGTCTGGCTACCATCAAGTGAGGATAAAAGAAGAATACATTCACAAGACAGCTTTCAGAACTAGATATGGTCATTATGAGTTCACTATGGTGCCATTTGGTCTTACCAATGCATCTACTACATTCATGTGTCTCATGAATAGTGTATTCAACAAATGTTTGGATAATTTTGTGATTGTGTTATTGGATGACATTCTTGTCTATTCAAGGAATGAAGAAGAACATGAGGAACATCTAAGGATGGTGTTGCAAGTCCTTAGAGAACATCAGTTGTATGCCAAGTTAAGTGTGAATTTTACCAAAAGAAGGTGCAATATTTGGGTCATATCATTTCTGAAGAAGGTAGTGTAGTTGATCCAGAGAAGATTAATGCCATCATGGATTGGTCTACTCCAAGGAACATTTCAGATGTGAGATCTTTCATGGGTCTTGCTAGTTACTACAGAAGGTTTATTGAAGGCTTTTCCTAGATAGCTCATCCAATCACTTCATTGCAAAGAAAGAATATCAAGTTTGTATGGTCTGAAAAATGTGAGAAAAGTTTTCAATAGCTGAAGGAGTTACTTACCAGCACTCTTGTTTTGAAGATAGCAGATCCAAAGAAGGATTTTGTAATGTGCACAGATGATTGCATTGAAGGGATAGGTGGAGTACTCATGCAAGAAGGAGTTGTGATTTGCTATGAGTCAAGGAAATTAAAAGATCATGAAAATAATTATGCCACGCATGATTTAGAATTAGTAGCCATAGAACATGCTCTCAAGATGTGGAGACATTATTTGTTAGGAAGAAGATTCAAGCTTAGAACAGACCACATGAGCTTGAAGTATTTGTTTGACTAGCCTAACTTGAATGCTAGGCAAGCTAGATGGATGGAGTTTCTTTGTGAATTTGATTTTGAAATTAAGCATGTAAAAGGTAAAGAGAATAAGGTTGCAGATGCTCTTAGTAGAAAATTTCATGTTGCAGCATTAAGTGTGTGTAAATCAGATTTGAAGACAAGATTTCTTGAAGCCCAAAACAGTGATGAAACTTGCCTTCAAATTAAAGAGAAGTTGCAGCAGGGTAATGTGGATGAAAATTGTGCGGGATATCAGCTTGGTGAAGATGATATCCTCATATACAAAGATAGACTGTACATTCCAAATATTGCAGATTTGAAGAAGCTAGTGATGGATGAAATACATCAAATGCCATACTCTGGACACCTAGGATATCAGAAGACTGTAACAACAGCAAGAAAGCAATACTTTTGGCATGGTATGAAGAATGACATAGCTAAGTACATTTCTAGGTGTCAGAAGTGCCAACAAGTCAAGGCAGAGCACCAACATCCAGTAGGATTGTTGCAGCCCTTACCCATTCCCGAGTGGAAGTGGGAAGTGATCTCTATGGATTTTATAACAGGTCTTCCCATGACAGTGAAGAAAGATGATTCAATCATGGTTGTGGTGGACAAGCTATCAAAGGTATCTCACTTTATTCCAGTCAAGTCCAATCACAAGGCTAATGACATTGCAAATATTTTCATGAGAGAGATATTCAAATTGCATGGATTTCCCAAGGCAATAATTTCTGATCGTGATACAAAGTTCACTTCCAATTTATGGAAAGGATTGTTTCAAGAATTGGGAACTAGATTGAATTTCAGTACAGCATATCATCCTCAAACAGATGGCCAAACTGAGAGGGTGAATCAGATTCTTGAAGACATGCTGAGAATGTATGTGATGGATAAACCATCCAAGTGGGAAGATTACCTACACTTGGTAGAATTTGCATACAATAATCGACATCATTCATCATTGGGGATGAGCCCATTTGAGGCATTGTATGGCAAAGGATGCAGGACTCCAGTGAATTGGGATAGTTCGGTGAACAGGGTAGTACTTGGACCAGAGATGATCAAGGAAATGGAACAGGAAGTTGTTAAGATAGGAAAATTTTAAAGGAAGCTCAGGACAGGCAGAAGAGTTATGCAGATTTGAAAAGGGTGCATAAGGAATTTCAGATTGGTGATCATGTTTATTTGAGAGTGAAACCAAGGAAAAGTTCTCTCAAGTTGGGGAGTTGTGCCAAGATGGCACCAAGATATTGTGGGACATTTGAAGTCCTTGATAGGATAAGGCCAGTTGCATATAGAATTGCATTGCCTGCTAATATAAGAGCTCATAATGTTTTCCATGTATCTTTGCTTAAGAAGTATGTACATGATCATAATCATATGATTCATTAGAATATGATACAGGTGGAACCCAAGGGAGAGTTCCAAGTAGATCCTATGCGCATCCTCGACAAGAAGGTCACTTTGATCCGGAACAGAGCCATCGGGCAGGTAATGGTCCAATGGGAACACCTTAGTCCCAATGAGGCTACATGGGAGCTGGAGGATGCCATGAAAGAGGAATTCCCATTTTTGTTCAGTTTTGAGAACACCGAAGATGGTGTTGTTCTAAGGGGGAGGGGAATGTAATACCCCAATTTTGACCCTTATGGAAATATTGGCTTTTAATGTAAATATTGTATACATGTGGTGTATGTTTCCTAGCGTGGAGCTCAAGGTCAAGGCCCCGCTAGTGTATTCTTGGATTTTATTTAGAAAGGCAATTATTTGATATTTTATTACCCATGAGCTATTAAGACATGAAATATTGTAATTGATGTAAATATTAATATTTCAATAAAATACCAAAACTGGATATGGAAGCAACTAATGAAAAGGGGCCATGTGTATCCACTAGGGAGTGGTGAGGGGGTTGTGGGATGAACCATATGCTTCCAAATGTCATTTTGAGAACCCATTTGACTTTCCTTGCTGACATTTAATTCTGTTGTAAGGAAGTTGTTGAAGAATTCAGTCCATGGCTTCAATGGAGCATAGGCAGCCCAAAAATTCGTATGGTATGTATGGGATCTATTTTTATTATACCACAAGTCACTCTACCTCTTGGGAATTGGTTCTTCCTCATTCCCATTCCATTGTTGAAGATCCCAGCATCAGTTTTCATCGATTACACTGGCCCAGCAGTGAGAAAAACCAGAAATCGCAACTTTGCAAGAACCCACGTTTTGAAGAGCCATAAACACCCAAAATTTGGTATTGATAGTAAAATCCAATGGGGGATCCATAGATATGAACCTTGGGGTGAATATGAGAGTATTAGATACCCCCAAATCGATAGAAAAACCTAGTTTTTATAGCCCATAATTCTAGTGACGGGATTGAGATATTTGATCACGGAATTGAGAAATTCCAAGTGTGAATTCTAGAACAGAGGTTGGGAATGCTTAATAAACCCAGTGAAGGTTGGAATATCAATGATTTAGTAGCTTGGACCTTTCTATTCCCATCCTGAAAAGCACTAGAGGGAAGGGACGCCTAAGGGACTGTGCAACACAGAAGGGGACCTTCCTTGTGTTGGGTGTTGTAGGTACTGTGGGTGCCTTGACTCTTTGAATTATCTTGAGATGCTTGTAGCTCTGTGGTTGAGCTCATTGGCTTAGCATTTTCCTCATTTGTCTTTTGTATGCTTGATAAACCCAACGGTGTGTTGGATTAGCATAGTTGTTGAGTGAAACCGTGGTTGTGAGTGAGCCCATCTAGTTCCTCCTTAGTGGATACACAACCCATCTCGAGGGTGGTCTCTTAGCTGAAAGAATACAGGCTTGACAGAGACCTATGGTTGGGTGGAACGTTGCTCTCACATAGCCAGTTGTTTGGACATTCACATTTCAAGATAAGTATTCTCTGTGGTTAAGCTATGATCATTCTGTATTCTGTTCTGAATGATAATTGTTCATGTTGATGAATGAAAGGCATCCCGTTTTATGCAATCTGATAATTGTTGACTGTTGTATGCATGATGAAATTGTGTGTATATATAGTGTTTAATTCTCTTGTGTTTGTTGAGTATGAATATGTATACATAAGTTTTTATTTATCCATGAAATTCTTAGTAATGTATGGGGCTGAGATTTTCAAATAAGCCTTGGAATGTCAATCATGTTCCCTCTGTGGTTTGGAATGATGGGAGGGGGCGTGACAGAGGATACGTAGCCATCCAAGTCATGTTCCTCCAAGTTGTTCAACACCCTCGCCTTCCAAGTGTTGAAATTTGAAGTGCCTCAAGATGATCTTCCAATCAACTAGAGATCGATGCCATGGCTCTCAAGTATTGTTATCAACTCCTCAGGATCTACGTAGGCTCAAGTTTGATTGAAAAATCTTAGCTCCTTCACGCCCTGAGATCTGATACCATGTTAATTTTTTGAGGAAATATGATGAGCTTTGAACTTTAAAACTTTAAGTGCATAAATACTCAATACTTGAATCAATGAACCATTCAATCACATGAAACATTCAACCATAACACAAGATGTACCCTGGGGAAAACCCTCAAAACAACGAGGATGAAAAAACCCAACAAATCTTCAGAGTATAATTATGATAGATAGTAGAGAATGTCTTTTACAAAACAGCATATTGCTTTCGGAACTCCAGGTGCTAGATAAGAGAGAATGATAAAGAAGAAAGACTCAGAATAATATCCTGCACAAAGAGAAGCGCCTTGCCTTCAAGGGAGAACATAATTTGCTTCACAATGAATTCATCAATCCTATATAACATATTTATATATTCTTCACATGCATTGGCTTCTATTTTTATCTTCTAACTTCATGATGAACCTACCCTCCATCTGGATGAATCAATCTTGCATGAAGAAGAGCACCCCACTTCTCATGCAGTCCATTAACTCACTGAACTAAGTCTTAGGATGAACTCGCCCCTTAACTAAAATCTTTCCCACTTAGTTAGGTGGCTAACTAAAGTGTCATCATGCAAGTGTCGCAACTCAAGTGTCGTCTTTTAGTTTAACATAAGTGTCGTCGTGCAATAACACTTAGTTAACTAGATCTTATTTGCTATCACTTAGTTAACTCTCTTTAACTGATTCTTTCTTGTTAACATCATTGTAGTTATCAATTCGAGTTCTCCTTTGATTTACTGAATTATTCTCTGTAATTTATTTAATTAACTGAGGCATACATTGTGGCTTTAACTGAAGCTTAACAATTCGAGGTCACTTAGTCATCTCATGAGCAATTCGAATTCTCTTTTTCTCTATGCATTTATCTTTATTGCATGGTCAATATGTGTTAACTTTAATTATCTACCATATCATATTATACTCAGAATATTTTTCATATGCTGTGATCATATTATATTACTTCTCGGACCAAATGATCATATGCTAAAGTAATTCACTCTAGAGGTGGCCATTCTCTAAAGGAGACTTAATAGAAATCGATGGCCATGGTTAATAATACATAACACAATATTAATGCTTCAAAATGCAAAGAATCTACCTCTATAACTAGAGGTCCACTCCATGGGTACCTACTATAACTGGAGGTCCACATGAGATTTTGACTTGACACACAAGTCTTGAGCCTATTCAAACAAGACTTTACAACATCATCACTTTGATACATCAAAGCATTCACCTCAACACATGAGGAATAACAGCTTACAACTGAAGGCTTAGTCATTTTTTAGTCCAACTCAAGAATCTACTCCAAGTTCCTAAGTCCAACGCAGGCTCCCTACCTCAACACATGAGGCCCAATCTTGGCTTCGCATGATTGGCTTGGAGAATGACTCGTGATGTTGTACATTTAACAGCTACAACAAGTGAGCAACAACAAAGTGGCCACAAATCCAACAAGAAGCACTCCTATAAAAATAAAAAGACCCGCTAACCTATTAGATAAGGGATTAAGAAGACACCTAACTAAAAGATGGAATCCCTCACAAATTTTTTCCTCTACAAAGTGATGAAATTCGCAGACCAAATGAACTGGAAGACCAATAAGGCTCTGGAATATCCCCCTACCGAGAGGGATCCTGAGTAAAAGAGTCCTAAGAATAAATGCTTCTAGGCTACCATGTTCAGGACACGTTGGGAAAGTTTTCCTGCGGCTTCAGTATGAAGTCTACGACATGAATTCCTTCAGTACTAAATGGAGAGTGGCATTCCTACAGTAAAAAATGGTTTGTACAATAAACCAAATGTTACCTCGAAAGGGTGTAGGTAGGGGCCCTTGCAGTTGTCCAAAGTAGCAGGTCCTTGGTCTCCAAGTAGCTTTGGTTTCTCTCCAATCACATGTCACAAGATAGGGAAATCTCAACAATGGTTGAAACAAGAAGGCACTAAAGCGGCTTTAAGGGTTTCGGTAGAAATTTCGGCAAAGTGACGGAAAGGTAGAAAATGCATAATTATGATGTTAAAGTAAGGGACCTTCACCATTATTATATAGGAAAATGGTCCTAGGTAATAGCCTGTGGTATTTAGTGGACTGTGGTATTGGCCCTTGGTATTGTGTGGCATTTAGGGTTTTCCCTCTCTTTTTTACTTTTTTGAATGTTTTTCCCCTTTCTTGTTTTATTTTTTGTATTTTTGAGGATTTTATCCCTCTTTTGGGGAATTTCCTTCTTTTTTTGGGAGAATGTGGCACATTTCCCTATTTTTGGAGAGGGAAATTTTTACAAATAATAATTGTGGGACAATTTTGGGTTTTAAATTTAGGATTTATGGGCAAGTGAAGGTTTAATGTGGGAAAAATTAAGAGTGTGATGATGTGACTAAGGGATGAGTATGGTGTGCAAATTTTTGGTGTTAATAGTGACCTCAGTCCCCACCCTGATCGTCAATTTTGACATGATAATCTTAGGTTCAAGGGAAAAATACATCCTCGTCTTGCACCTCACCAAAAAATCCATCGACGACGATGAAGGTAGTGTGTACAACACTGCCTAACAGGCCACTCCAACTTCATCCAAGTTTTTTTCATCTCTTTTGACAGCTAATTCGCTCTATCGAGCTCATGAGGCATGACATTGCGTTTCTAGAACATTAATGTTGGAATCACCACCCGTCGCTTCATCGAGTATGCCAAGGACGTCCTCAATAGTGGTTTTTTGTTGACAACTAAAGATTTCTTTAGCCTCCCGTGACCAATTTATCAACCTCTTTAATACTCTTGGAGAATGACAATAAACAATACATGACTTCGATACCCAAAACACTTAGGTGATTTGCATTTGAATCTTGCCCTCTATAGTCAACCCCATGATCATCTCGGGTTCCTGGGACCATAAGGTCTGGAATGTGCGGTTATTATCTAAGTAAGTACGAGAAAAAAATATCTATGGTTTTATTAGAAGCATTTGAAGAGAAGTTGGTGTGGTCATGGATCATGACACAGACCTGCCACGTTGAGTACATCATTGCCTGATCGTTTTATGTACATCATCGTCCAATCGCAAGTCGATAGGAGAAGAAGAAAATGGTGATTTCAGATAATGGAATGGAGCAAAAATGGCAGGAATTCAATTGATGGACTAGCATTCTGTGATGGTCATCTAACAGATCCAATGGCCATGAACAAACCAAAAATCAATTGAAAACATAGAATGTGGAGAGGGAAATTCCTTACGACATAAGTAATAATAATTATGAAATCTCACAATGTATTTTTGTAACGGTTCATCTAAGAATGTATAATTTTAAATCATTTTTATTCTTCTCTTTAACAACATACATTTTTTATTGCATCAAATATGGAAAACTAATATGAGCCATGTGAATTTTATTAATGGCTATTAAATTAAATTTAGTAAACATCAAGAATTTTCACTTATAAAATTTGAAAATATACAATTTAAGTATATATGTGTGTGTGTGTGTGTGTGTGTGTGTGTGTGTGTATGCACGCACTGCTCGAAATATTTAATAAACGTGTTATACATTTCAAATAAAAATATTTCTAAGAAATATTTTTGAAATGACATAATAAGTGATACATTTAATAATTGAGACAAATATAACATGGTAAGAGCTCTAATTTTGTATACATAGAGGGTTTAAAGGCTTCTAGTTTCTTTCCATTTTCCTTTCATTATAACAAAATGACTAAGAGCATGCTTGTTGCTAACCAATATATATGTGTGTGTTATTTTGTCTTTTTTCAATAATAAGTTGCTAGTTTTCCACTGTTGTAATCCCCATTTTATGTCCAACCTTCCCCAAATGAATGTGCATATATCACTGACATCATAGTGATTTGAAGCATTTTCTTTAACTTTTGCGAACTATATAATACTACTTTCTTTTAATGAATGACACACTATTAATTTCTTTCTAAATCGATCAATATAATAATGAAGCATCTCTAAATACACTTGTAGTTGTTGAGTCGGTGGGATACGGTTACAGTGATGAGTCTGTGGAAACATGGAATTGAAGGCTAGCTCGAGCCTCTATGTCTACAAAAACAAACTAACCTATCAACCTCTGGGTCAGTAGTTCTCCCGAGGATTGTTATGCAAGGTCGAATTGTCCTGAGGCACAGGATGTTAAGCATATATGTAAACTAGAGTGATGAGTACTGAGTACTGGAGTCCCTGACTTGGGCTCTGCGAACATGTCCATTCCTTTGTTTGACAAGGTATCATTATTTCCATTTAATTATTTAATTTGTTAGTCCCTGACTATAAGTAGAGGCTATATGTTTCGCTTTTACTTATTAGTTTGTTTAAGATGGATAAAGCTCAAAGTTTTTTATATTTAATTATAAATATATTAATATGTGTCTAATTATTATTGGATTGAAAGTTTTGATTAGACAATTTTTTTTTTTATCGTTGATCAAATTTTAAAATATATAAAATTACAAAATATTAATCATAGCTTTGGAATTTTTATTAATCATCTAAATATTTTGTGTGGAGTGTATTCTGCTATGATTTAACCCTTCCTTATTATATTATTGGTTGTATTGGAATACCCTAGTATCAAATCAATGAAATTAATTCATACTATTGGATACAGGTCGTGGAGTTAAACAATACCACTAGATTTGGATTTAGGTTTGCTTAGTGAATAATTTATGGTATTCAAGGAGTAGGCACTTGCTTGGATTTTGTGGACAATATGAATTATATCACATTAATGGTTGCTTGTTTTTCAAATAGTATAGTTGAATCTTTGCTCATCTTTGAGGAACTATATGATTATGGTGGAAGTAGAGGATTTTGATATTTGATAGTGACATTATTCTTCATTTCATTTCTCAATGGTAATAACTACATGATATTCAAGAACAAAAAGGAAAGTGAGAATTTCATTATGATTAAATGTTAATCCATCGTGAACACAAGTAGCTCGACTCCTTTGACCACACAAAGTTCTTCCAATACACAAAAATCGAGATACCACCATGTATAGCTTCTTCAATACATACCTACTACATAGGCCCATTTGAAATGAACCCCTGAAATGATGTTTGATAGAAGTGGAGTGTAGTTATAGAATTGAGTAAGCCAAAAATTGCAAAGAAGAAGAAAACAATGATGATGATGATGTATCTTCTCTTATGTTATACCAATATGGCCATGGAATACCCTAAACCAGTATTCTCTCATACTAGGAGGCAATACACAATGTACCCTCACAAGCACACCCTATGGAATATTATACTTGTTGTTGACAGTGGGTAGGATTCTCCCATCCACAAGTACATTCATTTTTTTCTACTCCAACAATAAAAAACAAAAAAAATATGATATGGTTTCATGTGTCTTTTAAGACTAGTAGGTGCCAAAGGTAAACAACCTCCTGAAGCAATCCATGATGTTAAGTCATCTCTAAGATTCAACATTCCGTATTCTATCTCTAGGTTGTCATTTTGTCTTTTATTTTCCTGTAGCTCCACCTGTGGTTTTCATTATTTTTGCACTTTCTTTGCCACAAAGTTATGTCAAATGTTTTGTTAATTAGTAGAGATATGGATCTATTCTATCAAGCCAGTTCATGGAAAGCTCGGTAATTTTGGTGGCTTAAGCCATTTCCAAAAATTCTTGGAGCCAATTTGGCTATGGCATTAAAGAAACCCTAACAAAAATGGAATTGTAAATTACATTTTTAGGGGTGTCAAGGGATGGGGGATAAGATATTTTAGTGGTGTACTGGTGAGCATGGAAGCAATCAGGAATGGTGATTTCATGGCTGGTTTTCGCCTCGACATCAAACCACTTTGTGAGATGAATTTGAGGGGGAAGCAATCACATTTGACAAAATTTTGAATATCGTTGATCTTCACATCTTATTGCATCTTTTTTAAAATATTTTTTGGTCAATCTAAATGGTTTAGGGTTTGTATTTGAGATGTTCAGGGTTTGGTAGAAATGGGTTTTTATGACTTTTTTGAAATTAAAATATTTAAAGTATTAATGATAGATATTTAGTGTTGTTATGTATATGGTGTTTATTGTTGCAAGATAACTAACATTATGGTGTTTTAGATATATTTTTTTAGAGAGAACCATCTCATAGGGTTACAAGAAACGTGAAAAGAAAGGTGTGCATTTTCCCTATGTATTTTTGTTTAAACCATTGTTTGTGTTTTATATTTTGCTGGACATGTTCAAATCTGAAGCCTTGAAGATATGGAGTATTTCATACTAGATTTAATAAAAAATGTATGTTGACATGTATTGGTCCTTTTTTTAACAAAACTATGACTCAAAACGCACAAAATATTAAAATTTGGAGCCACGAGTAATATCTAACTGCATGTTTGTAGGGTAGAATAGTGTTTTGGGTTATGGGTTAGGGTTTATGCCCTAGATTGTTCTTAGAGTTCTTGGAAAAATGGTCATAATCATGGCACCAGTTACATTTAAACAAGGTATTTTCATATTCCATCTTTTGCAAATGAACCAAATTATCGATTTTCAACTCCAAGGCTTCCATAGCCCTTTCTCAAGATCTAGTTTATCACAAAATCTAGTGGCATATATGCTTGATTTCAACTCTTCTTTGTCTAGGTACTTACCCAACATATTTCAAATTGGCTCCATGGTTGTAGTGTCCCATAATATGAGGAGGAAGTATGATAGTCCAACCCAAATTGGGATTGCAAAAGGGATTTTTTCCTCTAGGTTGAAATCTAAGAGCCATCTATTCAAGTATAGCCCAAATGGTCCCATAAGTCATGGGCCACTTGTAAAAATAAAGTCCTGGTCCTCCTTGAACTCAAAATGAAAAGCATAGAATCCTAGCTTATTATGCTATGTTGTGATTCATAAGTAAAAATATTTTTATGTTCTTAAATTTTAGACCTTGAATTAAGGTGAGCATTTCAACTTTTAACCTTAGTTCAAAAGGAATGCACATAATAAGGCTTATTATTGAGCCTAGTTTAGGACTAACACTAATAGTTTCTTAAATATACAATTGACTCTTGGATTCAGTCTTTGATATGCTTCCAATTTGAACATATTCAAGACTTTCAAGTAGAATGATGCAACTCAAGTTCTAAAGCTTTTTGTTTGGTATATAATAGTCAACACATAGCTGGGAACAAACCCACAAAAAGGGGAAAACTAATGTGGAAATGAACTTCAGTGATGTGCAACATGTGGGCATAGGGATATACAAACATATTCAAAAAATCAATTAAAAAATAAAGATAGGTTGGCAATAGAAAGCACAAGCTTATTAAAGCATAAAACAGTAGGTAGAAATCAGGTATTGAGGTGATGAACAACATGTTTGGCAGTACATACATCTTAATGAAAGCGATAAAAAAGATTGGACAACAAGAAAAGGATTTATATACGATGAATCACAAATAAAATCTAGCATATTGGAAGGTGCACTGACAAAAGAAAAATTCTAAGTTCAAGAGAAGAAGCTCAAACTTTTAGGGTATGTATTTGACCTATTGTTGGAATTTTAGTCTTCCAAAGTGTCCAAATGATGTAGATTATTTAGAGAACGAAATGAAGGAAACAATATAAAATGGAAACATGCACTCAAAGATGTTACATACAACATGTAATACCCCTAGTTTTGACTTAGAATGTATTTATCCAAAATTATGTAAATGATGTAAATATGCTAGTGCGGAGCTCAAGGACAAGGCTCGACTAGTGAATGTCTAGGCATGCATGATGTTTACATTTTATTTGGACTGTTTAGTTGGATTTTATGTTGATTTAGAATATTATGTAAATATTATGTGCATAAACAATAAAATGGTCCAACAATGGTTGTGTAAAGAGCACCAAAGGGGCTATGATTCCACCAGAGGGGAAGAGGAAAGGGGGGTCCATGGGTGACTAAATCCTTGCTACCAAGTGTCAACCTTAGAACTCACACCTAAATTATGTCATGTTGTGAGAATAAGCCAATTATCTCCTTTTTTGACCATTTTCCAATCATCAATGCATGTGTGTGGCTGGTGGGAAAAGTCACCTCATGTAGTTATTGAAGCATGGGATTGACTGCACTTTTGTAACAGTTCTGTCATGACAGAAGTCAGTTTGCAGCTGCCATAAGTCATGTCAATTGTCTTTTCACCATTTTCCCATATCCCTTGGAGTCAACCCTCATTTGTCTCATTCTTTCACGTATATGGAGAAGATGCAGAGCTCTGCCTTGTTGTTGATGAACATTCAATGTTGTTTTGAACCCAGAAATTCAAATTTGGAGACCATGCTGCAGATGGGGAAGTGGGTATTGTTGATTGTAGGTGAGCAAAGAGGTTAGTCAAGCTAGGAACCCTTACCCTTGAGTTTTGTTGCTCGTAGGTTCTTGAGAAGCCACATATTGAGGCTGTAGGTGGTTCTATAGCAGCCAATACCAGCTTGGAATTCTTCTATGCACACACTGGAAGCACCAAGAAAGATGGATCGCCCAAGAGAACCATGGATCAGTGAAGGGGATGCCTGAGCTAGAAGGGTGTTGTGTGGGGCAGGTATTGTGGAAGCCAAGGCTGTGAGGGATGAGTGAGACCCATGTAGGGCTCTGTATGAGCATTTGGCTAAGCACAAAGAGTAGAATGGGTTGTGGGATGAGAGAGAGAAGCCTGTAGATGTTTCCTTCGCCCTAGTGGCCTCATAGCCCAGCTTGGGGGTAGCCTCCCAGCATAAAGAGTATATGCTGGATGGAGTGCCTATGGTTGGGTGGAAAAGCGCTCTTACACAACTAGTTGCTTGGATCTGCATTTCTTAAAGATAAGTATTCTCATGTATTTGAATCTGAAATGTTTTATTTGATGCCTGTAATGTTTATGCTTGTATTTTCATATTATATGTGTGTGGATAGATTTGAATTATGTTGTGCATGTTTATTTATGTTCTACACACATTATGTTTGTTGAAAATTGTATTATGGACTTGGGGCGAAATTTGAGAGCCCATATTTGGCCAGCGTCCCCTCCCGATGGCCGGACTGGGTGAGGGGACGTTACACAACACAATAGTAAAACAATACCAAAATTCTATCAATGAATGAAATGGAAAGGCATTGTACACTGCAAAGTAATACAATCTAGCTAAAATGGCAGTATCTTATCTTTGAAGAGAGATGTATCAACTACACTCATTCACTAGAAGACCACTACAAGAGGCCAAAAATGAACTTTTAGCATAAAGTGGTAAATTTACCCTAAGAGGAAAAACCCTAACCCTAGGAGATGAAGTGACCAAAAGGAAGGTGGGCCCCATGAGGTCTAGTTGATACATCAACTTCTTGGGGCCACAAATTCCACATACAAACTCTGTTTGGGGTGCATAATGGCTTGTTGGAAAGATTTCGACGAGAAGAAAAATTATGGTCAAGACTTAGGCAATATTTTGGTAACCCTAAGCTATTGTAGGGCCAAAATACATTGTTTAGGACCTTAAAAATCTTCCAAAAGTTCAAGACCTAAAAAATCGTAGAAAAGGGGGGAATGTGCATAATCATTCTAAGTTAGTGGAAGGATGGATGGCCACTGATATCCACTTGGATCACCAAATAGGCTTGTGATATGACATCTAAACAAAATCTAGGAAAAAAAAGGGCTTTCAAACGATAGATCTAAAAAAATTTAAAGCTAGAAAATTAATCCTCACAACCAAATAATAAACCCTGTGCATAAATGATAGCCTTGCATATAAGTGGCAAGTTTAACACAACATTTTCTCTTCTCTAGCAACTTTCCATGTTAGACAAAATTTCATTACCAATTCACCAGATCTGATAACACCATTTATCATTCTATAAAAAAAAATGTTTATATCAAATTTGGTAAAAAAAAACAAACCTATGACAAAATAAAAAATTTATAAATTAAAAACTTTTAAAAGGACGCAAAAATTACAAAACAAAAAATGATGTAAAAAATGAAATTATAGCCATAATGAATTTTTATCTTATAAAATACATCCAAATAAAATTGGTTATCCACTCCAACCTTATGAAAATTGCCTTTGACTTTATACCTTAAAACTTTTCCCTATAATGTATCCAAATAAATTTTGTCATCCACTCCAATCTTATGAAAATTGTCTTTGACTTTATACCATAAAACTTTTCCCAAACATATGGATAAACATAAACTATAATATTCTTAACTTTAATTATCCATAAACTATAGTATTCTTAACTTTAGAAAACTAAGATAGGCAATCAAGCTATGATATTTTTGAAGTAGATATTAATACTTGGCTTAAGGAATAATTTCACTTTTAATGACAAACTAAAGTTGAAAACTAAATTAAATTTTATTAAAGTAGTTCAAATGTTATATGATTTGGACTTTTTCCAACTATTATTACCTAAATCAAGCTATACAATCTTTGGTCAAATTGCATAAATAAATTTAAAGCCCTCAAATTCCTTTGTTGCACCCACATTGTCCAATTTCAACAACTTATATTTGGATTTCTAACAATTCTTCTTGATATTTTATTAGATTTAGAGCAAAACTCGCCAAAAAATATATAAACACAAAAAGTCTAAACTATTGCAATTTTATTAGTCATTTCTACTAACTAAAGTCCAAACTAGTTATTTCTACTAACTACTTAGAAAATACCCAAACTACTACATTTTTATTGGTCATTTCTACTCACTACTCATTGATCACCCCAACTTGTCAACCAAAATTATAATTGATCTTGTGCATGTCACCATTTATCAATCAAATAACTCAAATGATTGCTAGAAAAAAATATTAAAGATATGTAGTTAATAGCAAATGTTTTACAAGACATATTGGGAAATGAATTTTTTTTATCTTTGCATTCCATTAAAAATGACTAAGAAAATAGATAACAACTCAAAACCTAAAAACATTTAGCAAAATAAAACTCTATCACAATATGGACCACCAACCAATCCTATCATATCACATAACATGGTTTCGTATCACTTTCTTACTTATCATCACTTAACAAAGTAGATAACATCCCTCACTTATCATCACTTAACAAAGTAGATAACATCTCAAGACTTCAAAACATTTAACATAGTAAAACTCTAGTGTAGACCGCCAACAAATCTTATCATATCACATGACATGGTTTTAGGCAAAGACTAACCATTGAGCCACAAAGCATTAAATGCTCGATGATTAGTCTTCACCCTAGAGTTTTACCCATCACTTTATAAAACATTTAACAAAGTAAAATGCTCGATGATTAGTCTTCACCCTAGAGTTTTACCCATCACTTTATAAAACATTTAACAAAGTAAAACTCTAGAGTTAAACACCAACAAATCTTATCATATGAGATGACATGGTTTTACTCGTCACTTTCTAAGACGCGTGGAATAACAAAAATTATCATTTACGTACAGCAAACACTTTCACATATGTCGTGTTACTCTAGAGTCTACAACATTATCTTGATCTGTGGCCAAGGGAGCCATGGTTCTCATTCTCTGGCAAGATTGATCTGAATCCAAGGAGAGCAAGGGCATTGCAATGGCGGACTCTTCGTGTCTGCATCGTCCACACGTGGTGGTGGTTCCACTTCCAGCACAGGGCCACATCAACGCTCTTATGCATTTTTCCAAAACTCTCGCTGCCCGCGGTTTTCTCATCACGTTTCTCACCACCGAGCGCCTCCACCACCGGATTTTCAGGCGCCCTCACCAGGAGATATCTGCCATCCTGCAAGAGCATCACGACCTGCACATTCACTTCCAGGTCATGCCAGACGGCATGCTACCCGATGGTGGAGGCGCCAGTAAGATTGGAGAATTGTTTGAGGCGTTGCAGAACAAGGTAGGGCCAGTCATGGAGCAGCTTCTCCGCAAAGTAAACGAGGAGGGCCCCCCTATCACTTGCATTCTCTCTGATAGCTTTTTCGCCGCCACACACCAAGTAGCAAGCAGTCTTAAAGTTCCCAGGGTGGTGTTCTGGCCTTACTGTGCAGCTGCTTCAGTTGCTCAGGCCAATACTCAACTCCTCATTTCCCAAGGATTCATTCCCGTCAAAGGTATCATATGCACTACCCTGTTACAACATATCCTCTCTATGGTTACTGATCACCTAAACCCATGTGACCCCAGTTATAGGATTTCAATATCTAGAGATCTTTCAAAAATTCCAGTCCTCTTCAGCAGCCTAGTTAAGACTGAAAACAGGAGTGGGACTATGCCAGGCTCTGCTCACCACATCTGGGAGCAACTAATTCTACTTGTCTTGCCTAGTTGAGCCTTATAAATTTAAAACCGGTATATACAACCCTTGACAAGTAAGACTGAAGCTATAATACTGTTTTCCAAGTAACTAAAAATGATAAGTGACAGACCTGAAAAAGAATATCATATTTACTCGAGTTGTACTTCAAAGGTATACATGGATCTGGATCTACCATCCCAGGGTATGATTCGATCTTCCAAATGATGGTTTATTCGCCAAGTATCTTTTCTAGAATACTATAGGAAACGATCTAACTTCAGAACTATTGTTTTTGTTGACCGAATAAATTTTACTTCAGTGAGGGTTAAAATTTGATGCCTTTAATATATATATATATATAACAACTCAAGAACAATAAGTACACCAAGAAAAGTGAGCTGCATTCTATAGTACAGGTCGGGATGGACCATCAACTCTCTGTGTGAGAGAGAAAGAGTATCCCTGTATGTGTAATGGCACATTGAATCTTGAGAGTATAATGGATGCATTGAATTATGCACACTTTGAATCCCATCTATGATGTGTACCTCAATGTTGTGAAGCTTGAGGATGCATATCTCTACTGTCAAGCTCAAGGATCCGTATTTCAACTTCACAGGTTCGCACAAATTGATGGCCTGCTGCCTATGAAATATTAAGACTTAAAATGTTCAACCTTCAGCTTGATAACCTCAATGAACATCTCGGACCGGGGGTTGTAAGGGTAATGGCTACTTAAAAATTTGCTTAAAGTTGTATGTGTGGCTTCTTAAAACTTTGCTCAAGTTGTGTGTGGGTGTGTGGGTGTGGGGGCTCCTTCAATTGTATATTTGTTTGTGTATGTGGTTAAATAGCTTTACATGGCTGTTAAATTTTAACCCTAGCCTCAATTTATCCTCTACTGTGAAGTGGTCCTCAGGCAGGAAACTAACAATGTTGTGTAGAAGGATCTGCTAATTGTACATTGTGCATGCCTATATTTGTCTTGTCGTTTCTGGATTAAGTAAACTCATAAAAAAAATTGTGTGTAGAACATAATCTTCAATGAGTTACACTAATAGAGGCAAGATCATAAACATAAGATTGGACATAGATTTTGGAGGATAAACAAGACAAATTTCACTGCTCCCTGCAGCAGTTACAAAAACCAAAATAAAATTTACTTATGAGGAGAACCCCTTCTCACCCAATCTCAATCTCTCACAATCTGCCTATATCCTTTATATATTTTGCAGTGCCTCTGCTTCAGTTATAACGCAAGAAGCATTCCATTTAGCCGTCTGTTACAAAGTTTAACAGCTTCTTAAAAAGCAGCCAGATTTAACATATTACATTTCTGGTAACTGGTAGTATATGTCTCTGATGTAACTGGTAGTATATGTCTCTGATATTGTTGTTTCTGTTGCTCCAAAAAGAAAGATAAGAAATATTTTGAGTGATGCAGAGAAAGCACACACATCTTTAAACCATAATGATGGCCATATCCACACTACTTCCTTAATTCAAATGTTGGCAAACAAACTGGACATTTGACATATATATTAAATCTTTTGTTGAAATTATAAGACATCCATCTTCATTTAGTAAAGACGAAGAATTCCATGCTAACCTTAGCGCATTGAACAGGCCTTAGGAATTCTGCAAAGCTTCCTCAATTTTCATTACTGATTATCTCCTGTTTGTTTTTGCAGCAGAGGATGTCAAAAATCCTACCAAACTCATCACCTGTCTACCAGGTATCCCACCACTCTTGCCAAAAGATCTTCGTTCTTTTTATCACGAGGAATGCTCTTCTGATCTCATGTTTCATACCCAAGTTTATGAAAGCGAAATCCAGAATAAGGCAGATTGGGTTCTAGTGAATACATTTGAGGAGCTTGAAGGAGCAGAATCTATACAAGCCCTATCAAAGGGGTACCCTGCACAAGCAGTAGGACCTGTTTTCCTTGGGGAATTCCTGCAAGGAGGACACTCTTTTCCAAAAGATATACTCAGAACAAGCTTGTGGGAGGAGAACGAGGAGTGCATGAGATGGCTAGAGAAGCAAGCACCAACATCTGTTCTGTATGTTTCATTCGGAAGCTATACACTTATGTCAAGAGCACAAGTACAAGAATTGGCCTTGGGATTGGAGGGTAGTGAACAGCCCTTCATGTGGGTCATTCGTCCAGACCTTGTTGAAGGAGAGTGCGGAGCACTCCCTGAAGACTACTTACATCGCGTTAAAGATCGAGGCCTTCTTGTGACTTGGGCACCACAGTTGAAAGTGCTTTCTCATCCTTCTGTGGGGGGGTTCTTGACCCACAATGGTTGGAACTCCACCATTGAAAGCATCAGTATGGGTGTCCCCATGATTGGGTGGCCATACTGGTCAGAACAGTTTCTCAACTGCAGGTTTTCAAGGGATATATGGAAAGTAGGCATGGATTTAGAGAGTAAAGCTGGTGGAAATGGTTTCGTAAAGTCTGTTGAAATAGAGACAGTGGTGAGAAGGCTCATGCAAGGGCGTGAAGGAAGGGAATTGAGGAGGAATGCTGCCACGCTCAAGGAAGCTGCAATCAAGGCAGTTATGCCCGGTGGTTCCTCACAAACTAATATTGACACATTTGTTGAGCATATCAGGAATCTTTCCCAGCAAAACAGCATGAGTTCTGCTGGGTCAACCTAGCCACATTTTTTTGCAGAAATCAATTCTGCTTCTCCTTTGTAGCATTTGGAGCAGCATGTTTAAATTGTGTGGTTAATCTGTAACAGGTATAGATAAATCATTTGTGTAGGACTTCAGTGAGAATGTCCATATTCTTTTCTGTTTAAATGAAAATTTGTACCATTTTAGGGTTCTTTACATGAATGATGTTGCTCTTTAAGGAGAAAAGATGGAAGAAGAAAAAAATAAAGAATGAGTTGAAGTCTCTTGAATGGGGAGAATGAAACAACAAACTTAGATTAGAAAGGATGATTTGCCAAAGATAACAGAGTAAAATTTGTGTATGTGCAAGATCTTCAGTAAAACGTTTTTGCCTTGTTAACATTCACAAGCCATATTGAGAACTTGAAACTGAACCCCAGCTAAAAAGTTAAGGTTGAACCCCAGCTAAAAACTGAAAATTAAACATAACGTAGAATTCCCAACTCTAAATTCAGTATGACTGATTTCATCATTTTCTTGTTTCTTCCCACTAACCTTTGTTGGATGATCATGCACTCCCCTGCCGAGTGATGGCCTCTATTACCTCTCAATCAAGATTGCTACATTGGGAAGTTCGCATAGACCCTCCTACGCTAGTGTGAGTATGAGAGCATCGGTGCTTAATAAGGATAGGGCTTCGTCTCAGCCCAATTCAAAATAAAAAAGTATTTTCAATATTTTGATGTGTATGTATGCTCGTGTATTTTTTTTACAATTATTTGTTGGCTTTCTAGATTACAAGAATCCCAAGGTTGGAACATTTGCTACATTGGGAAGTTCGCATAGACCCTCCTACGCTAGTGTGAGTATGAGAGCATCGGTGCTTAATAAGCATAGGGCTTTGTCGGCCCAATTCAAAATAAAAAGTATTTTCAATATTTTGATGTGTATGTATGCTCTTCTATTTTCTTTACAATTATTTGTTGGCTTTCTAGATTACAAGAATCCCAAGGTTGGAACATTTAAGCAACAAATTGGAATATAAAACAATGCCAAAAATTTACAAAAAGGAGGCTATTTGCATTGGGAGATTATGTGATGGTTACAACTTGCACCAAGATATATGTATTTAATAAAAAGCATATCAAGGGAAGTGAACCCTTCTAATTTGTGCAGAGGAGTTCTTTAGAGTTGTTTCCAGCTTTTAAGTTTTGGGTCTAAAAGTTTTTACCGTTTTAGCCTTTAGGATTTGCTTCAGTCTGCTCAAACATTGATCAATTGCCTTATTTGCACATCAATCAGTGCATGAGTTTGTTGATTGCCTCACATGGTAATCCTATTTGTGGTAGTAAATCTAATCCATTCGATTTGGCCTTCCAAGTCCCAGGGCGCTCTTTTATTATTGTTATTTAGGCACTCAATGCCTTAACTTGTAAAATACCCTCCATTCTTTATCTTATGGATTCCGAGCTTGAGAGAGTATTATTCCTTATATGAACACTCTTGTTGGAGCCGGATTCTTTGTGGTATCCCGTAAGACACTACAGTAATTAAATATAGTTTTGTGGGCTTCATTTCGAAGAACATCCCTCCACCTTTGTTAAACCTAGGTTGCCCTTTGTTGCTCCGTCAAAGTTGAGTTTTAACCAGCTTGCATTGGGGCCTTCCGTTCTGGTTAATCCTTTATTTACTCCATGGCTTGTCCTTCATCAGGGAAATCGATTATCATTGAAGGTCATTGATAAATAACAAGAGTAGTTGCAATGCAACAAGTCCCTGTCATTAAGATTTGCGTTATATGTACACGTGTAAATGCCTGAACATATCCCGGTGGCAAGCTCCAGCGCCCTAGTTTCTGTCTGCACCATCATTTTTTAGGTGAGGATGGATGTAGGCTACATGCATCACTTGTATTTATTATTGACATTGAGTAAGTGTTGAAAAGTGCCATGTGCAGTGGACTGAGGACATCCCGCAAGTGTCATGCAGTTCCATGTATGGTTACTGTGTCATTGCCCATCAAAAATATATGCAACCTATTTAGGAGAAGAAATTCAATCACAGTCCCTTGAATTACCATTGAATTGACAAAATTCTCTTCAACTGGAAGTCTAGAAGTACCTGTTACTTCAAAAACATTCCGTCTCGGTGAGTGAGTCAGTTTCCTCAATGTGGCATCCATCCATCTTGAGCATCAGAATTTTTTTTCCTATACAATGCAAAGCATCAATGTGGCATCCATCCATCTTGAGCATCAGAATTTTTTTTCCTAAACAATGCAAAGCATTTATGTAGCAATGTCACAAATTTAGAAGCTCAGTGACTTAAAAAATGGTTGTTACTATGCAGGTTGCGAAACAAGAGATCGTTCGGTCACGAATGCTTCCTCACTTCCCATTAAGACATAGGATTCAGTAGAGGAAACGCCTAAGGGCGCATTAAAGTAATGCATCAAAAGAAATTAAACCCTTTCCATCAAAGGGTTCAAACGAAATTTTAAAATATGACAGTTAATAGCAGAGCACCGCATTTTCTAGAGCTCAGGCCGGGCCCAGTCGAAATGATCCAAGCTCTGGCGATTTCCTTCTCAACTTCACCAATGCTCAGATTGAGGACAGCGTTAATAATTTCCATCGACCCGGCTTGATCAGACAATCCAGGAAAACTTGAAACGCTGGACATGCAGAGTTCGGAATAGAGAGTGCTGCTGCAAGCATGTTGCACTGCCATGGGCGTCGATTTTTATATGTTTCATATGACTGGTATGCGGATCATCTCCATTCTTCCTTTTACTAAATCTACCAGCAATCCCAACTGCAAAACAGACAAACAGAAATGACGAGTAGAGTTGAAGTCACGATAGTAACACTAACAAGAAGTCTCTTACCGCCACCTTGTGGCTCTCATGGTGGATTGCTACGGTACAGCATTGAATTTCGCATAATTTATGCCTGTACTATTCATTCTAACGCCAAGCAGCTTTCCCTAGCAGTCAAACTAAACTAAGAACTCAGAACATTAGCTTTCATGCCAATCCCCGGATCTCAGCAAATTATGCACATCTTATCAGCGTCTAACTTCAGCCAAATGGAACGGAAACATTCAATAAACATTCAATTAATTTATTAATAGATATCATTGATAGGTTGGTTTGGAGAAGAGTGGTCCTCATGAGCTGTTGCAACGGAAACATTCAATAAACATTCAATTAATTTATTAATAGATATCATTGATAGGTTGGTTTGGAGAAGAGTGGTCCTCATGAGCTGTTGCAGCATCCTGGTGGTTTCAAATGTGCAATTCTAAGTTTAATTTTTAGTTTCAGGTATGTATTCTGAATGTTAGTCTTTTTATTATCTATTTGTTTGAAATGTTCCAATCCTTTTATCTATTTGTTTGGAGTATGTGTATTTCATGAAAAAATTAGGTCCTCACATATAAATCTTATACAAATCTTGTACAGTTATACTTATTGTTAATGTTGTAAAATTATAAATCTCATGAATAAAACTAATATTTTTAAGATATATATGGCTCTCAAGATGTATATTATTTAAGTTTTCCTAATTATAATGTTTTTTGCAAGAATGTCTGTTTTTAAGTTAGGACCTTCCACTACTTACAATACATAAATGTAATATGTAATGTACTAAATGAGGACCTTTTACTTACAATACATAATGTACAAATTTTTTCTTTAAATCAGACGAACCAGAGAGATCCAATACATAATGTACAAAAAATTCTTTTAGCTGGTTTGCTACATAATGTACAAAAATTTCCTTTAAATCGGACTTACAAAAATTTCCTTTAAATCAGACGAACCAGAGAGATCCAATACATAATGTACAAAAATTTCTTTTAGCTGGTTTGCTATTTTGGAAGAAATGGAAACCAGACGAACCATATAGAACCAAGTCAATTTGACATGAAGCCCAAAAGCCAAAAAGAGTTTAAGATCGCTGTTATATTTTACTTATACAAATAATCCTTAGAATTGAATGCTTTGATCACAAATAATGTTTCCTTGGGTCTCTATGATACATAGATTTCATAGCGTTACATACTCATCAGAATGAGAGCAAAAACATGCAAAATCTATTTAAGGCACATGCAACGAAATCCTACAAAATTCACCATTTCTGAGCTCTGCATACACACTGAGGGAATTATGCAATTTATCTTGACCAGGAAAGATTAGTCAAAACCTTGCAGTGATAATGCAAGGAAAAAATTGGGTCATGGGTAGTTGGTCGGTTGGCGGTGCAATGGTCCACTAGGTCTTTGCAATCGATGATGATATGGGGGAAGTCGACCGGTGCAGTCGGTGGTCGATGATACTTAGTCGAATGTTAACGGCCAGTGCAAGTGGTTGTCCTATGGTCGAACCTCTCATTGTCGGTGCAATTATGGTCGTGTTGAGGCCTCGGTTGTGCAAGTTAGATGCAAAGGTGTTGGAATGGTTCCAAGGCTCCCAACAGAGGAAGAAAACCCAAGTTGAAAGGCTTCGAAAGACCCTGCGCAAGGGCAGTTCTATCCCCAACCTGTTTGGTATGGTGATCCTCCACGGATATTCGGCCTCCACTGGCACTCTAAGAGTCGGTGATTTGACCAATTAGGTTAGTTTTCCAATCAAGGAAAACGAGGGTGTGAAAATAGTAAAGCTAAGCTAAGCTAACATATTTTAGAAGAGGAAATTAATCTAGGTTAGTCCTATTCTAATAAGAAAGATTGATACTGTGCAGTTCAACCTTGAGGTATGATGAACAAGTAAATTACCACCTTCAACAGAAATGTCTTTGATGTGTTACTTATTAACTTAAATCACGATCCATTAATGAAAATTAAAAGACAATAATTCAAGTACTTAAGCCTGTTCAAGATTCAATCTGTAATCATTCTGTCAATTGAAAAATTAACCATGATTATTATGTGCAACGAATCATTTGCAGAAATCAACAAAGAAAGTATCAATACTGAATAAACTCAATAGAATACTTCACAGCATCAACCAGTCATATAGAGAAACCAATATGATAGATCCATACATTATATATATGCAAAATGATAACATTCACTGTAGATGACAATTTGAAGTACACAATCAGTAATTCTCAAATAAACTTGAAGAATAACAAGAGATAGATCAAAGATGACTTTACTATATTAAAAGAGTCTTGTACAGAAATTACAAAAGCTCTGATGAACAGAGTATCCCCAGTCCCTTCTCTTGTTGATGCGTAACTTCAAAATTCCCAACCCTTAACTACGAGAAGCAGTGCTCGTTAAATAGGAAATTATAAAAGAGTGCAAGTGGGATTCCCCCCCCCCCAAAAAAAGGGATTACAACTTCGGATCTTGCTAAGGATCCAAGAAATCTTTCCATTTTCCCGGTTTACATGATTCTACTGACCTTTCCTCTAAATGATTTACTGGGATCCACCTTCTAATTAAAAAGTTCCTCGTGACACATCAAAAATTCAGTGCTTAATTGATGAGTATTAGTGACGGGAGGTTTGGCTTCTAGAGTATCTTACATGGGAATTTCTGGTTTATGAGCGACATCTTCAAAAACAGAGAAATCCGTCAAGGGGTCCACCTCAGAAGGAGTTGGCAGAATATCATATTCTTCGTTAATTATAAAATCCCGTATAATAGTATCATCTTTATCAATCGGCTCTTCAGGATATTTCTTTTCCTTTTTCTTGAGGAGCTGCACATAGACAGATAGAGCTCTAGAATCTTCTTCTTTGCTATCGCTGCTCACAACAGTGATACCTGCATCAAAAGGAGGTGGCATAGATTCTTGATATAGCAAGGGCTGTAATTATTCATCTTCAAAACATGCATCAAGAGATTCATTTCCTGTCTGCATATTGGTCATACAAAATGCATCAAGAAGAAACTTACAACATCAACATGCAAATTTTCTTTTTAAAGAATACAGAGGACGAACTAAAAGTTTCATGTTTATTACCAATTTAAGGCCAATTGATAGGATGGTAATGATTGAGCAGAACCAGTCGTAAGGATCAAATTATTATGATTAGGACACTGCAATCATCCGGACTGTAACGAAATGAGCTATAGCGTGTATTAACCGGATGTGGATCCATACGAAAGTACAAATCCAATCGAGATTCGCATGACTTAAATTGGATTTGAAAGCTCATCATTACCAATCTAATCACATCAATAATCATGACTCTAAAATTGGGAGGAAAACATAAATTATGGCGAGAGAGCTAACTGCGAAAAGACGAAGACAAGGGTTTTAGCACGTTCCAACTGGCAACCTGACTTCACCTGTCAAACTGGATCCAGATCACCGATTTAACAGAACGACCAAAGGGACTCCTGCTGAGACTATAGGGTATAATTTACAAATCCTTGCGGAGTCCAATTAACAATAAAAGAAGGTCATTACTGAATCCAAAACAACTAAACTATTGAACGTAGAATGCAGCAACGGCAACAACCTAACCTAAAATAATTGAAAAACGGGTAAAAATGACCCTTAGCAACCAAAATCACAGTAAAAATTGGCGCAGCACAGTAAATTCAAAAGTAAAAATGATAAAAGAAAAATAGAAAAACCCTTATTTATCGAATTTACAAGACGAAATCGTGACTGTGCGATCGGAGTGGATGAATGGCTCAGATTACCCGAATCAGGATTCAGGATCGGGCCGTTGGTGCTTTATTCACAAAATTTAAAAAGGTTCTCGAAAGCCGCAACCCGAAAAGTTGGGTTCGGGTTTCAGGATTGCACACTGGAAAAACATAACAAGAAAATTAATTCCCGAAAGCCGCAACCCGAAAGGTCGGGTTTGGGTTTCGGGGTCGCGATCCACAAGAAAGACGCAAAACAAATTCCCAAAAGCCGCAACCCGAAATTCAGGGTTCGAGTTTCGGAAACAGAATAAAGGTAAACAAAAAACGAACCCTTTTCCCGAACCCGAAATGCGACATTGTTGGGTTTAGGGTTTCGGGAACACACAAAAATGATAAAAATGAAATGAAGTCCCGAAAGCCGAAAGCCGCAATAACGGGTTTCGGGTTTCGGGGACACGTATCCCAGAATTATTAAAAGGAGGAACCTACAACCCGCAACTGTCGGGTTTCGGGTTTCAGGTTGGCATAACCAGAAAACAAAGAAAAAGGAATCCCGCAACCCGCAACTGTCGGGTTTCGGGTTGGAATAAATAAAACACAAACACTCAAAAATTAAGTTTTTCTCTAGACCGAAACACTTAGAAAAAGAAATAAAAAACTTGGCAAACAGACAGTCCAAAACCATGTGTAGGGGTCTTCAGGATTTGGTGTTTAGCAAGCACTTACCCAAATGCTTTTGCATTTATTTAGAAATAGGGCTCCTGTGCTTCAATTAAGCATGGGATATGATGTGGCCACAACAAATGGCGACTAGCTGGGACGAACCAATTATATCTACAATAAAAAATTCAACTAAAGAAAGTATGTCAGGAAACCAAGACCATCCCAACCTGAAATTTTAGAAAACGTTCACCAAAGGGAACAATTGATAAGCAAGAAACATAAAATTAATATACTTCCATACATGATCATGTTAAAGTAATGCTAATTGGATAAGGAAATTCAAGAAACAACTGAGAGTCTTTACCTTTATGCAATCACAGAAGCCAGTTTGTGTTAAACCTATAAATTAGCTCAGAATTACTCTTGGATATCCCAATTACACGTCACCTTGATTTGTTGAAACTTATTTGTTTACCATACTTCAATTAGCTATTTACATTCTGGATTTTTTGGTTTTTTTTTAGAGATCAATTTGGGCGTAAGAACTTGCAGACATGGGACCACTGCCCTGACTTGGTGATCAGAAAATAGCAGTGCCATTCACAAATCTGATCTAGAAACTGAACAAGCCAGCTCGGTAAAGAGACTCATCGTCTTCCAGTTGTGACACCGAAAGAAACTATCATGGCTTGGTGACCATATGATGATAATTTCAATCCAGGGTCAGACCCATGATCATGGCAGGGATGGCTTGTGATAAGACCCCCCTATTCCTACATTCATCAAGTATCTTACAAACAAAACTTAAAAAATTTATTGAGTTGTGAATCGCAAAGCACTACCATGGCTTGGTGACCATATAATGGTAGTGTTACTCACCAGTGCTTTGCAAAGCATGAATGGACAGACCTGTGATAGGATCTTCCAACTCCCAACTGACTGAGAATCATCTTCCAAGTGTGGTGGCTTGATGTGAAGATGTCATTCCACTTTAGCACTTATGAACCTAATGGGATGGCTTGAAAGAAGACCCCCCACCTTGCAATTTACATTTATTAAGAGGATTATTATCAAGGTGATTGTAAGAGGATTCCAGAGTGGATAAAGCTAAACAGGTTATTATGATATGTTGTCTGATCTATGAAACATGAGATAAGAAAACTTAGTCACTCCCTGAACCTCAATTAAACAAAAAACATGCGTAAGATAATGGCTAGGATGAAAAGGTATCAATTGAAGTCTTGCAATTACTAACTGTTTAACCCTTCGCCGAGCAAATTCTGACATAGGTCGAAGAAACTGTGGTTGACAAACAGTACTAGAATTTCAATTGAACTGATTATGAGAGAAAAATGACCGTCAGGTATTTCCATATGTATGGGTTTTATTAAAACAAAAAATTAAAACAATCATACAAAATCAATAAAATCAAGGAAACATAAATCACACACCACTCCTATGTACAAATGCATCTGATTAATCAAACAAAATACGTTTTGAGAAGTGAAACATTCACTGGATAAGTGTCTACAACTCCCTCCAGTGTCTGTAATCGAACCGTACTAGGGCCAATCTTTTCTGTAATAATGAAAGGCCCCAGCCAAAGACGCTGAAACTTGGTATAGGCGTTCTTGTTTTTATGTTGTTTGTCCCATCTCAGGACCAAGTCTCCAACAGAAAATTCCCTATCAGATGATGATTTTTCATCAAACCATCTCTTCACCATCTATTGATGATGGTATAAATTTTTCTTAGTTGTTTCCCTGTCTTCTTCTAGTTTGAGTAAAGTATCAATTCTATTCTGGAGGGGAGAAGATTCATCTTCTTGGATAGACTGAGCTAAATGTAGTGAGGGAATGGTGAGATTGGAAGGAAGAACAACTTCCTTACCATAAACCAAGCAGTAGGGGGAATTTCCAATTGTTTCCTTTGGAGTGATTCGATCTGCCCAAAGAGCATTGTACAACTGTGTGTGCCAATCTCTATGATGAGAAGCTACAGTCTTCTTCAGAATATTAATCAGATTTTTTTTAGAAGACTCAGCCAACCCATTCCCCTGTGGGTAGTAATTGGCGGAAAATTTCAACTTAATCCCCGTTTCAAGGGCATAATCCGTCAAATCAATTGAGGAAAAATAGGACGCGTTATAAAAAACGAGGTACTTTGGAGCACCAAAGCGTGTGACTATATGGATTCCAAAAAAGGAAATCACTTGGCCAGCATTACATTTTTTAAGTGGGACTACCTCTACCCATCTGGTAAAGTAGTCAGTGGCTATAAGAATGTATTTGTGTTGCAAAGAAGAGGCAGGGTTGATAGGTCCAACAAAATCCAGTCCCCATTGTTGGAATGGAAACTGAATAGTAACTGGTTGAAGAGGAAAAGCAGGGTTCCTAAACTTTCCTGCACATTTCTGGCATGGTTCTCATCTCCTTACATAAGCATATGTGTCTTTAAACAACGTGGGCCAATAATAACCAGCCTTGAGTATCTTATGAGCTGTTGTCTCTCCCGAAAAGTGGCCTCCAACAAGTCCTGCATGAAATTGAAAGAGGATGTTATCAGTTTCATTCTTTTCCAAACACCTAAGGAAAACCCCATCATAATTTTTTCTAAATAGGACTTCATTAATGAATTGATAAGGAGCAGCCTTCAATCTTAAGGCTTTGTGTTTCTTAAATTCAAGGGTTTCAGGGGCAAACCCATGGTTAAGAAAAAATTTGATATGGTCATACCACTCGAAGGTAGGGGTATCAATGGCATTGATAGAACCTATTGGAACCTGTTCTTCTTGATCCCATTCAATATGCTATTGTGTAGGATCGTTCGATTGCACAGTCAGCAAGAAGAGACCTTGTCCTTTGACAATTTTGGCTAGTCTAATTTCAAGATCATACTCTTGCAGGGATGTCATCCAGTGAGCCCTTTTTTCTCCCAACTCTTTCTGGATCAGTACATTCCTAATGGCAGAGTAGGGTACAATGACCTTGGTTCGAGATTTCAACAAATAAGGCCTATAATGCTTGACAGACTTATAAACCGCATAGGCCTGCTTGTCGATTTGAGAATAATTAAGCTCAGCTCCTTTGAAAGTTGAACTCATTAAGGATATTGGAATTTCCATGTCATTGTCATGCTTTTGCGTTAAGATAGCTGCATATGAGAAATCAGTAGAAAAAGTATACAAAATGAAATCTTTATCAAAGTCCGGGGACATCAAAACAGGAGCTTCGGCTATGGCCTTTCGAATTTCAATGAACACATCTTTTTGTTCTTGTGACCAGGTAAACTGTACATCTTTCTTAACTAAATGCTGTAAAGGTTTAACTATCTGTGCAAAATTAGGTACAAATCCTCGTACAAAGTTGATCTTACCCAGGAAGGACTGCATTGCTTTGCACGAGCCTGGCAAGCCAATTTTTGAAATAGCATCTGTGCGCTCGAGGTCAATAATCATACCTTCCTTCGACACAATGAAACCAAGAAGCTTTCCTTTTGTGATCGTGAATATGGATTTCTTCGAGTTCAGGGAAATTTCATACTTCTTGCAACGTTCAAAAACCTGTTTCATAGCCAAAATATGTTCATGTCGCTTCTTAGAATATATAGTAATGTCATCTAGATAAACTACGACAGAGTTATGCATCAAACCCCGGAAAGCTATATCCATAGCTCTCTGAAAAGTGGATCCTGCATTGATCAAACCGAAAGGCATCATCTTGTAGGCGAAAGTGCCCCAAGGGATTCTGAAAGTAGTCTTCAATTGATTGTCCAAGGCAACCATAACCTGGTTATATCCTGAAAAACCGTCAAGGAGTGAGAACATCTTTGACCCTGCTACCTTTTGCAAAATCTGCTCCATAGGAGGAATAGGATAATTGTCTTTTTCGGAAGCCCAATTTAGATTTCGGAAATCAACACACAGTCGAATTTCTCCACTTTTCTTTTGAACAGGCACCAAATTGGCTATCCATTGTGTATGCCTCACCGGGAATATAATTCGGGTGGTGACTAGCTTTTCCAGTTCTTTTTTCACCGAAGGTTCTAAGCTGGGATGCATTTTGCGTAGCTTCTGTTTATATGGTTTCACTTCCGGCTTCATGGGTATGTTATGATACATGATGCTAGTGTCGATTGTTTTCAATTCGTCATAGGTCCAAGCAAAGACATATTTATATTCTTTACACAGCTTTATGATAGCTCTTCGTTCTTCAGGTGTGCAATCGACTCCCAAGTTGATAAAACGAGATTCTTGCTCGATACCTAAGTTGACTTGCTCATAGTTAAGCGAGGAGCTTTGGGTTTTGCAATTCATTTTATGTTTGAATTTGTCCTGCAAATAGTAGAACTTCTCCAAATTGATTACAAACCTTTGTATGATGTTCGAGGGATCAGAGAGAGACTTTTCATGTTTGGCCTCGTCTATAGCCATATCCTGGAATGTATCCTGGGCTACCAAAAAATCAAGTATCTGCTGATCGTCGTCAAAAAATTTCCAATTAGTCACATTATCTGGTATGGAAGGCCTATACATAAGTTCTATTGAGAATGTTTGAGGAGACAGGCCCTCTGGCGGAATCAATCTGGAAGCTGTATTTGCCAACAAGTCAACATCGAAATTTTGAGATCTAGGAACTGAATTAATATTGAATGCAATAAAGGAACTAGTAAGATCTCTTACCAATTTATGATAATTCATCAAGTGGGGAGATAAGTAGTGTATTTTCTTCCTCACCTGTTTGACAATAATTTCTGAATCCCCAAAGCATTGGATTATCTGCACTTTCATGTCAATAGCTTTCTTAAGTCCCTATACCAAGGCTTCATATTCAACTACATTGTTTGTACAATCAAACTCCAACCTGCATGCAATCATAGTTTTCGTTCCTCTTGGATCTATGATGACACACCCTTCACCAACTCCATCCTTAGACCTAGAGTCGTCAAAAAACAATGTCCAAGCAATTGGATCTAATCTAAAATTTGTATTTACATTAAAAACATTATGTACAATGTCCCCTGAGAATAGCACAGAGGTGAGATGAGTTACCTGAGATTCATTCTGTGCATTCTCTTGTGGTGAAATGTCAGCTGGTAAATCCCCAAAGAAGGTATCAAATGTAAAATGCTCAATGTGGGAGTTGAAATAACCTACAGGCTCACTTGAGTCATTTAAGTATATGACTGTCTCTTTCATGTAAGGCTCCCTACTAATCTTGATCTTGTTTGGTTGTCCATTATAGGGTAACCACAAATGGGACCAGTGAGTAGCAAAATAGCCTTTTAACTTTTCTAACCAGTCTCTGTTGAGCCACATACCATATGCTTCTGGGATATAAGCAATGACAATGTCAATTGTTTGGTGGATCCGAGGATCTACTAATAGTGTAAGTAGAACATTTCTAAGTCTCCCTACCACTCTGACTTTAGATCTATCAAGTTGTACTATCTGAGTGGGGCAAGGTTCCTATGTGGCATTCAACTTTCTACAAATAAACAAAGGCATCACATTTAATGAGACACCTGAGTCTATCATGCAGTTATGTACGTTTCGGTTGAAAATCTCAAAAGTAAGCAGAAAAGGGGGAGTTCTTCTGCTTCCCGACTTTAGATCATCTGGTTTAGTGAAAGAGTCAAGGTTATTATTATGTGATTCTTTTGGTTGTTTAACCACCATACTTTTGGGTAGGGTATCCCTCATGGAAGGGATTTTTAACAGTTAAAACAAAGAGATGTTTGCCTTAACTCTTTTAATATCTTCAACTAGTTTGTATTCCATTTCAGGGATGATTGTGTCCTTCTTGGGAACAGTCTTGCCTTTATTAGGAAATGGTGTGGAGGGTGAAGGTTCCTGAGGGGGTTGAGGTTTAGACCTTGTGTTGTAAGGATGTTGCACATTAAACACAGTCTCAGGTTCTTCTTCTTCTTCACACATAGGAAGTTCTAAAAAGTAACTTACAGTGTTGATTTGTGGATCCTCATGTTCATATTCTTCTCCTTCAGTTAATTGTGGATCTGGAACGGTCTGATCATTGGAAACTTCAGGGGTGTTTTGAGATTCTGTTGCTAAGGCTCTGAAAATAGAATAAATTTCTTCATTGGTGAGGCCTTCTGTTGGATTAGGATGTGGTGGATTCGGTGGAGGTTGATAAGGTCTCTATTTATCGGAAAATCCACTCGAGTGGATGCGAGCAGGATCTCCCTAGCTCAATGTGAGTCTAGAACAAATAAGACAGGCTACGAATGCATTTCCTAGATCTACTTAAGGATCGAGTACTAGATGTCTTACCTTTCACTTCGCTATCCATTCTCCTGAATGTTTCTCCACATCTCACGGTCGTCAGATCCAAGCTACAAGACCTGTCAAGACAAGAAACAAGAGAAACAAGTAAAGGGCATCTATACAATAAGAGATCTAAGTGAACAGTTAAGCAGGTAAACTACTCAATATCATTACACACATGAACAATATTGGTGGAAAGCATTTGTATTACTGTAAAAATAGGGAAGTACATAGCAGAGATATAGAACTGCAACCAAGGCTTAACACTGCATTCCTTCTCCAACAAAGTCATTTTCCATTTCCTCCTAAGGAAGCTTGAATCTCTCAAGGATGAGTAGAGATCTCTCAAGAGTGATTTCACCAGCATGTAGACACCATAGACTTCCTCCTTTTGGAGAGGGGTAGAGATTCTTTTATATAGGACTAAGTGGATAGGGTATGGATAGGATAGGTTGAGATATGGTAGGAGAGAGATAAGGGATCCTCCCAAGGTGTTAGGAATCGAGTACCAACTCCCCTAGAAGTTAGGGATAAGGCCCCAAGTCAACAAGTTTCGAGAAGAACCTTGAAGAAGCTATTTTTGCCCATTAACTGACTTCGTTGCACCCTGCAATGAAGCAAGCTGCGACGTCGCATGTTGCATGAGTGCAACCTGCGACAACCTCTCAAAACCTGGTACAACTGGGTACAAATACTCCCAGGTTAATTACTCAGTCAAGATATCTTCATGGGTGTATACACTGAATCTCATGATGGGTAGATTTTGGGTGTAACAGAATTCCCCCCAAAGCATGAAGTTGTTGAAGATAGACAGGTGAAGTGCTTTGATAGAAGAAATGGAAATAGACTTGTCGGACGAAGGACACTGTCGCAATACAACTGACTCTGAACTGAAAATCTCATATGAAGTACAACATGGTTGCCGACCAATACAATGCAGATCCATGGTAGTAATGACCAACTGAACACAATCATGGCTACTAGACATAAGCGTAGATCCATGATGAGATGATAACACAGCCACGACCAATACAAATGTGGATCCGTGTGATATAACTCAATACAAAATCCATCGCAACCTGGGTAAAACATGACTCCCCAAGGTATTCAAGTTGAACCCGCAATGATATGAATCTATCCATGTGATTACAAATGTCTTGATGTCGAACATGGTAGAAACCACTTGATTACCGACCATTGATGTAAACCATTAACAAGTGTGAGGGAGATCCCCATTGATGTCAATGATTCCCAAGGCATCACAGTACATATCATCGAGTGTGAATAAATGAGTTGAAGTCGAACGCAAGACGAAATCTTTCAATCAAGAGTCAATGATGTAAACTCATGTTGAAAGCGAGGTAACCTGCCATTGAGGCATGCAGGGCCGAGGTACTTGATTGGTTTCTAGATTCAATCCTCGGATGATGAGTTGAAGTCGACAAGGATGAATCCGTCGAAGGAGGGCCATGATGAATCCCCCGTCAATCGACACGAAAAATGACAAAAATGTATAGAGTAGATTAGATGGTACAGTAACATGCAAGACGGACTTAGAGGAGACCGACATGGTGGCGGGCGTACTGATTGCAGATGATAAATGATGGACATATTCTTGAACATGGGCATGGCATGACTTGGCAGTATTTATATGACGAGTGTGACATGAATTCCTAAGGCGACTGATGATGGAATCTTTCTTTGAATGATTCAAAGGATTAACAAGACTCAGGAAATAAGTGGAACTCAAGGACAAACAGATGATCCAAGTGTTGTATGCAAATGCAAATGAGTGCCATGTTCAAGAACGACTACATACTGCCACTAACAAGGTACGTAACACAAAAGCTTTCATTTTTCCCCATCATGAACGATGAGTGCCTCATGTGTTTTTTACGAGCTTGATGAGGGTAACCAGATGCTCGGTATAGCTCATCTCATAGATGAGTCCAATCCCAAATATTTTTCAAACCTGGGATAGGAGGGGTTCATCCCATGGTGGGCCCTTAAATGTAAGAGTTTAACGAGTCCATAGAAGGTAAACTCGGTCGTCATTTCATGTTTAGAGAGTCTGAAAAGATCTAAAGAAGACTCCAACGGTCCTTTTTCGTAAAGTTAGCCTCATTGCCCGAAAAAGGGTAAAACAACGCGGGAGAGCACTCTTCTAGTCATGATTGGCTGGAGTATACCTTTTTCGTAACTAGTGCTCCCTGGTCCAAAAAAGGGGTAAACTATCACCAGGAAGATGACCATTCAAATTCTTTTACAAGCGTGAATGTGACAAGTTCGCTTGGCAATCTTTTCATATTTTGAGAGCCTGAAAAGAGCTTAAAGGTAGAATCCGGGGGGTTCCTTTTCCATAGGAGTTTAACGAGCTCGAAAAAGTGATAAATCGTAACTTAGTAACGTATTCTCATAATTTCAAGAGCACGAGAAAGAACAAAGAGTAAGCTCATTAATTACAATCTATAAAAAAAATGGGTAAACAACAAGAACTCACAAGGGGTGTTCATTCCTGATATCACCGTTCCAATATGAAAATGGTGTAGAAAGGCACTTCACAAATCCTGCACACTCGGAAACTAGGTCAAATAGTCAACCGAACGTTCAAATATAATAAAACTGATCCAAACTATAGCAAATAGCATAATGGCATCAATATTTGAAAAAGGAATATTCCATTTGTTCTATAAATAGAAATAAAAACCAAATATAGTCACCGTTGTTCTATTTGCCAAATTTGGGAGGAATAGTGCCATTTGTTGCCAGATCTTCACTTGTCGATTCCGGGAGATATGATCAGCTATTTTTCCTGTTGTCGGGAACAGGAAACCCTAAACTTCAGTCAGCAAAATTGTAGTGGTTTACAATTTTGATTTTTAGTCATTTTTTTGGGTTTTGGCTTGATTTGGGAAGGGTCATTGCGCCCTCGGCTCATCACAGTTGGCCCTTTCGGGAACTGCGACGAGACCAAGTCATCACAAATGAAATATACATGGAATGCGATGACGTCACCCTATTTGAAAAAATGGGGTGCGACGACGGTGACGTCCATCCCCAAACTCAAACACAACTAAAAAGAATGACTTCCAGTGGGTGAAGCAAGTCCTAACATTGTTAAAAACTTCATGTTGATAGGTTCCAAGCATCAAAAATGGTTTTGGAATGGCGGGAAAGGGAACATGAATTAGATGATGAACAAGCTGCAAATGATCCACATTGTGTGGAAGCTTTTTGAAACTGTGGGCTTCTCAAGTTCTTCCACATTCAGGAGATGAGATCCCAACTTTCACTACTGATCCACATGCTCCAATGTTGGGATGCGGCCCAACAATACTTCATGGTTGGTGAGCATGAGCTTCACATAGATGTGGAAGACATCTATTTTCTGACTGGTTTGTCCTGAAGGGGGGACAATGTGACACTCACTGGATCACATGGGAGTGATCGAACCGTGGAAGATTTGATCCGACAACATTGTGGTCCCAACGCCCGTGCATCTAGTGGGAATATTTGCATTAAATATGTACGGGAGTTCCCATTGCGGGCCATTTTATTCATCATTACAAGGATGGCGGGGAGTCAAGCTCCTCACCTAGCCACCAGAGCACAGATGCTTTATGCGGAGGACTGTTTGTCTCCAAAGATCTTAAACTGGAGCGAGGGGGTCCTCGCAAACGTGCGAGCGCATCTGACAAAGTGTCGGCGGGGAGAGATCAAATAGTTCAGCTATGGTTCTATAGTGATCTCGTTCTTGCTGTAACGGGTTCCCCTTTTGCATCCTCAGGTACCACTATAGGATAGGGACCTCAGAGATCTACACACGGCCAAGTGGACTAATGTGATGGCTCGACACGGTGGAGGTCCTATCATTGGATTCCCTCCTGAGTTCTTCACTTGGCTGGTAGGCCAGTTACTGATGGTGGAGCACTTTCCATATAGTGGCACCGAATTCACAGATGACCTAGACTTTCCGCTGCCTAAGGGAGCAGCATGGGGAGACCTCGGTAAGAACAAACGACCCTTGAACTTTTTAAGTTTTGTGCATTTATGATTTTTTTTTATATAGTGCTGACAAGTGAACAACATGTGTGTGCAGATGTGGGGCCTATACGACCAGTGGGGACCTCTCTTTTGGATAGGAGAGAGAGAGGAGAGGGAGCGATGGTGGATCCCTTTGTGCATGCTGCCATCGTAGAGATGGACAGAGTCTACGCCAACCTGAGTGGGTTGACACTGCCTGTTCCTGAGCCGATGGTAGATGAGGTGCCGCGGCCCATGCAGGTGCACACAGTTGGAGCGACTACGCGCTTCAATGCACTGCTCCGCAAGGTTGCGAGAGCAGTGGACTGTTTCCAGACTCAGCTGGCTAGGGCTGCTAGACCACCTAGGGTAGTACGGGCCAGGCGATAGGCCATATGTTGTCATTGTGTGTGTACTGAGAGCTTAGAGGCCTCAAATTTTGTACCACTGAAAGCTGCGAAGCTTCATATTTTGTAGAGACTTAATGAAATCTATCGGGCTTCATATTTTTGTATCAACACTACCTTTTTGAGATTATATATATATACAGACAGTCCGGGGATTTATACATTATGTGTTTAAAAAATTAATGATGTGATCTTGTTTATATGCTTGCTTCTATACAGTGCATTATTTACATGTTGTGAATGCTTTTACATGTTATGAGTATCATGTGTGTGTGATGTACCAATCTAGAATCAAGTTGGCCATCGAGTCAGCAGCTGTGTTTAACTCTCGTGGAATGTGTAGGTATTGAATGGTTTCAAATGACCTTTCCAAGAGACGGAGTAGTGTAGGATCACGGGTAACGTAAACCCGATTAAGATGGGAAACCACCAATTGAGAATCCATGTGGATGACAATGTGGTTCATACCCAAGGAAATTGCATCGGTTAAGGTTCCAACTACCGACAGATACTCTGCGACATTACTGGTTGTGAATCCAAGGCAACTTCCTCCTAAACTGATGAGCTCACCTGTTGGGGAATACAGTACCCAGGCTGCCGAGGCAAGGTTACAGGTATGCCGGCTGGCGCCGTCTGCGAACCCATAGCACGTTGTCATCTGCACACGTAGACAGAACATGGTATGAGAAGCGAAAACAAGATCTAAAGACACTAAAAAACAAGTGCATCATACCACACAAAAACACACAAGCACGCCATGTACAGTATATACAAGAAAAATCTATGCATGAGAGGGTCAGGCATAGTACCTCTTCAGGTAAATCCCATTACAGGGTTCACCCAAAGATATTCCATCATAATCTTCAAGCTCGTAAGCTCCCTTTTCCAAAACACGTTTGATGATGTAAGGTCCATGCCACATGGACTCGAACTTTCCTACTCCTAGTCTGTCATGTTTCTAGTCGTACGTGAGGACCAGGTCACCCTCATTGAAGATACGGGGTTCAACTGACTTGTCGTATTGAGCTTTGATGTGTTTCTTGTGTGCTTCATTAGCAAGAGCAGCATATCGGTGAGACTCGTCAAGTTTTGCTAAGTACAGGAAACGTTCTTCCTCGACAGTAGTGTTAGGAAGAAGTTCGACAGCGAGTTGTAGAGACGGAATTTCGCACTCTATAGGTAGGACAGCCTCCAATCCATACACCAATTGGAAAGGAGTGAACCCTGTGGTGGTTTTAACGGAGGTTTTGTAGGCCCATAATGCTGAAAAGAGCATATTATTCCAGTTGGACTTGTGCGTACCTACCATCCGTTGGACAATAGTTTTCAAGACCTTGTTAATGGCCTCGACCCGTCCATTGGAATACGGGTAGTAAGGTGTTGATTTTTCATGTTGAAAACCCAATCTATCGCTCAATTCATCGACCATATGGTTCTGAAAGTGAGAACCGTGATCGGTAACTATAGCCTAAGGAACTCCAAACCGCGCTATTACATGATTGAACATGAAGAGTGCGGTTATTCTGCCATCGTTTTGGTATGTAGGCATTTCCTCGGCCCACTTTGAGAAGTAATCCATAGCTACGATGATGTAACTATGCCCCCCGGCCAAGGTAGGCTTACAATGCATAAAATCGATGCCCCAGTTTGCAAAGGGGCCCACGACAATAATTGGGTGTAACGGGGCGGGATGGGTGCGCTTCTTCATATGGAAGTGTTGGCATGGAGGACATCTTTTCACGGACTCAATACAATCTTTGAATATAGTAGGCCAGTAATATCCCGCGCGCAAAATATTATGGATTGTAGCCATCCCAGAGAGGTGACCGCCACACGCCCCAACGTGACAGTCATTTAGAACGCGTTCAACCTCATCATGATTTAGACAACGTTGAAGAATGGAATCGATGCCACGGTGGTACAAAGTATTACTAATGATCAGATAATATTTTGCATGGTGACGAATTCGATGACGGTCATAGCGAGAGAGTTGAAGGTTGAAGCATTGGGTTTGAAGATATAAATAAATATCTTCATACCACGAATCGATCGTATTGATGAGAAACAATGACTCATCCAGAAAGGAGTCATTGTTCTCAACTTCTACATCGGCACGGGGAAAGTCACAAATCAGCTCAGCAAATACCAAGGACTTTTTGGACTTGGATTTCTCGAAAAGAAGATCGAATTCTTGCAGTATCATGATCCAGCGTGAATACTTGCCCCCAAGCACCTGAAGTGTCAGTACGTGGTACATGGGGTTCGATTCTTCAATGATGGTGGTGGTGCGGAGTAGGATGTAGTGTCGGAACTTTTGGACGGCGATGACTGCCGCGAAAGCAAGTTTTTCGACATGTGAATATCTAGTTTCAGTGTCAGTGAGACCCTTGCTTGCATAGTATATTACATGTTCCTGGGTGTTTTGATATTCCTGTACCAAAACCATGGCGATAGTGGTAGCAGAAGCAACGAGATATAAGATGTAATCTCGAAAATAATTCAGTGGTTGGATTACGGGGGCATGCGTGATGGCATGTTTGATGCTGTCAAAGGATTTTTGAGCTTGATCGTCCCAAATGAACGAGACGTCCTTCTTAAGAAACCTCATGTACCCCTTAGTCTTTTCCGCGAAATTACAAACAGAATTTCTTAAATAAGTCGCCTTCCCTTGGAGACTTTGAATTTCCGTCACAGTGGTGGGAGGTGGGAGGTTGACAATGGTCTCCACCTTTAAGGGATCAATGTGGATCCCATCCTTCGAGACTATAAATCCTAAGAGGCGACCAGATTCAACGCAAAATATACACTTGTGAGGATTCAGTTGGATGTTGTACCGTCTGCATCTGAGGAAAATGGCCGTCAAATGATCCATGTGGAACTCACGCTGGTTTGAATGAGTAGGGAGATCGTCCAGGTAAGGTTCCACAAAGTCCTTAATATCAGGGAAGGCATATGACATGGCTCGTTGGAACATGGAGCTAGCATTTTTAAGGCCAAACAGGAGTTTGGGATATGCAAACATCCCCCAAGGATAGATGAAAACCGTCTCATGTTGGTCGGCTGGGTTTATCTCAATCTGGCTGTAACTAGAAAATCCATCCATGAATGAAAAGATGACGCTTCTGGCACAATTGTCGATAATCTGGTTGATGAATGGGGTCGGGTAATTGTCCTTTGGACAAGCCTTATTAAGGTCCCGATAATCGACATAGACATGAATGGTACCCTGTTTTTTGTTCACAGGGATGACATTTGAGACCCAATTTGTCAACGGGACAGGATAAATGAAACCAGCCTTCAAGAGCTTTTCAATTTCTGCCTTGATCGTTGCAGTCTTCCGAGGGTGTACCGGTCGCAACTTTTGACGTATAGGTTTGTTGTCAAGATAGGTTTTTATTTCGTGAGAAACAATCGCAGGGTCTATCCCAGGCATCTCCTCATAGGACCAAGTGAATACGTCTCGAAATTGCTTGAATAAGGTCGTGCCCATAGCTATTTCTTCATGGGAACACTTCTGGCCTATGCGAATGTGTTCCACTACACCAAGTTTTACCGAGATGTCTACCGGGGTGGTAGGCTCAATGTTGGCCAAGTTACCCTCCGTGTTTGTAAGACATGTAAGTATGGGAGAATGAGGGAATGGGTAGATATCCGGGAAAAAGATGGTGTGAATGTTGTTCTCTATGTACTCCAATGGTGGAAGAAAAGAGGACCTATGGTGAAGGTCGTCCCACGGGCCATCATCAACATTCATAACTTCCATGATGGACTCATCTAAATGAAAAGTCCGAAGTAAGAGGTTGGGTAGGGATGATGCCCGTTGTAGAGAACAAGATGGGGAGGCCATGGTTAGGTGGTCCTCCAGTGCTGATTGGATAGCCTCGTAAATATGTTCAGCAGGTGAAAGAGGCATTGCATCTCCAATTAGGTGTGTTGTGGCTTTGTCTGGTACAAGCCAAGTATCAGTAGAGCGAGATCAAATCTCTGTGTAGATCATGTTCACCGAGGCAACATGATTAGGGGGGTCCGAAATGGGAAAAATGCCCATGAGAGATGAATCTTTCAAAAGGCCAACCCCTATACTCTCATACTGTTTTGACGTTTTTCCAATGGAAGGAACATGGTCATCAGGATGAGTAGTAGTGTCCGGCATGCAAAAATATAATTGGTCGATGGTCACAATTCATCCTTGGTGGGGGAATTGCACTGTGCAGAAGACTGAAGAAGCTACCACCTGCATGGCGTAAAACCAATTGTGACCAAGCAAGATATTAAAGTCTATTGGGGCGGAGACCACTTCCACATTGATGGATACGGTCTTACCGCCTAGCTCGATTGCGAGAGCTTGTAAGAGCCCATGAGGTTGAAAGCCATGCCCGTCGAATGCTTTCCACGTGGTGGGAGAGCGATTCAATTCGAGAGAGCTGATGGCTCTCCAATAGGCGATCAACATGACAGACGTAGAGGCGCCTTCGTCCAGACGGGTATGATGGACAATTTTCCCAGCTATGTTTGCAACTACTTGAAATGCGAGCTGATGGGAAAGCCTCGGCTTGAAATGGTCAAGTTGGAACATGATGGTATTCGAAGAATCAGGGTCAACTGCACCAATCGCTGCGAGGAGAGTTTTGCGTTGATTGGGACAATTCTGCAAAACTTCTAGCATGTACATGGTGCAAGGGGCTTGTGCCAAGTCTTCTACGATATTGTAATTTTGTGCCACCCAAGCATTAGGATTAAAAACAGCTTTTCTAATCGTGCCCTTGGGAGATCGCAATATCGAATCGAATGGTGGCTTATCAATGGTGAGAGAAGTTGATGGTACAGTGACATCAGTTAAGGAGTTGGAAGATTTTTCAGCATTACTCCCAACAGGTTCCTTCGAAGGGACCATGTTGTATGATCGCGAGCGAGTGTTCAAATTGATCATCTCATTTTGCACCATGAGAACATGCGCGGTATTGGATGATTCCCCCTGGGCTGGGGGAGGTTGAGTAATCATCTGCTGGTTTTGAGCGGGAAACGGGTTGTTGAGGACTACGGGAGTGGGTTTACCCCTAAGAAACTTTTGGAATTCGTCTCTATGGGGACACTCCTTAGAGAAGTGATCATCTCCACACAGTAAACAAGGATATTTTAGCTTCCATTTCTGTTTGGCGTCATCAGGAGTGCTCTTTTGTTCCTGTTAGGCAGAAGATTTCTTAGGTTTTCCCTTGTTTTTCTTCTTACTGCCAGACTTCTGAGGTGAAGCTGATGAGACAGAATTCACTTCTTCAGTAGCAGCAGGAGCGGATGGCTTGGTGGTGCTGAGACCAGCCTGTGTTGGTAATGGGGACGAACCCTGGGGGTTCGAAGAACCAATAGTTTGATGAGGAGGCTGGGTGTGAAGGGATCCGATGATGCCATCGGCTTGGGGTCCCTTAAGTGGTTTCGCAGGATCGTTAGCGTCACGGGGTGCGTTAGGAAGAATATCAAACAAAGTGCCAAATTGAGTGTAGACTAGGTCTAGTACATGGGCACTCGTGATGGCTTGTTCTTCAGTGACAACACCTCACATGGAAACATCTCTTGCTATGAAAGGGATGAGCAACTTCGTAAACCAATCTGCTAGGAGTTGATTTGGAATGGGAGCTTTGATGAGACGACATCTCCTTCTCCACTCATGGATATGATCAGAAATATGAGTAGCGGTATTCTGATGGAGCAAGGTTAAAATCTTGGTACCAGTTTCATACCATATAGGTAGCTGGAAATGAGTCAAAAAGTTCATGGCAAGAGAGCCAAAATCAGGAAAAGAGTGGGGTGGCAACTCAATGTACCACTTGGCAGTCGAACCAGTGAGAGTCCTTTGAAACAATCTAATATGAATCGAGTCGTCCATTAAGGAATTAGATGAACACCATAAATGGTAATTCATCACATGGTTTTTAGGATCTTCACTCAGCTTGCCGTCAAATTTTGGGATATCAGATGGAAGTTTCACTGGAATAGGTGGCCAATTAGTTCTGTGGTAAATGGGGTCGTTGGTTAAACGAGATAGGTCAAGTAGTTCCAAGGTAGCCAAAAAGGGAAGTTGTGGATTAGGCTGCACGTATTGATAATACGGATAAGGCATGTAAGGATCGATATGACCGTAAGGTGTACCAGTAGGAAACTGGCCATAAGGGGGTGTGTCACCCGGACCATAAGGGCGTCTGCCACCATAAGGTGGTCCATTCCAATAAGGTGGGGGCCACCTCCACCACCGAGAGGAGGTGGAGTTCCACCGCCACCAATGGGAGGAGGTGGGGGTCCATAACCGTAATAAGGCAGCCCACCACCTCCTCCTCCTGAAGGGGGTGGTGGACCACCTTCGCCGCCAAAAGGATGGGGGCCCCCACCACCTCCGCCGCTGGAAGGATGAGGGTCTCCACCACCACCACCACCACCATAGTAATTAGGTCCTCCACTGCCTCCGCCTGGAGGGGGTGGTGGACCACCTCCACCACCCGAAGGGAAATGTCCTCCTCCACCATAATAGGGTGGTCCCCCGCCACCTCCACTTGGAGGGGGTGGTGGACCATTCCCACCACCGCCGGAAGGGTGAGGGATATTGTTGGTAAAATGAGGTGGGCCTCCACCAAAGTTAGGTGGGATCCCACCGCCTCCAGCAGGAGGTGGGGGAGGACCGATCGGGGGTGAGGGTGCTTGAGGGATAGTTGGTTGGGGTCTGTGTTGCAACACAGGCTGTTGCCCCCACAGAGTGTATGGATTCCCGGGAAAGGGTATCCCGTATGGTGTGTTTCTGGGATTAGATTGGCCCGGCGCAGGGTTAACAGAACCTGGATACGCTTGACTCCATGAGGGTAGGGTTACATTGGATGGCCCCCTAACATGAGACAATCCCATGGTGGATGGTCTAGCGGGTTGGGGAGGTCCAACGGAAGGTCCATTGGGGATTCCACCGCCTACGTTCTGGTTAGGAAACGGGGGTTGCCCCCCATACACAATAGGTTGACCACTATTCAAAGGTTGAACCAACATAGGTTGTTGATTAGCTACCGTAGTAATAACATTACTAATGGGATAATCCGCGGGAATGGAATATCCTCCCCTTGAATTTTGAGGTGGGGGAGGAACTGGTAAAGTAACCGTGGTAGTAACAGGTATGTTGAACTGTTGTCCTTCCACCGGTTGGTTCACTTGAGGTGCAGGACTGGACTCTTGCGAGGGCTGAACAGTCTCATTAATGGTCACGTGGTGGGAATATTGTTCCAGTGATCCAGAAGATATCGGATGAATTGAGGTATCTCTATACCCGGGTCTTTGCTTGAGACTTTGTCTTCGAAGTTCATTACCCTTAATACGTAACCGACCCAAGCGTTATTGAATAGGTGCAAAGACTTTGGCGGGGTCGGGCATGTAGGAGGGTCTAGAGAACTCTAGAGTAGTCCAATTGGGTGGTGATGCGATGGCAAAATGAGCCACTGGGTGACAGTAAGCTGCTGAAGGACCAACAGCTGTTGTAGAGTCATCCTGGGATCGGTTTATCCATTCCAATGATCCAGGTTCTCCCGGGATGATGGGAGAAAGGTCTCGCAAAGTGGGGATTTGTGCTCCTTCATCCTGTGGGGGATGAGAGGCAGGTGAATCCGGAGGAGTTTGTAGAAACAAAAGTCCTCCAACATTCAAAGTGGGGTTTTTCACTTTAGTAACTACATTCTGTTACATTGATCCATTCTTACCCTCGAAATAACCTCCGGATTAAGGGGATATTCAGGTGATAAGTTTAATATCCTACAGGATCTTCTCCAGGGAAAATCCTCAAGAGCATCAGGAAATTCAGCCAGAGTGGCTGAAACATCGTTTCTCCTAAGGGTATGCTAAAAAGAAAAACGGTCCAGAAAAACCTACTCAAACTAAGGCAACAAGAAGACTTATGTGACAGAGTGGATTCAAAAGTCTGGAACCTCACGGGATTATCAAGGCATCGCAAACCGCGATATACTGCAGGGTCCAACAATATGACGCGACAAGGAGGATTGGGACCGTACCCTTGCCTGCATACCCGATTACCTACACAGTACATGCATGCTAATCTCCTCGAGTGTTGTTCTCGGTGTATTTCTTTTCCAAGATGGCCAAATGGTTGACTCAGTTGGTTTCAGGAATCCTAGTGGTGTCTCCTGATATACACAAGGTACATGGGAGTTCAAATCCATAGTGGTGCTGTCTAATGCACAACCATTCGGAAAGAGACCTTCCGATATACTACCGAGTACGTGATACACCCTTCGATATACGCCAAGTACGGATTATGGTACTTGGTGGGTACGTGAAGGAGATCGATATACCGATAAGTACGTGAAAGACTACAATACCCCCGGGATACAGTGCTAGAAAATAACGATAGCTGCCACGCTTAATGACGCCGGGACACGTCTCTAACTTATACACAAGTTGCTAAAAAATTTACCTAGTTCTACCGTTAATTTTATCTTGGACGGTTAGGTGAATGTATGAGGTGAGTACATAATCGGAAGCATAATGCAAGTCCTAGCTACATGCATGAGATTTCCAAAACAACACAATGCAACACAATCCCAATTCAAACAAACTTGACTATGAAAGTATTCTTTTCCTTTTTCAACGAAACACAAAAAAAATCACAACACTACTATCCAAATCACAACATTTTTCCTTTTCTTTTTCTTTTCAAAACGAAAAGGAGACTAGGTAATGAAAAGAGAGAATTCTAAGATGGAGTATGCAAGCTTTTCAATTTCACTTTCAATGGCTTAAAAGCAATGAAAAATAAAAAAATGCACCTATCTTTCCCTAGCATGGAAATACTTTTGCAAAATTGGAAGTGTAGCTTGAGTCTTTCGAGAAGATGAGGGATTCATATTTCAAGAAAAACACAAATGATCATACATTCATTCAATTTTCCAAAAGATTGATAAATGAAACATTCCAATGCAAGGACGGTTTTCTTTCAAAAACACTCAAGGAATGATGGGAAAGAAGCACTTTTTAACTTTTCAATAGATGCATCAAAGAATAAACTTAATAACAATTGAGCTTTCAGATCTAAATGAACGAAAAGAAAACACTACTTGCAGCACTAGTACACTCAGAAATCTCAAGAAAAGACAAGCACTCAATCAAGTTGAAAGACACACTTAACTCAAAATCAAGCAGTAGCAAGCAAACCAAGCAAGAAAATCTCAAAAAAAATGTAAACGAGGTCTGGAAGTCGATCTAATGCAATTATCAGATCATGAATGGAAGGAAGGGAAAGCAAGGGTGAAGAATCTTGCAGCACATAGGGAGTTCATATAGCAAACCAAAGCTCAGACTGACAAATGGAGAGGGGATGCCTGCATGCCAAATTTTGACAAATCGACGCACTCTGTGCTTGTACACAGTGCAACGTCGCAGTTTACCAATGAAAGGGATGCGATGAGTGACTAACACGTAAAGAACAGAGGCCAAAAATGAAATAGTGTCGCTCTGTTTCCACTAACTAGGTGAGACGGACGAGGTCTAAATTCAAAAATGAATCAGATCTCCCTGCAGTGAACCATGGAATGGTTTGAAAATGAGTTGTATAAACTCAGAGGAAGCAGATCAGAGTCTTCAATATGAAGATCTGATAGTGAAATCAACTCACAAAGCAAATGACAAATAGAAGGCTTGTGTCAAGCAATCAACTGAAAATGACTCTCAGGAAATTACAGAATCAGACATGTAAGTCCCCAGTATGATCGCCAGATTTGTTTATCGGAAAATCCACTCGAGCGGACGCGAGCAGTATCTCCCTAGCGCAATGTGAGTCTAGAACAAATAACACAGGCTACTAATGCATTTCCTATATCTACTTAAGGAGCGAGTACTAGATGTCTTACCTTTCACTTCGTTATCCGTTCTCCTGAATGTTGCTCCATGTCTCACGGTCGTCAGATCCAAGCTACAAGACCTGTCAAGACAAGAAACAAGAGAAACAAGTAAAGGGAATCTATACAATAAGAGATCTAAGTGAACAATTAAGTAGGTAAACTACTCAATATCATTACACACATGAACAATATTGGTGGAAAGCATTTGTATTACTGTAAAAATAGGGAAGTGCATAGCAGAGATATAGAACTACAACCGAGGCTTAACGCTACATCCCTTCTCCAACAAAGCCATTTTTCCTCCTAAGGAAGCTTGAGTCTCTTAAGGATGAGTAGAGATCTCTCAAGAGTGATTTCACCAACATGTAGAAACCATAGACTTCCTACTTTTGGAGAGGGGTAGAGCTTCTCTTATATAGGACTAAGTGGATAGGGTATGGATAGGATAGGTTGAGATATGGTAGGAGAGAGATAGGGGATCCTCCCAAGGTGTTAGGAATCGAGTACCAACTCCCCTAGAGGTCAGGGATAAGGCCCCAAGTCAGCAAGTTTTGAGAAGAACCTCGAAGAAGCTATTTTTTTCCATTAACTGGCTTCGTCGCACCCTGCAATGAAGCAAGCTGCAACGTCGCATGTTGCATGAGTGCAACTTGTAACGACCTCTCAAAACCTGGTACAACTAGGTACAAATCCTCCCAGGTTAATTACTCAGTCAAAATATCTTCAGGGGTGTATACACTGAATCTCATGATGGGTAGATTTTGGGTGTAACAGTCTCCTGAAAGGTGGCCTTATAAAACCTCTATTCTGGTTTTGATTTTCATTGTTTGTCTTTTTCAAGTCCAACATCTCGTTTGACATTTTCTCGATGAATTTTTCATGTCAGTCATGTCAAATGGATCCTTGTTTTTAGCAGTGGGTTTGGGAACACTGTCATTTCTCTTCCTGGAAGTAGAAGGTTGTTCTTCTGAGGTTTCAGGACTGTCCTTTAGACAGAAGATGTCCTTTTCAACTTGTATTGCTTCAGCAAATGCTTCCAGCAAAGTTTCTTTGTGTGCTCGTTTCACCCACATTGCAATAGGTGCAGGTAGGCCCTTTTCATAGTAAGCCACCAACAATTCCTTAGCCGGAAGGAGGTTGGTGAGAATTCTATTCTTAAGGTATGAGAACCTTTGATTGAAATCTTTAACCCTTTCTTTTCCTTTGATCTTCATGGAGGATAATTCCAAAACAAGATCATGTGGTGTTTTGTCATCTCCAAACTTTTGGATGAATAACTTTTCAAACTCATCCCAAGAAACGATAGACCTTGGTGGTAAGGAGAAATACCACATAGTTGCCTTTCCTTCAAAAGTATAAGGAAAGAATCTGCAGACCACATCCTCATGAATGACACTTATAAGTCTAATAGCCTGCATGAAGGTTTTAACATGATCTAGTGCAGGTGACTTGTCATCTGGGTTAAACTTGGGTAACCATTTTTCAGGGTTTTTGGGTAGTCTATGTTGGTCTCCAAGTACCCATACTGCATCTTGGTCGAGCCATGGTCTTTTTTGGCCTTCTCCAGCCATCGGTGGTTCTTCTTCTTCTTCTGATGATGAAGAACTTGAAGAATATTTACTGTCTGTGGAAGATGATGAAGATGAAGGGGGATATGGTGGTGGTCCACTAGCTGCAAGTTTTGGTTGATCTGGCGCTTCCTGAAAAAGTTGATTGAGGTTATATTCAGGAGAACCTGAACGATCAACTGTTTCTTGGTGTTGTGTGTTTTGATCAGCTGTCTGTTGATGTTCACTGTTGGGATTAGCTATGTTTTGGGTCGGTTTATCACTGGTCTGTGAAATCATGTTTCGTTGACCCTCTTGATCACTGGTCTGCAAAACATTATCTAAATTGATAGCTGCCAGACCACGGTTTCGCTAAATAGCAATCCCTTGTTCCAATCTAGTTACTGTGTCACGGGACTTTTTCAAAATGTCGTCAAGGAGAATTGGTCCTCTTGTAGGGGATATGATTACGACATCCCTTCCAACCTGTTGTGTTGTAGGTGTAGCAACAATAGGAGTGGATTGAGCAGGTGTAATAGGAACAAGTGTGGATTGTGACTCAGTGAGTTGTTTAGATGTTGAAGCCCTTGATTGGCTTCGAATTTGAACCAATGAAGTACTTGCTGGAGGAAGTTTCTTAGTAGCATGTTTAGGCATGTTGTACTAGTGGCCCTCCTTCTAGTGCCATTTTTTGAGGCCTCGGTTGTGCAGGTTAGATGCAAAGGTGCTGGAATGGTTCCAAGGCTCCCAACAGAGGAAGAAAACCAAAGTTGAAAGGCTTCGAAAGACCCTGCGCAAGGGCAGTTCTATCCCCAACCTGTTTGGTATGGTGATCCTCCACAGATATTCGACCTCGGCTGGAACTCTAAGATTCATTGATTTGACCAATTAGGTTAGTTTTCCAATCAAGGAAAACGAGGGTGTGAAAATGGTAAAGCTAAGCTAAGCTAACCTATTTCAGAAGAGGAAACTAATCTAGGTTAGTCCTATTCTAATAAGAAAGCTTGATACTGTGCAAATCAACCTTGAGGTATGATGAACAAGTAAATTACCACCTTCAACAAAAATTTATTTGATGTGTTACTTAGTAACTTAAATCACGATCCATTAATGAAAATTAAAAGACAATCATTCAAGTACTTAATCCTGTTCAAGATTCAATCTGTAATCATTCTGTCAATTGAAAAATTAACCATGATTATTATGTGCAACGAATCATTTGCAAAAATTGACAAAGAAATTATTAATACTGAATAAACTCAATAGAATACTTCACAGTATCAATCCAGTCATATAGAGAAACCAATATGATAGATCCATGCATTATATATATGCAAAATGATAACATTCACTGTAGATGACAATCTGAAATACACAATCAGTAATTCTCAAATAAACTTGAAGAATAACAAGAGATAGATAAAAGATGAATTTACTGTATTAAAAGAGTCTTGTACAGAAATTACAAAAGCTCTGATGAACAGAGTATCCCCAGTCCCTTCTCATGCTGATGCGTAACTTCAAAATTCCCAACCCTTAACTACGAGAAGCAATGCTCGTTAAATATGAAATTACAAAAGAGTGCAGGTGGGATTTCCCCCCCAAAAAAAGGGATTACAAATTCAGATCTTGCTAAGGATCCAAGAAATCTTTCCATTTTCCCAGTTTACATGATTCTACTGACCTTTCCTCTAAATGATTTTCTAGGATCCACCTTCTAATTAAAAAGTTCCTCTTGACACATCAAAAATTCAGTGCTTAATTGATGAGTATCAGCGACGGGAGGTTCGGCTTCTAGAGTATCTTGCACGGGAATTTCTGGTTTATGAGCGACATCTTCAAAAACAGAGAAATCCATCAAGGGGTCCACCTTAGAAGGAGTTGGCGGAATATCAGATTCTTCGTTAATTATAAAATCCTATATGGTAGTATCATCTTTATCAATCGGCTCTTCAGGATATTTCTTTTCCTTTTTCTTGAGGAGCTGCACACAGACATACAGAGCTCCAGAATCTTCTTCTTCGCTATTGCTGCTCACATCAGGGATACCTGCATCAAAAGGAGGTGGCATAGATTCTTGATATAGCAATGGATGTAATTCCTCATCTTCAAAACATGCATCAAGAGATTCAATTCCTGTCTGCACATTGCTCATACCAAATGCATCAAGAAGAAACTTCAACATCAACATGCAAATTTTCCTCTTAAAGAATACAAAGGACAAACTAAAAGTTTCATGTTTATTACCAATTTAAGGCCAATTGATAGGATGGTAATGATTGAGCAAAACCAGTCGTAAGGATCAAATTATTATGATTAGGACACTGCAATCATCCGGACTGTAACAAAACGAGCTATAGCGTTTATTAACTGGATGTGGATCCATACAAAAGTACAAATCCAATCGAGACTCGCATGACTTAAATTGGATTTGAAAGCTCATCATTACCAATCTAATCACATCAATAATCATGACTCTAAAATTGGGAGGAAAACAAAAATTATGGCGAGAGAGATGACTGTGAAAAGATGAAGACAAAGGTTTTAGCACGTTCCAACTGGCAACCTGACTTCACCTGTCAAACCGGATCTAGATCACCAATTTAACAAAACGACCAAAGGGACTTCTCTTGAGACTATAGGGTAAAATTTACAAAGCCTTGCGGAGTCCAATTAACAATAGAAGAAGATCATTACTGAATCCAAAACAACTAAACTACTGAACGTAGAATGCAGCAATGGCAACAACCTAACCTAAAATAACTGAAAAACCGGTAAAAACGACCCTTAGAAACCAAAATCACAGTAAAAATTGGCGCAACACAGTAAATTCAAAAGTAAAAATGATAAAAGAAAAATAGAAAAACCCTTATTTATTTAATTTACAAGACAAAATCCTGACTGTGCAATCGGAGTGGATGAACAGATCAAATTACCCGAATCAAGATTCGGGATCGGGCTGTTGGTACTTTATTCACAAAATTTAAAAAGGTTCCCGAAAGCCGCAACCCGAAAAGTTGGGCTCGGGTTTCGTGATTGCACACTCGCAAAACATAAGGAGAAAAGTAATTCCCGAAAGCCGCAACCCGAAAGGTCGGGTTTGGGTTTCAGGGTCGCGATCCAAAAGAAAGATGCAAAACAAATTCCTGAAAGCCGCAACCCGAAATTCGGGGTTTGGGTTTTGGAAACGGAATAAAGGTAAACCAAAAACGAACCCTTTCCCCGAATCCCGAAACGTGACATTGTCGGGTTTAGGGTTTCGGGAACACACAAAAATGATATAAATGAAATGAAGTCCTGAAAGCTGAAATCCGAAAGCCGCAATAGCGCGTTTCGGGGACACATATCCCAGAATTATTAAAAGGAGGAACCCGCAACCGGAAATTGTCAGGTTTCGGGTTGACATAACCAGAAATCAAAGAAAAAGGAATCCCGCAACCCGTAACTGTCGGGTTTCAGGTTGGAATAAATAAACCACAAAACACTCAAAAATTAAGGTTTTCTCCATACCGAAACACTTAGAAAAATAAATCAAAAACTTGGCAAACAGACAGGCCAAAACCATGGGTAGGGGTCTTCAGGATTTGGTGTTTAGCAAGTCCTTACCCAAACGCGTTTGAGTTTATTTAGAAATGGGGCTCCCGTGCTTTAGTTAAGCATGGGATCTGTTGTGGCCACAACAGATCGATGCCCCTCTGATATTGAATGGTCGACTATCAGCCACTAGTTGATGAAGTCGTCGACGGTGGCAACCAGTGGTAGCAGTTAATGTGAAGAGAGCTGAGAAGTTGTCATCCTAAAGCTCGTTCATTGACTTTACTTATCTATCGCCCAATGTAGTCGACTTGGTGAGGGTGGTCAATTCCCTTTGAATGATGTCAGGAGAAAGAATACCTGCAAGAAATCAATATATGTTGTTCCAGACAAGAGCTCGTTATGGCACTATTAAAGATTTTATCTTTCTTAGTTGCTTGTACGTATGGAAGAAAAAGCAGTTGTGTATCGACTATAGTTAATACTTGTTAAGGTTATACAAATGGAGTAGATGTTAATATGCTTTACAAATGGAGTCATAATAATAATCTAATCCTCTAATGTAGTCATATAATCTAATAATCTAATAATTTTCAACTTTATCAACAATTTATGAATATATCATATATAATTCTTCTATAATTTCCTCATTTTAAAAAAGATGTTAGAAAGTGAAATTTAAATAATATAAATCAAAATTATATCAATATATTGCTATTGATTATAATATTATTTTTATAAATATAAATATATTATTAATTTGACTTAATAAAACTTAAATAATATAAACCAAAATCTATATACTAATTTGTTGTTATTAATTTTAATATTATTTAAAAAAATATATTATATTATTAATTTGAGTTGATATGTATGCTCCACATAACTTTTAACAACCCTATTAATACTATCAAAGCATATGTTATATGCTAATAATTTTATATGAAATATATTATATAATTCAAAATATTATAAATTTAACCTAGAAAGAAAAATAAACCACATCCATAACCATTTTTAATTCATATTTCAAAACTCTTACGACTTTAATTAAATAATATATAGACTCTAAGGTGGATTATAAAGGTTTTTAAAAGTCAAATTAAAGGTTTTCGACATCAAGCAAAAAAAAAAATTATTGTGTTTGAGCCTATCAAAATTGAGTTGTGTTTGAGATGTCAGGAATAGTTGTGAGTGAGACTTGTCGAACTTGTCAAGACTTGTCGAATAGCAACGTGATTCTGTAAATTATTGGCATACCAGATCGGTTATACTAAACAGAAGCTTCGACAAGCCATTGGAACTATTGGAGCCATTGGAATTTCGGGCTAAACCATTCTTCTTCCATAACCTTCTTATAATAGCTTATGCAACAACATAAAAATTTAAAAAAAATTATGAAATCAATATCTAAACCACTAAAATTAAAATTGAATTAAACTACTATATTATAGTACTATAATTGTATGCATTAAAAATGCTCCTACATCATTTTAAATTGTTATTGAAAAAAAATATTGAATTTAAGTTGTTATTGAAAAAAAATATTGAAATTTCAACATATGTGAAAAATATTAAATAATAAATAATAAAAAAGATATTATTAAAAAACAAAACCTCATAAACCTGCTCCATGAACCCAACAATGCTGCCAAAATTCATCGTTAGCCGACTATTTGTCTTCCTTGTCGGTGGTCGACAGACGCTTGTGTTGAGGGCTGAGTTGCGTTTCTGGTTTTTTTTTTTTAAATTGTATGGTAGTTGATGTCGAAACCTGTTGAGCCTTGGCAAACCAGAACCTATCAGATTAGACAAGTATTGACTCAAACATGACATGATACCACTGCAGTCTGCCTCTACTTGAGTTTTGATGGTGTCTATTACGTCGAATCCTCTCACGGAATTGTTATTTGGGGTTGCAGTCTTTTCTCCTGTACACGTTAAGGTGTCATCCAACATATCAAACAGATAATTTTTTATGTGAGTTATATCAAATTTAGATTTTTAGTGTCAACAAGAGAATTTATTAACGGAAACATATGAACTAACGTTACCTGCAAATAGTGTGAAACCTCACGCCCCATCGTTCCCTACACACATTTTTAGTTGAATTTCATTCGATTTTACTATCAAAAGCTTATTGATTGTCTAGGTTCGACAGGAAATGAATGTGACATAGGGAAAGTAAATGCTTGTTTTTGTTCCAGTCTAATTACAATTTGTTCTAGTTATCTACACATTATTTTCACACTATTTTGGAGATGCAGCTCAAGCTCATTATGTTCATATCCATATCTTATCAGAGTTAATTCAATCGAATTGGTAATACTAATTTTTTCAAATTACACGAAGTTGAATTTGCGTAATGCATGTAATTTACAATAATACGACGGAATAGTGAATTCATTAGCCTGACTTTTTATCATTGAGATTTGAATTTAAGAAGACACTAGATTCCCTACGGAACACTTGCACTTTTGTCAATGAATTAACGATGGTTTGGCATTTTGATGTCTGAGTTTTGAGTTTGAGAAACATTTCAAAAATCGAAAATGATCGAGCTATAACCTATCTTGGTGATGGTGCAGTCTATATTCGGTTGACAACATAACCCGAGATGTAAGACCTACTTTTAATACTAATGTTAAGAAAATATAAATGTGAGATCATATTCATGGTCTCGATCAGACGGTATATGATAAACTAGCCGACAACGAAGACATCGTCGTGAAATTCAACGGATAAAGAGAAAACAGGTAGTGGTAACTTATTCGAGACACATACGAGGAATCTGTAACAATATTCTTAAGATGATACGACAGACTATGTCTCAATGGAATACCATTGACCATTTTAGTTTTTTAGTGTCAACAAGAGAATTTATTAACGGAAACATAAATTTCTTGAACTAACGTTACCTGCAAATAGTGTGAAACCTCACGCCCCATCGTTCCCTACACACATTTTCAGTTGAATTTCATTCGATTTTACTATCAAAAGATGATTGATTGTCGAGGTTTAACAGGAAGTTGAACAAAATGGTCGATCAAATACGATCGACCATTTTGTTCAACTTCCTGTTGAACCTCGATAGACTATGTCTCCAATGGCCTATCGGAGCTTTTGTTTAGTATAACTGATCTGGCATGCCCAAAATTTACAGAATCACGTCGTGGTATGAAAAGTAGTCTATACATGAAGAAGAACATAATTATTGGAGAAATGTGCATTACTGCAATAAAGGTAAGAGATGCCCGGCCTGCAGAAAAATCAAATACATATCTTTAGCGTTTGGCATCAATGCATTCAGATCACTGCAAACATTAAATTACTTTGAAAGGCTGCTGCTCTAATCACTAAAGAAGAAATACCAATGCTCTGTGGGATCGAAGGTGTAGTCCGCCATGAATGAGCAAACTAAGAGGCCAAATCGAGAAGCGGTCTTTGGTGTCGAAATGGTTCCTTCAGAGGGTTTCTCCAGGTTGAAACTTCAACGACATGCTAGAAACGTAGTGCATGTCGATAGGTGGTAGGTGTGAATCTGGTAAGGATGCATGGCGAGCGCTGAGTGGACAGAGTGACAACGAATATCCAGAAAAACGACCTCGTAGAAGAAACATACCATCGACCATTTTGTTCAAATTCATGTCGAACCTCTACAGACTATGTCTCCAATGGAGCTTCTTAGATCGAGGAGGTCCGAGGTCGGAGGAGGTCGAGGTCGGAGGAGGTCGAGGTCAAGGAGGTCGCAGGAGGTCGAGGTCGAGGAGGTCAGAGGAGGTCGAGGAGGTCAGAGAGGTCAGGGAGGTCAGAGGACTGTCGACTAAGAAAATGATATGTGATGAGAAATTCGACCTGTTATGTGAACAGAAAATGGTCCTTGTTGGGAATTATTTTTCCTTACAGCTAAGTCTCTTTGGTCGGTCAGTCGATCGATCGATTTCCAGATCATTTTTCTTTGGTATGGGCGACTCCAGCAGTTCTGTGTCGGTGGACATTGAAATAATCCCCTGGGGAGGGCAGGTATTGTATTCATCGATACTCTCATTTCTGCATATCATCGCCTTTTGACTCAAAGATTGGCTGATTTAGCCATGGATACAATTAAGATAGCTGAAAAATGAAAATGCACCGTGAGAATTTAGCTTATTTTGAAAAATGTATGTATATGTGTTAAAAATTTCCTTTTCATTTTCCTTGTAAAGTTTGTTGATTGTTCTGGTGCCCCTAGATTTCGGAGAAAAATAACCATAGATTTTCGTGTAAAATGACCCCGGTTTGTCATTTATTGGATGAATGGAGAGCCGAGGCACTTGAAGTGGAAAATTCCTTGAAGTTCACATAATCAGGCTTCTATAGGAAGTTTGCTTGTAGTTTTAGTGTATTATCGGTTGTTTTTATTGAATAATAAACCTTGTGGAAGAATATGCAGAGTTCTTCTTTTCTCTGCTGCAGTTTTGTTTCTTGAACTTCAAATGTGCTTCTTCTTTGTTGCCCGAAAATGTCATAATTACGCAATTCTAAAAAAAGAAAGCAAACTTTTCAGTCAATTTTGTGGAATGTAGCATATTGTCGTCCATCTACAACAAAGTTAAGGTGCAAAATAAAATTTCAATAGTGAAATCCTCTGAATTAATTTGTTTCAAAGGTCTTCTAACATGTATATGATTCACAGCAAGTTTTACTGCTGGAATAGGCCTGCAACTGAGATCTACTGTGGCTTTTCAACTTATTTTGGCATTAAACTTCAAAGTGGAGATTTCCAAATATATGTTTTGAGCCAAATGGCTCTCCTCGAGGCCTTTCTTGAACAAATAGATCCGCCTATATGGAATTTACTACAGATTTGTTCGAAAATCACTTATGCACACACTTGTTTTAAACATTTAGACATTTTAGTGAGAATTTCCCTTTGTCAAACCAAATTTTCTTCTTACGCAGACTTTGAAATCAAATTTCATTGGAATATTGGTGGAAAGAAAAGGAAATGCAGATCAAAATTTTGCTGATACATGAAGTAGATAATTGAGCTAAACTTTGTAGGATTGGTTGTCACTGGATCAAAGACAGCACGAGTTAAATTTAATTGCACTGGAAGCTTATGGGGAATGTTAGAAATCAACGACTGTATGAAACGAGAATTGGGAACTCGTAAAGCTTAAATCATTGATCATTAGGATTTATTTTCATTTACTACAAAGACAATTTATGTTTTTTGTTAGAGTAAATTTTGGTCGTGGAGTGATTATGCTTCTGTCAATATAGATATTATTCTCACAATATTAAATGCTGCCATGTGATAGTTGTAAATAATGGTTTCCATCCTCGACCAAACCTCTGTCACTGCCATTACACATGACCGCAAAGCACGTAGGTTCTTGAGAATATTCGTGCACTCTCATAATGTTAATGTCGGCTCCAAATTTGTGTATGCTCTGCTTTACAAGCTACGTGAATTTACAGAATCACGTCGGAGCTTCAATTCCATGCCGAGAATTTACAGAATCATGTCGTGGTAATGAAGCATTTTCAAACTATTTGCAGGTAACGTTAGTTCAGGAAATTTATGTTTCCATATGGTAGAAAATGGTAGGCATCTCTTGAATTTGACAGATAGAAAAAAATAGTCCAGCAATAGTCGAATTCTTGGAGACATAGTCTGTTGAGGTTCGACAGGGAGCTGAAAAAACTAGAAATAGAAGTTCTGACATGCCATTGGAGACATAGTCTGTCGAGGTTCGATAGGAAGCTAAACAAAATGGTCCATTTTATTTTAACTTATTTTTTTTTGGGTGGTACCGGTTGTAAAAAGAAATTATTTTGAGTCATCAACGATAGGCTGTGAACCATAGTTTGCGAATAGACTGCTTGATCTATGTCATCATCGGCGCAAAGAGAGTATGAATATGTTGTGTTTATATTTAAAGGAACAAAGTTTACATATCGAAAGGAGGAGACTCCTTGTAGCAGGAGCACAAGAAATGAGTGGTCGATGCAAGAATGCCCCTTTAGGGACAAAAATGGCAATTGATAGAGTAAATTTTGGTCGTGGAGTGATTATGCTTCTGTCAATGGTTCTGATGGCCTGTTGGAGCTTCCGTTAATATTTAATTATATAATATTACTCCAAAACATTACCGTTTTATTAAAAAAATAAAAAATAAAATTAACAAAAATAAACATAAAGCACTAATTATATTCTTTAACGAAATAAAATTTCGGCTCCAAATTTGTGTACACTCTGCTTTACAAACTATGCAAATGTACAGAATCACGTCGGAGCTTCAATGGCCTGTCGGAGCTTCCGTTTAGTATTACTGATCTGGCATGCTAAGAATTTACAGAATCATGTCATGGTAATGAAGCATTTTCAGACTATTTGCAGGTAACGTTAGTTCAGGAAATTGTGAGCGTTGGCCGTGACGAGGGACAACCTTTCTAGTAAATGGAAGAATGCCCCATTCCTTTGCAATGCTTGAATTGATTTAGCTAATGGAGAACCGACTTATCCGTTTACTGTTAATTTGTGTCAGAAGTGTGATACTTTTTATGCTTCTTTGACTTTTTTTTCTGCTTATTGGCGTGTGTTAAATTTGGGTGAAAATTTTGTAAAAATGAAGGAAATGGCTTTATTCCAAGTAAGAAAGGATGAATTTGGGATCTTACAGTAGCAATATCATTGGAGATAATAGTTGGTCGACTCCTTCCTCAGTGGTCGGAGATGACTATTTTGGATTTTCAGTTGTCCTCGAAAGTTATTCACTTGCAAACTCAGAATTGGCACACATTTCCATTTTTGTTGACATATTCAAAGTAGAAAATATGAAAACTTGGTAGAAGAAAATGTGAATTCGCATCTTGAGAATGTGAGCACAAAGCTCAAATTCTTCAATATATCATGCAAATTTGAAGATCATGTTCCCATCTAATAAATAAAAAAATGTACTTTATGCCTTCAATAGAACTTAGCATTCTACTTTAATGATCGACTAGGTCTTCAAATGATTTCTTCTAAGCCTGAGCACTTTGCATGTGAGAAATTGCCCTGCAATAAAAGTTGGTAATTTGCTCAAAGGGTCAATCTACGCTATGGATTGCGATAGGAACATGATATCGTACCTATGAGATAGGAATCTCGAAGCCAATCCTAAAATATTTTCCCGTAGTGTTAGTAACCCACCAAGTCTTAATTAATTACCTATAGCCATGGCGTTTCTAGCGGCCTAATGGAACTGTTGGACGAAGAGAGGAATCTCTGAGACTTGTAGCGCTCTAGGATTTGAATAATTGCCCAAGGATCCATCCAGAATCCTCTTTCTCCAACTACAATAGCTTCAATGATGAGCAATCCTCTGGGAGTGGTTCTCTGTGAATAAAAGTGAACATGGGCAGCCTAAGGAACGTTATTTATTGCTCGGCATCTTGTCATTGGAGCCAGCACAACTCTGCAAGTTCAACCTTAACAACTCTGTCGACAAAATTTATATGTCGACCAAAATTAAAGCTGTAACCGTCAAAAGCGAAAAAAACACGGAAAAACAGGCCAAAGCGAAAAAACACACGGCAGCATTCCATTGGATCCATAGATGAGGAATCTTTCCGAAGTGGAAGGTCACGCTTCTCGTTGGTGAATTCCTATGGCATAATTATCTTAAGTAATAGTTGTTAAATAGTTTAATAATAAACTAAGGTATAATATGGTACTAGGTGGAAGAGTTTGACTACATCTTAGATGATATTATTTAACTAATATGATAATATATTGATAAAATTTAAGTGTAAATAATAGTGATTGTGTGAAGGTCGGTTGAATTGTAGAATATACTTATTCACCGGACTTTAAATAACTTTTACTAATAACAATGTGATAGAGTAAGTTTTGGAGTTAATTAAACAAATTGTAAATTAAATTGTGAATTATTAAATAAAATATTATATTTTGAAATAAGGAAATAATATTAAAATAACGCAAGTGAATGTTTAGATTCAAAGGTTAAGGACTCGAGGACTGACATGGGGGTTAAAACATTTAAGATGGAGATAGGGTATTAATGGCATGGGAAAGAGTCGACAAAGGAGGATGGGAATAAGGTCGAGAAGAGAAGGGGGAGAAAGGGGTCTTCTTCACCATGGGGATAATTTGGGGAAATTGCATATAGATATAAAGGACAGAATAGAAAGAAGGGGGTGCTTGTTGGAGATTATCAAGGATAGAATTGGTTAGCTTGTACTCGGTTTGGGCTCGGGGGTCCAAAGGGATGCCTTTGGAGCTGAGTGGTCGGCGAGACCTCGCTAGTTGGCAGGGTGGCAGCTCAATTTGGGTTGGTTGAGTTTCAGGGTTTTGGGAATATTTTGGCTGCAGGGCTACAGTAGGGAAAAGGAAGCAGCAAAACAAGTCAAAGGAAGCAACAAAAAGGAAAGGGATCTACTAGTTATTTGCTGGTATTTTCCCTACAGGTATAAGGACGCATTCTAACTCTGTCAATATTTCATATTTCATGAGCTAATCAAAATTTAATCCAGTGAAAATTAACACATATTATATGTTGATGCACTTGCAATATTATAACAGTTAGAAACCATTAAAACAACACCTATAGTTATTCAGACCTGTAAATGTAAATGTTTTGTATTATTTTACAGGCATGATATTTACACTTAAACTAGAATTCAAAATAGAGACTTAAAACAAAAATGAAAACAGGGTACAGAAGGAAACGTAGATTTATTAATTATTTAGGACATGGGTCATACACATGGTATCAGAGCCATGGTTCCAAATCTGGAACCAGAGGGCTTACTATGGCGTAAAGAGAACATAACAAGATGAACATGACTCATGTGCTTCATGGGTGCGGAAGCCATAGACCTGCATGAAACAAGGAGATAAGTTAGAACTTATGCTTATAAATAAGCACAAAGAGAAAAAAAACATATATCGGTACATGTATTTAGGGTAAACTTATTCTCCTATTCATGCATAATGAGTTAAATGGAGCACATAAGGGTTAAATTTTATTTTATTTGAGATGAATAATTTTTTTTTATATATGCAAAAAAAAGATGAATAAATATAGGGCAAACTATATTTATATATAGAGATGAAAATTTATTTATATATATATATAACAATTTTTTTTTACAAAAATAATATATATATAGATATAGTTTTGGGTTAAATATATATACATATATATATAAATTGAATTTTAATTTTAATTTGATCTAATTTAAATTTAAATTGGAACAAAAATTTTATACATAGGAAATTAAATTTAAAAAAAAAAAAAAAACTATATATATATGATATATATATATATACGAACCATATAAAAAATTATTAATTAAAAAAAAATTATTAAAATTTAAAACAAAAAAAAACATATATATGAAATGTTGTATATATATATATATATATATATATATATTGTTTTATATAATAAAAAAAAATATATTTAAATTTTTATGTTAGCCCGAGCTATGGTGCGGCCATGGCAGCCCGACCAGCATGGCCATGGCACACGGCCTGGGCGCAGCCTGGCCAGTGGCCATGGGCCTGCGACCTAGGCACAGCCTGGCCAGCGTGGCCATGAGCCAGTAGCCCAGAGGGCGCGGTCGGCCAGTAGGGAAAGCCCTGTCTAGCTACGAGCAGAGGGAGGTGGAGGGCACCTAGCTGAGCTACGGCCGTTCCACTCCGTGCAAAGAGAGAGAAAAAAAAAGAGAACAATAAAATATGGTCCAAGTCAGCACGACCGCTAGGGTTGCGGCCTGCACAGAGAGGGCGCAGCCCAGTTCCTGTCGAGGAGGAGATCGTAGGCTTTGAAAGGGGCAGTTTTTGGTTTCTCAGTCTTGGAGGGCGTGATAGCCACAATGAGAAGGAGTGCGGGTCTGCACGAGAGGAAAAGAGGGGAAGCTGCATCCTTAGGTGGTTCCGGAGCCTGGACTGCGGGTTTGCGCAGAGAGATCTGCAGCCTCTCTACGTAGAAGGAGAGTGCAGCTTAAAGGGGGTTGATGGGTTGAACCCACGACCCATGCATTACATACACGGGAATTTCCATCACAAAGGGAGTCATCAATCCAAGAGATGGATGTCTCCAATGTCAAGAGCACTCATACGAGAGCACGCAGTCACCGTGAGGATGTTAAGCACTTTGCAAGGGCTCCAGGTGTTCCACGCAGCCACACTAAACCATATGTTCGACCTGAAGGTAGGAATATGAGATGGCTTGTGGTACAATACTTCGTGCACCACTTGGAGAGAACATCGACCCATGCATCACAAACCCAACATCTCCACCATCGCGCTGAGGGAGAACCGCCCCATGTTTGTGGGAGAGGGAAAGCCACGGATTGGGCGAGAGAGAGCCCACGAGGGGCTTAATAGAGCTCCCCACCAAGATGTTGAGCCTAGAGAGGTCTGCACAGGGGCAAGGGACCAATGGGTCCGCGTGCGAGAGAGGGAGAGCCAGATCCCACTCTGGTTAGAATATTTTATATATATATATATATATAATTGTAGGTGGTTGCTTCCATAGTAAGAGCCCTACGTAGTGTGTGCAGACCTATAGGTCGGGGGCGGTGCAGAATCAAATGATACCAATGTTTCCATACTTGGAAGCGCTCCTCCAGACCGGAGGACTCTGTGTCGAGGTCGCGTAGAGGGGAAGAAGAAGGGATGGCTTTGTAGCCTCCTCTCCAGGGGATCGCAGGAAGGTGCAAAGGTGGTAGGGGGCGCCTAGCTGCCACTGCTCCAAACCTTAAAAAAAATGGAATAATAATGTTAAAACCAAGGGATTAGCCATACCTGAACAAGTCGGCTTCGGAGCAGAGCTCATGAAGCCCATCACTGCCCCTTGACCACCGAGACCACCAAGTTGCAGAGAAGAACTCCTTGCCAACCAAGAGCTAAATGGTCGGAGACCTTTGGGTTCGACCCTTTTAGGGTTTGATTCCTTGCATGGCCATAGAGGACCTCAGTAGGCCCTGTGGCAGTCGGTTAGGCCAAGGTAAATTAGTATAGGTTGGTTTTTTTTTTATTAGTTTATTTAGTGAAATCATTATTATTTTAATAGTTTAAAACACAACAAATTTTATATGTATTTGAATTTGTTAATTGTTTAAATGGGTTATGATTTTTTTTATATGTAATAAAATTTAATTGTTTGGTTGTTATTAGTTGGTAATAATAATTGAAATTTTTTTTATGAAAGTAAGATATAAAATAAAATAAAAAAAATTTAATTTAATTACATATGTAAATTTAGATTTATATATTTTTCTTACCTTATAAAAAAAAAATTATTACATAATTATTCAATCAATTGATTAAGGTAAGATGGTTAACCTTAATTATTAATTGCTTAAATACTATGTTAATTAATAATGATACGTGGTAAGTTATATTAGGGTTTAGCTATAAAAAAAATTATTTACTTGGTGCATGGCGGTGGGAGGATGTGGTGAGGCCACATGCGGTATAAGATATAGTTTTCAAAATTTAATATGTTAAAATTAGTATAATAAATTTTAAATGCATTATTTAGTGAAGTTAAATTTATTCATAAAATTTATTTTTTCTAATAAAAAAAGAATAATTGTGCAAATCTAATAATACATTTATTTTCCATTATAATATTGGCATAATATGTAATATTAAATGTTGGAATAGAACTTAAAATTTAATTTAAGTTTAAACATTAAATGTTAAATTTAGCTAAATGTGAATGCTAAAGTAAAATTGTGTATTGATGTTAATACTATACTTAGATTTAAATTAATTTTAATCATTAATTAATATGATTAGCATAGGTTAATGACAAATATTTGGGGATTAATGATGGTTAATTAATTCACATTAGATGGGGTGGTGTAAAACTAACATAAGATTATGGAGCACTAGAGGAGTAGAGTAGTTTAGGAGCTTGTTATGACACTTAGAAACAAGAGGACATGTAGCTTACATTGATGTACAATTGATAATTCGTTGTATCATTATGGGATGCAAAACCTATGATAGAAAAAAATAAGGTTAGAGTTCACTAGATCATTGTATCCATTGATAAGCATGTCTGGAGTGTTTGTACCTCCGTGAGTGCAATATAAGAAGGTGCTAAGACTTATGAGAGGCAAAACCTAGAGAAGACTTGAAATAATAGGGTTAGTGTCATTATGTGAGGACCCAAGATTTGACACAAGGAAACCATGGCAGAGACTTTCAAATGCTTTCCTTGGAGATAATGTGTGGGGAAATATTGAAGAAGTTTGAGGTTGGACTTGTTGGTGTTGATGCCAACTTGTTGATCCTTTTAGAGCGGCTAGGAGTAGCTTAGTACAATGCCTTGCTAAGCCATAACTGTCGGTTAGGGTTTTATTTCTTAAGGTGGGTGCCATTAATTGGAATTAGTTTTAAATCTAACATTGAGTAAGGGGCATGTTTTCCCTAGGGTTGAACTTCCTTGTGGGAGGAAGGCTTAGTAAGGGAAATTTTATCAAAGGATTATTAACGAGTAACAACAAAATAGGCTCAAATGACTTAAAAACATGTGGAACACCAAAAGAAGCATGCACTCAATGATCCTGGTATACAAAAAAAACGAGTAATGGCATAGGATAAAGCATTGTTAAATGAACTAATATATATAGCCAATGCGCATATGGGCCACGTAATGTGAACACTAATATAATACAATCGACGAAGGATATAAATTTCAACTCATATGGGGGTCAATGAAATGTAAAAACGCTATGCAATAGATGGTAATGTGCTTATGTATTTAGTATGAGGAGCACTTATGAAGTGGATTGCATTGACAAATGATATTTATGCATGTGCATGAAATAACTCATATTAATATATGAGGGATTAGGGTCGTAATGAAGGTAGAAAGGGAACTATCTCCACATAGGTGGATAGGGTTATGCAAAGAGAGTAAACAAATGATGAGGGAAAAAGTTAGTAATTATACTATAATTATGGGGTAAAGCAATACAAATTTTTCGTAAAAGTGTATATGTAGACAATGGAATATAAGTGGCTTAATCATAAATCGTGGAATGTACTATCCATAGAGGTATCAGGGAAGCAAAAGATTAAGGTGACATAAATGCAATTTGGACATTTAACTTAGTCCCTAACTAGAAAAGTATAATGACATATGATATTTTAGTGAGAGATTGTGACAACTAAAGTAGTTGGTAGTAATAATGAAGAGAAGATCGTAATAGAAGGATATGTGCATGTTTCGTCAAGTCATGGTAGGACATAAAATTAATTTTGGTGCGTTACATAATTACAGGATCTTCATCTTCACTCTATAAGGATAAATTAAAATTTGATCGACATTAGATGGGGTAGCAAGATCGTAAAAAAAAATTATGAGGAACCTAGATAGGCATGCTAGGAGGAAATTCGTGAGGCTGTGATGCTATCCTGTGAGGAAATGACCTCATGTCATAATTTAATATGTAAAAAGAAAATGATCATATCGCAAGATGCATAAGTCAGATTTCTTAAAAGTGGTTCATATGTAATACATTGATAAGAAAATGGTGTGTGATGTATGAATTAGAAGTAGCCATTTACTTAATGAATAATTGGGATTTTGGAATGAATTCGACTTGATTTTAACCTAATTGTTAGCCTTAAGTATGGTTATATAGTGATTTTGAAGGACATTGTTGAGTGTGCCTAGTTTGGATTACCTAAGGTACCTCACATTAGCATATGTTGTTGATGATGTGTTAGTTTTGAGATTCCTCCTATTCATGTATGAGTAATAAAAGGTATCACACAACAAGTAATATTGGACATTGAATGAAATTATGTATGTTTAAGAACAACAACAACACAATTGCAACATATCAATTATAAGCGTGTCAATGACAAATGTCCGTTAAGATAAGTCAAGGGGTTAAACAACATGAGCAACAACCATAGTACCTGGTAAGGTGTGATAATGACGGATGAGCTCATTTGCATATTATGATGAGAGTATTGTTAATGCAATATAAGTAATGATGGGTAAGTACTATAATGTTAGTGTGCACAAATAAGTAAGAGTCATCATCTTGTGTAATTAATGGGTTATAAATAAAAAGAACTAATAAGTGTAGCTTAGATACTAAAAGTAATAGAGTAGATATGATTAGTGGATTAACATAGATATTTGAATGAAGGAAATGGGTATGTCAAGGTAAGGGATAGTTAGAGAAATAGTACCAAACATAGGACAATGATGTAAGGATTACAATATAAATGGAAATGCAATAGACGATATGGAAATTTCTCCATAATGTTTAAACTGCAGTCTCAATGGGTGTATCATTTAAACCAACATCGTTTAAATAAAGAGCATGATGGCCTCATAATTTATCACTAATAATAAATCTTGATATAGAGAAATGGCATAAGTCAAAGTGAAATTAACTAAAGATGAGATCCGATTAAAAGTCATGACAATGACTTAGAATCAAATTAAATGTAATATATAAGACAAGGTATCCTTATGAATCACATTATAGAATGTACAAATTAATTTAATTTAACAAGGATGTTGAATATTCTATGGATTAAATATGGTAATGAACCTTGAGTAGTCAAACCAAAAACCTATGCGAATGTTAAACAAAATATAAGAATACCTCCAATAAGATTAAGTGAGTAAATTTTGTAGATGTCGTTATGAATAATTAGGAGGTGGCCCAGTAGGGCAAGTATACCCTAGGTTCTGCTACCTGGGAGGACCCGGAGACCATGCGTTGTGATTATCCCACACTGTTTTGACCATAACTTCGGGACGAAGTTTCCTGAAGGGTGGGTGTATGTCACGCCCTGTTTTGACATTACTACCTGAACTAATATTATATGTTGTATTTGCTTGATTGTGAGACTTCACCGGTTGATGACGCTGTGGACATATGGTTCTATTATTTTGCCGATATATATATGTGAGTGTGTGATGTTAGTATTAGGATACGTAGTCATGTTAGATATGTATCATGTGTTAGTTATGTCTCAGATATGCAAGTTAATGAATGGTGGGTACGTGGATATCATTAAAGTTATTTGTTGAACGAATGAATGTTATACCAGATGTATGGTGAATATAATGAATTTATTATTGTTGTTATGTTATGATGGAATGTATGTGTACATATTGAGGATTTGTGCACGATATTCTAGATTGTATGTGAAGGACTGACTTACGGGTTAAAATGACTAAGTGATAGCTGGATTCTACGAGGTGGGAGAGCCTCGGGGGCATGGAATACGAAAGATAAATGGTATGCGAGTGATGCATTATTTACTTTTGCATGACTATTATCTTGTTAATTATGATGTATGGGTGGGGTAGGGTTTCAGGAAACTCAACCGCCCAGATTGGTTATACGATGACAAACTGAGTACAAGTGCAACGCAGTTATTATGTTGGGAAGACATAGTCCCTTGTTCCATTAGGGGGGTGGAGGCTTTACCCACTGTTTATCCCCGAAACCCTAAGTCATGGGAGGGTTTTGTTACGGCGTGCTCCCCAAGGTGTGTGATGATGACTGGTGGTTCCCTGCTGGGGAAGTTTGGTCGATGTAGTCAACACTTCCGCTTACGGGTTCTAACTAGAGTCGGTCATGGCTTGAGACTTCAGGGTAGTCCAACAGAGGAAAGGACAGGTTGTGGAAGTTAGTTGTTATTAGGTAGATGATGTAGGTATATAGGAGTAGTTTGAATTCAGGAAGAAAACGTGATCTAACTATGTATATTGAAAACCATTGATTGATTAAGTGTCATAACTCTGTAATGTATGGATTGTCATAAATTAATAAGACTTCAGTTAGGTAAAAGATTGTACCTTGAAAACTATGTTTAAACCTGTGTCAGTAAACAATAAGTTTCATGATTACGGTTGATGTGTGTGATTTATTATTGTTAGTGTACTTATGCGAGGTATGTAAGCAGTAGCTACGCTTACATAACTCGCCTACATATTTATAAATTGCGTGAAATAAAAACTGAACTATAATGTTTAGGCATTAATTACATTATTACTACTTATCTAACTAGGAGATTAAATTAATATGTCGAGTTAGTAAATTCTGGTTTAAATAACTGAATAGGTGGTAATGAAAGACGATCAAGTAGAATAACTGGCACAGGGAAGGAGCGGGTTCTTGGAGCGAAAATTTTGAGAGTCGTTTTATTTGCTGTAGCTTGGGCGGCCAGGGCTTGGCCCAGCCGCCCCTCCTTCTCTGTATTGCTGTTTTCTTGCAGGACTCCTGATGGACAGTGTGCGGTGGAGGCTTCACAGGTTCTGGTTTCAGGGTGATCTGTTCCCTTGCTGCGGATGGCGCTGGTTGTGGAGGCTATGACAGACTTGGATCAACTTTTACTGATGCCTTTCTTGAATCGGTTCTCGATTTCAAGACTTTTTTCATGGCGTCCGTGGTGTCTTTCCTGCGATCCGGTCACGGAACTTAAGCTGTGAAGTTTCTGCGCCGGAGACTTTGCAGAGGCCGCGGACACTTTGACCTGAATGTGGGCGCTCACTTCCCAGATTGGGTGTTGTTCTTGTTCCTGTTCTTGTTCTTCCTGGACTGGGTGTTCTTGTTCTTGTTCTTCCTGGACTGGGTGTTCTTGATCTTGTTCTGCTGGTGCTGCCATTCGCATGATTAACATTGGGTTGAAATAATAGTGAGGGATTTGAGGTTCTGCTACCTGCATCCTCATTCCCACTTCCACCCCTATGTTCTCCACGGCCTCCTTCTGGAGATTCTCGTCTTCAATCAAAGGCGACGCCGGATAAGCTATAACTGGAGATGGAAATCAAAAGGAATGACTCGACGACCTTCGAGAGCGTTGAGTGCAGTCGGAGAGTGTATTCATTTGGAGGACCACAAAATGAAAAAACCCAGAATCGGCATCCTGTTCTTCGAGGCCGCCAATGCAATGTCAAAGGCCGAGCTCTGGCAGTCCCTGGATGACCGAGAAGTCCACAGGATTTGAACAGAGGTCCTCAAATAAACTGGGTCGTGTCATCCATGCTCAGAAGAAGATTGCGGCCTTTGGGTTTGGATAGATAAATGTTCTGTAAACGCGTGCAGCTTCACAGGTTCTGGCTCTGCTCTGATCATTTCCCCGACTACCATCGTATGTTGTTCAGGGATTTGCAGATTCCTGTTTTTTTTGTCGTCCTGTCGACATTTTCTGTTGCAGAGAGAAGCTGCAGCAGATTACTGTGGACAAGATCGGCGATCCTGGCCATACTTATGATGATTTCACTGCTGCCCTTCCTGAGAAGGAGTGCAGATATGCTGTTTATGACTTGCTATTGGATCTTTCCCGTTGATCTTTGGACTCGAACCTCACCATCGCCAGAACCTCCATTTTCTTGAACGAAGATTTCTTGATTTTTGTGGTGTACCAATCGACTCTTGCTCTACGCAGATGCAAACGCTCATGGGTCAAGATCCATTGCTACGGCAGTGCTCTGGATCTGTCTGGCCGTTTTTCTTCATCAGGAGATGCTGGCTGTGTTCGCCGGTTTGGGAGATCTATAGAGTTTGCTGCTCGTCCACAGACTTGGATCTACTATTTCTTCTGTTGCGGGTTTCGGTTCTGATAGAAGCTGAAGACATATTGCTAATTGTCAAGGGTTCTTGGTGGACGGTGGGGGTAGAGGCACATTACCGGTGGCCCTACCTGCTGTTCAATATCTTCTTCTTATGGCAACGTTTGGGTTTCTCTTTGCTGTTCAAGATTTACATCTTATTGTGGCGAAGTTTTACTTTGGGTTTCTCTTTTGTGGTTCAGCTCTTAATAAGCTGTTGTTTTTGCTTATATGGGACTGAAATATGTGAAAATGTAGGGATCCTTGTTGATTCTACTACATGTGCAATATGTAATTTTAATCATCTTTTTGAAATAAAATTACGGACTTTTTCCAAGGAAAAAAAAAAGAAAGACGATCAAGTAATAATGTTAAGTATTGTCAATTGATGTTAATAATATTGATTAATGTTAGTCATGGTTGATTAATGTTAATAATGTTGATTAATGTTAAATATTATCGATTAATGTTAGTAATATTGATTAATGTTAGTCATGGTTGATTAATGTTAAATATTTTCGATTAATGCTAGTAATATTGATTAATGTTAATTATCGTAGATTAATGTCAATAATATTGATTAATGTTAATTGTTGTCGATTAATGTTAGTGATGTTGATTAATGTTAATTATTGGCAAATAATGTTAATATTGTTGATAATGTTAATAAGTGTAAATAATATAAGCTAGTTTAATTACCTCATTATCATAGGTTAATGGTGTTAATAATATTAATTTAAAATATTATTAACTGGATTCCTTAAATTAACTATATGTTAATAATGTCAATTAATATTAATGAGACTATTATTCTCTTAAGTAATAGTTGTTAAATAGTTTAATAATAAACTAAGGTATAAAATGGTACTAGGTGGAAGAGTTTGACTAAATCTTAGATAATATTATTTAACTAAAATGATAATATATTGATAAAATTTAAGTGTAAATAATAGTGATTGTGTGAAGGTCGGTTGAATTGTGGAATATACTTATTCACCGTACTTTAAATAAACTTTACTAATAACAATGTGATAGAGTAAGTTTTGGAGTTAATTAAACAAATTGTAAATTAAATTGTGAATTATTAAATAAAATATTATATTTTAAAATAAGGAAATAATATTAAAATAATGCAAGTGAATGTTTAGATTCAAAGGTTAAGGGATCGAGGACTGACATGGGGGTTAAAAAAATTTAAGATGGAGATAGGGTATTAATGGCATGGGAAAGAGTCGGCAAAGGAGGATGGGAATAAGGTCGAGAGGAGAAGGGGGAGAAAGGGGCCTTCTTCACCTTGGGGATATTTTGGGAAAATTGCAGAGAGATAGAAAGGGAAGAACAGAAAGAAGGGGGTGCTTGTTGGAGATTATCATGGATAGAACTGGTTTCCTTATACTCGGTTTGGGCTCAGGGGTCCAAACGGGTACCTTTGGAGCTAGGTGGTCAGCGAGACCTCACCAGTTGGCAGGGTGGCAGCTCAGTTTGGGCTGGTTGAGTTTCAAGGTTTTGGGAATATTTTGGTTGCAGGGCTACAACATGGCAAAGGAAGCAGCAAAAACGAAAGGGATCTACTAGCTATTTACAGGTATTTTCCCTACAGGTATAATGACCCATTCTAACTCTGTCAATATTTCATATTTCATGAGCTAATCAAAATTTAATCTAGTGTAAATTGACACATATTATATGTTGATGCACCTGCAAGATTATAATAGGTAGAAACCATTAAAACAACACCTATAGTTATTCAGACCTGTAAATGTAAATGTTTTATATTATTTTACATGCATGATATTTACACCTAAACTAGAATTCAAAACAGAGACCTAAAACAGAAATGAAAACAAGGTACAAAAGGAAACATAGATTTATTAATTATTTAGGACATGGGTCCTACACATAGCTTGGGTGATGTGCCCCTTGATAGCATTGGGAGATGTGCCCCTTTGCAACCAGTGATCTAGTTGTGAGATTGTGAGATCCTTCAGCTAGAGATTGAGGGAGAGAACATACTTCTTTCCATGGAGATTCAATGCATCCTTTAAAGTCTTTTTCAGGTCTAATGGTGATTGATCTCAAGTTTAGAATGATTTACAGCTTGGGAGTCCAAGTATTGTGAAGAAGAAATCATTTCATGCAGTCGTTTATCTATCATCTCTTATATGTCAATTTTCTAAGTTTTTGTGTTCATTGTTATATCATACTTTCTTGTGATTTGTGGCTACTTGAGTAGCCATGAATGTTTAGCATATGTCCTTCCTTTAATAATAAAACCTTGATGTGATTTTCCAGTAGCTTCATGTCTAATTGTTATTGTTAAATCTCCTTGTAAAAATTTGCAATTACAATTTTTTTTTTGTGTCATGATTCAGCTTTAGATGTTTCCAAATCAATCTGTGGGTAATTTGTCTCGGTTAAGGTGTGTTAGGTTTGACCCCAAGTGTTAGTGAGGAAATTCAAAAATGTTTGGTGGTGTTTGGAAGACTGGAAAGAAAATAGTGTTGGGAGTCCATTTTTTGAAGTGGAGCCCCTAGTTTTGAGTCTAGTTCCTATATTTCCATTGTTTTGAATTTATTGAGCTACATAAGTTTTCAGATTTGGAATATCAGTCCATATTGTTGGTTAGTTTTTTCCAGTATTGCACCAGAAGCAGCGAAGGTTCCACCTAATTCATGGGGACATTGCCTCTGGTCACTATGGCATTTCCCAAGTGTGATGTACTCTTGAATGTGCAAACTGTCGAAGCAAATAATTAAACTTTTTGTTGTGTGAATCTGGTTGTCTAGAGTCTGTAGATGCCCTTGAATCCCTGCTTGGAAAAATTAGTGAAGGTCTAGTGGTGTTTGGGGGGAAATTTAAACTTCTAGTCAGAAGCTAGCCAATTCTGAGTTAGTTTGCCTAACTCTGGCTTGGGTACATTACAATCGTATCAGATCATGGTCCTTTGCACCTGTGTGTGGTAATTATTTCATGATTCCCAAGAAAATTCTTCCCAAGGCCATAGAACCCATATCCATTGTCAAAAGAAGAAGAAATTGGTTCCACGGAAGCTGAGATTCGAGGAGGAAAATCAAGTATGGGGGAAAGTTGGAAGAATAGAGAAGAGAAAGAGGACATGTTTGCTCAAATCATGTTGAAAGTTATGGAAAAATTTACCCAAGTGCAAACATAAACCAGAGACATCTTATCTAGACTTATGGACAAATGAAATGGTGACTACAACAGTATTGGTTCTCAACAGGAGGACAAGAAAACTTACAAAGAACAAATTTTCCCCAAGACTACGCCACACAATAGACCACATGAATTCATGGATCTGCCAAGACCTACTATTCCCAATTTCCTTGAGCCCAGAATGGAGTGTCACGTCCCCTCCCATCATCCCTACCCACAGAGGGAACATGACCGCAACATGGGGGTGTCTAATTCCCCCCATAGCCATATAACGAAATTCACAATTAAAATCAAATGCATAATTAAATTATACAACGGAATTAAAACATATTAACACACACACAAAATGGAATGCATCATCATATTTATCCAAAGCTGAATGATGAAACAACATGCAGAGAATCAATCCTCTTCTCATGCTATGCACAGGCTTCATGCCAACTAACTTAAGATAATCATTTCATTCAATTAACGTGAATAATTTAAACATTTAGAATAGAACACAGAATAATCATACTTTAACCATAGAGAACACTTATATTTATGAGGAAGTTGTCCAAACAACTGGCTATGTGAGAGAAATGTTCCACCCAACCATAGGTCCATGTCTAGTCTATATTATTTCAGCTGAGAAACCACCCCCGAGCTGGGATGTGTATCCACTAAGGAGGAATTAGGCAGACTCACTCACAGCCATGGTTTCACACAAATAGTCATGTTAAGCCAACACACAGTTGGGTTTATCAATCATGCAAGAGACAAAGGGGGGGGATTCTAAGCCAGTGAGCTCAACCATAGAGCTACAGGCATCTCAATCTAAACTCAAACAACCTTGGCACCCACAATACCTACCACACCCAACACAAGGAAGGTCCCCTTCTCTACTACACAGTTCCTCAGGACTCCCTTCCCTCCAGTGCTCTTCAGGGTGGGATTAGAAAGGTCCAAGGTGCTAAATATTTGATATTCTATCCTTCACTAGGTTTATCAAGCAATCCCAACCTCTGTTATGTCATCCACACTTGGATTCTCACAATTCGGTGACCAAATGACTCAATCCCGTAATTGGATTTTCGGGATATCAAAACTATGTTTTCCCATGGATTAATGGGGATCTAACACTCTCAAATTCGCCCCAAGGTTCATGTTTATGGATCCGCCATCGTATTTTACTGTCCATGCAAAATTCTGGGCATTTATGGCACTTCAAAACGTGGGTTAATGTAGAGTTGCGATTTCTAGTTTTTCTCACTACTCGCCCTGTGTAATGGATGAAATATGAAGCTTAGATGATCCATAATGGAATGAGAATGAGGAAGAATGAATTCCCATGAGGTAGAGTGACTTGTGGGTCAAGGAAACATATCCCATACCTGCCATATGAATTTTTGGGCTACCCATGCTCCATTGAAGCCATGGACTGATTTCTTCAACTACTTCCTTACAATTGAATTAAATGTCAACAAGAAAAGTCAAATGGATTCTCAAGATGACATTTGGAAGCATATGGTTCAACCCCACAATCCCCCTCACCACTCCCTAGTGGATACACATGGACCCCTCTTATTAGTTGCTTCCATAGCCAGTTTTTGGAATTATTATTGCAATATTAATATTTACATCATTTTACAATGTTCCATGGCTTAATAGCACATGGATAGCAAAATATCAAATATTTTCCTTTTTAATAAAATCCAAGCATACACTAGCGGGGCCTTAGCCTTGAGCTCAACGCTAGGGAAACATACATTTCATGTATACAATATTTACATTAAAAGCCAATGTTTCCTAAGGGTCAAAATGGGGGTATTACATTCCCCTCCCCCTTAGAACAACATCGTCCTCGGTGTTCTCAAAACTGAACAAAAATGGGAATGCCTCTCTCATGGAATCCTCCATCTCCCATGTAGCCTCATCAGGACTAAGGTGCTCCCATTGCACCTTTACTTGTTTGATGTCTTGGTTCTAGAGCAATGTGACCTTCTTGTCGAGGATACCCATAGGCTCCACTTGGAACTCTCCCTCGGGTTCCACCTGTATCACATTCCAATCAATCATATGATTAGGATCATGTACATACTTCTTAAGCAAAGATACATAGAAAACATTATCGGCTCTTATGTTAGCAGGCAATGCAACTCTATATGCAACTGGTCCTATCCTATCGAGGACTTCAAATGGACCATAATATCTTGGTGCTAGCTTGGCACAAATCCCTAACTTCAGGGAACTTTTCCTTGGTTTCACCCTCGAGTAAATGTGATCCCCAATCTTAAATTCCTTATGCACTCTTTTCAAATCTGCATGATCTTAACAACTTCTTGTTCCATTTCTTTGACCATCTCTAGTCCAAGCACTACCCTGTTCACCGGACTATCCAAATTCACAGGAGTCCTACATCATTTGCCATACAATGTCTCAAATGGGCTCATCCCCAATGATGTGTGATGCCCATTATTGTATGCAAATTCTACCAAGTGTAGGTAATCCTCCCACTTGGATGGTTTATCCATCACATACATTCTCAGCATGTCTTCAAGAACCTGATTCACCCTCTCAATTTGGCCATATCTTTGAGGATGATATGCTATACTGAAATTTAATCTAGTTCCCAATTCCTGAAACAATCCTTTCTATAAATTGGAAGTGAACATTGTATCACGATTAAAAATTATTGCCTTGGGAAAACCATGCAATCTAAATATCTCACTCATGAAGATATTTGCAATTTCATTAGCCTTGTGAGTGGACTTAACTGGTATGAAATGAGCTACCTTTGATAGCTTGTCCACCACGACCATGATTGAATCATGCTTCTTCACTGTCATGGGCAGACCTGTTATAAAATCCATAGAGATCACTTCCCACTTTCACTCTGGAATGGGTAAGGGCTGTAACAATCATGCTGGATGTTGATGCTATGCCTTGACCTGTTGGCACTTTTGACACCTAGCAATGTACTCAGCTATGTATTTCTTCATCCCATGCCAAAAATATTGTTTTCTTGCTGTTGTTATTGTCTTTTGATATCTTGGATGTCCAAAGTATGGTATTTGATGTATTTTAGCCATCACTAGCTTCTTTAAATCTGCACTATTTGGAATATACAGTCTATCTTTATAGATGAGGATATCATCTTCACCAAGTTGATACCCTGCACACTTTTCATCTATATTTCTCTGCTGCAATTTTTCTTTAATTTGAAGGTAAGTTTCATCACTGTTTTGGGCTTCAAGGACTCTTGTCTTCAAATCTGATTTGCACATACTTAATGCTGCAACATGAAATTTTCTGCTAAGAGCATCTACAACCTTATTCTCTTTCCCTTTTACATGCTTAATTTCAAAGTCAAATTCATAGATAAATTCCATCTACCTGGTTTTCCTAGCATTCAAGTTTGGTTGATCAAACAAATACTTCATGTGGTCTGTCCTAAGCTTGAATCTTCTTCCCAACAAATAATGTCTCCACATCTTGAGAGCATGTACTATGGCTTCTAATTCTAAATCACGCGTGGCATAATTATTTTCATGCTCTTTTAATTTCCTTGACTCATATAAAATCACAAATCATTCTTGCATGAGCACTCCACCTAGACCTTCAATGCAAGCATCTGTGCACACTACAAAATCATTCCTTGGATCTTCTATCTTCAAAATAGGAGCACTGGTAAGTAACTCCTTCAGTTGTTGGAATATTTTATCACATTTTGCATACCATACAAACTTGACATTCTTCCTCTGCAATGAAGTGATTGGATGTGCTATCTTGGATAATCCTTCAATGAACCTTCTGTAGTAACCATCAAGACCCATAAAATATCTAACATCTGAAACATTCTTTGGAGTAGGCCAATCCATTGTGGCTTCAATATTTTTTAGATCCACTGCAATACCTTCTTCGGAAATAACATGACCCAAATATTGCACCTTCTTTTGATAAAATTCACACTTGCTTAACTTTGCATACAGCTGGTGTTCTCAAAGGACTTGCAACACCATCCTTAGGTGCTCCTCATGCTCTTATTCATTCCTTGAATAGAAAAGAATGTCATCCAAGAATACAATTACGAACTTATACAAATATTTACTGAAGACACTATTCATGAGGCACATGAATGTGGCAGGCGCATTGTTAAGACCAAATGGCACCACAGTGAACTCATAATGACCATATCTAGTTCTGAAAGTCGTCTTGTGAATGTCTTCATCCTTAATACTCACTTGATGGTAGCCAGACATCAAGTCAATATTGGAAAACACTTTAGCTTCCTTCATTTGATCAAATAAATCATCAATCCTTGGCAATGGCTACTTGTTCTTGACTGTTACTTTATTAAGCTGCTTGTAATCAATACACAACCTCAAGGTTCCATCCTTCTTCTTGACAAATAGAATAGGTGCTCCCCAAGGAGATACCCTCGGTCTAACATAGCCCCTGTCCATTAATTCTTGTAGTTTCATATTTAACTCGATTGATTATGGCGTGCTCATTCTATAAGGAGCTTTGGAAATGGGCGTTGCCCTCGGAACATGATCGATGGAAAAATCTATATCTCTCTTTGGTGGCAATCCCGGCACTTCATCCAGAAACACATCTTTGAAATCTTGCAATACCTGGAAGTCTTCTATCCTTGGACCTTTGTCCTTCGATGAATCTGATATATGAACTGCATATAATTGACAACCATTCTTATAAAACTTTTGCAACTGTAAGGCTAAAATCTGCCTTACTGAAACTTGCTTTGGAATTCATCTTACTAATTCCGGTCTTCCCTCTTCATCAATGCATTCAAGTACCTTTTCATAGCAGTCTAACTTGACTATATGCCTCTCCAACCAATCCATACCAATTAGAGCATCATAAGATCCTAATGGTAGGACATTCAAATCCACTCTTGTGAGGAATCCATTCAACTCCATGGGGCACTCCATCACTACTTCATTCACTTTTATCTTGGTCCCTGTGGCTAATTGAACTAGCCAAGACTTATTATGCTTCACTTTTCTAAGAGAACAACCTTCAACTATATTAGGAGACAAATAACTATGAGTAGATCTTAGATCAATCAAAACAGAAATATATTGCTTAGCAATCTTACCTTGAACTTCCACCACTGTTGATTGATGGTCTGCTTGGTGATCATCCAATGATGCATAGATTCTAGGTGTTTCTCTTGCCATGTCTTCCACTATAGTTGCTTCTTCTAATTTGTGCAAGCTCCAAGGGTTCTCCCTTTTAGTTGGACAATATCTAAGCATGTGGTTTCCTCCACAACCCCAACATTGAAGTGGTCCTTTTGAGGCTTTATCTATTGCTACTGTTGGCTTGAATCCACTCCTTGCTTGTTGCCCCTGTGGAAAATTTCTTGGTTTATTTTTGAATGGTGGCTTGAAGCCACTTTTCTTTTGATCAAACCTCCCTCTTGGATTTCCTTTCCATGCTGGGTGAACCTCTGATTTTCCCCTGCTTGCTCATAGAAATGCATTACCATCCTAATGGCTTCATCAAGACTTGGTGGATTAACAAACTCAATCCTATCTCTGAAACTTTGAGGTAGACTCCCAAGGAAGCATTGGATATTTACCCTCTCATCTTTGATATAATCCACATACCTCAACAATTCCAAAAATTTAGGACATGTTCTTCCATAGATTTCTGTCCCAACCTGAGTTCATTGAATTATTTCCTCTTGCTGTCATAATACCTAGCAGAAAGGTATTTTTCCTTGAAATACTTCTTAAATTGCTCCGAGTTGATCCTCCTTTCACTGATCCCTTTTACTTGTAAGAGGTGTTCCCACCAAATTGAAGCTCTTCCATTTAGATTGTAAATGGAAATTCTTGCCTTTTCATTCCCTGAGTAATAATGAATCCTGAAATATTTATTCATCCCAAGAAGCCATGTCTCTGCCTCTTGGCCAGTCTTGTCTTCTCCATCAAATGTGGGAGGCCTTGCCTTCCTGAATTCTCCCTGTGGAATTCCTTTGAATTTATTTCTTCCTTCAATTCTACTAGAAGTATGTCTTGGACTTCTTCTAGAACCTCTGGAGTCACAAGACCTACTGGAAGAAGATCTTGAGGAGGGTGTTCTATTCTTTTTGCTCACAAAACTCTTTATTGGGCTTGGAGTCCTCCTCCTAGAACGACCTCTAGAGCGACTCTCTGCATCTATTTCCTCTTTGCCTACATTGATTGGGTTGGATCCAAGGTTTATCCTCTGCTGCATATCAGTGAGGCTCTACAAAATAGAAACATTGAGTTGGTTCTGTTCCTCTTGAGCCTTCATCAAACTTTCATTGAATCTTACCATGGTCTCAACCAAGTTCTGAGGAGTTATTTGCTCCCTTCTCCCATTGATTCAGTTTCATCATTCTTGTCTTGCACATTTTCTCCTAGCACATCTTCATCATGGTCATAAGGATATTGAGCATCATTCATGGTCATCATTTTCCTTTGGAGACCCCTTTCCCTGTATGTTGCCTCTGCTATAACTATTCAAATCTTATCAGCTGCAAACATTGTGCATTATAAAAATATTTATTAGACATCTTAGGAATGCATATAGAAACATAAAACATCAACATTTAACATAATTAAACTTATGGAATAATTCTCAGAGTTATTAGGCTTTCATTTCTTTTGTCCATTCATGCAATTCTGAAATTGCCCATATTGTCAACAATTTTGTCAAAATAGTCATTGGCACTTTTCCACTCTGAATATCTATGATATATGAAAACCCCATTCAAATTATGGTTATGTACCATTGTTCCCTTCTAGATAAGCTTTCCAATTCATATCTACATGTTCCATTCCGACTTTGGGTATTTACATTACCCCAAAAATGACAATTTTTACCACAATTCTGCATTTTTACACAGCTGTATTTTATTCTGAAATGCCAACTTCAGCCACTTGTAGAAGCACATCTAGAAAGAATCATGAAAAATTTTCTATTGGGAGAAGTTATTCTATAAAACAAGGAACACTCACCAACCTTCGGATCCCTGTATCGATGCACCAATAAACTTCTATAAAATTCTGGGTTTAACTACTTTTAACTTCCCGCTTTTTCCAAAATTTCAAAATTTTGGGCCAAAAATGGCTATCTTCCAAACTGAGCATTTCTGGAAAATATTTGTTTAACGAAAAATGTCTGTATTAATGAGAATATGAAATGTGTATTTCAGTAGATTTCTTGGATCCTACATCCAAGGTCACTTTCATCCACTGCAAGCATTTCAAAATCCTCAAAAAGTGGCTCGAAATAGTGCTTTTTGGCCTTCTCGCTCACCCCGACTCCACATCCTTTGGATTTTGGCTCCAAGCTTCCAAAATTAACACTTTCCCTACTCCATGGATGATCCAGATCGATTTTAGCTCAATCCGACCTCCTGCCAAGCTTCGGGACACCGGTTTGTAGAAGGCATTAATTCCAATTTTATTTCAAATTGGAGTATAGTGGGCTCGGGACCCTCACTGGTTCTTTCATGGCCTTCGTTAATGGCCGCAAACACTACGGGACTCATTCAATTTTTATTCTGCATGCTCCTGCTATCCAAAAATCGAGTTTTGTGCTCTATACTCTTTTTTTTTTTTTTAACCCGCAATCCGCATGCGGAAGTTGGAAACGTCAATTCTCCAACTTCGGGAAAATTCCACTTCCGCAATCCATAATCCGTCTTGTGGAACTCGGAAATGTGGAACGCCAATTTTTTTACCTCGGAAAATGTCACTTACGCAATCCGCAATCCATACTGTGGAACGTCAGATTTTCAACCTCTGAAAATGTCACTTCCGCAATCCACAATCCGCAATCTGTACTGCGGAACTCGGAAATGCGGAATGTCAAATTTTCAACCTCTGAAAATTTCACTTCCGCAATCCACAATCCACACTATGGAAGTTCAAAATGTAACTTCGAAACTTTTACCTTTCCGCAATCCACAATGCGGAATTGCGGAAACACCTCTACTCCCACAAACTTTCAAAGCTCATATCTCTCTCATCCTTTAACCAAATAAAGCAAGTCTGGTACCGTTGGAAATCTCTTGGAGATCTCTATGCAATGGTGTGATTCCCCTCCCACACCTGAGAACTCTGATTTTGTCATTTTTTCCAATAAAAATGTCGACCAAACTTCATCAATATCTCTTTAAACATTCTGATATCTGCTTGTAAACTCACAGTTCGGCCCAAGCAGCCCCAGTGCTGCAACATGGGCTGTGATACCACTCTGCCACATCCCCTCCCGTCATCCCTACCCGCAGAGGGAACATGACTGCAACATGGGGGTGTTTAATTCCACCCACAACCATATAACAAAATTCACAATTAAAATAAAATGCCTAATTAAATTATACAGCGGAATTAAAACATATTAACACACACACAAAATGGAATGCATCATCATATTTATCCAAAGCAGAATGATGAAACAACATGCAGAGAATCAATCCTCTTCTCATGATATGCACAAGCTTCATGCCAACTAACTTAAGATAATCATTTCATTCAATTAACATGAATAATTTAAACATTCAGAACAGAACACAGAATGATCATAATTTAACCATAGAGAACACTTATCTTTATATGGAAGTTGTCCAAACAACTGGCTATGTGAGAGCAACGTTCCACCCAAACATAGGTCCCTATCCAACCTATATTCTTTCAGCTGAGAGACCACCCCCAAGCTAGGATGTGTATCCACTAAGGAGGAACTAGGCAGGCTCACTCAAAGCCATGGTTTCACACAAACATTCATGCTAATCCAACACACAGTTGGGTTTATCAAGAATGCAAGAGACAAAGGGGGGAAATGCTAAGCCAGTGATCTCAACCACAGAGCTACAAGCCTCTCAAGCTAAACTCAAACAACCTTGGGACCCACAATACCTACCATGCCCAACACAAGGAAGGTCTCCTTCTCTACTGCACAGTCCCTCGGGCGTCCCCTCCCTCCAGTGCTCTTCAGGGTGGGCATAGAAAGGTCCAAGCTGCTAAATCCTTGAGATTCTAGCCTTCATTGGGTTTATCAAGCAATCCCAACCTCTGTTCTGTCATCCACACTTGGACTCTCACAATTCAATGACCAAATGACTCAATCCCGTAATTGGATTTTCAGGCTATCAAAACTGGGTTTTCCCATGGATTTATGGGGATCTAACACTCTCAAATTCGCCCCAAGGTTCATATCTATGGATCCCCCATCGTTTTTTACTTTCCACACTAAATTTTGGGCATTTATGGCACTTCAAAATGTGGGTTAATGCAGAGTTGCGATTTCTGGTTTTTCTCACTGCTAGCCCTGTGTAATGGATGAAAACTGAAGCTTAGATGATCCACAGTGGAATGGAAATGAGGAAGAGCGAATTCCCATGAGTTAGAGTGACTTGTGGGTCAAGAAAACAGATCTCATACCTGCCATACGAATTTTTTGGGTTGCCCATGCTCCATTGAAGCCATGGACTGATTTCTTCAGCTACTTCCTTACAACTGAATTAAATGTCAGCAAGTGTTGGGTGTATTTATTGTCTTAATGAATCACCAAATATTTAATTATAGACCAGGGTTGGTAATCTTAGAGTTGTGGCACAGTATATGCTAAGGTTGAATGGTACCTAAGACATCGGCTCGGCCGACCTTAGAAATGTTTAATAATGAAAAGATCGAAAGATCTTTCAAAATGAAAAACCGAGTCAAACTTCTAAAATACAACTACTAAACTGATTAGACCTAACCAAAACCAATAGATCATAATAGTATCAATCTATACTACTCTACTCTATGAACAATAACTAAAGAGATAAAAACAACAATACTATTCTAGGAAACAAGACTTGATCAAAAGCAAACTACTCTTATGAAAATGGAAACTATTGATCAATTATTCAAACTCTAATCTAGGAATTACAAAGTAATAACTATGAAATCAGAAATCTCTCAATGAAATGATTCAACTTACAACTAACTATGGAAACAACAAACTATGTTATCTTAAAGCAATGTTACAAATTACTTAATAAACCTAAGAAATTCAACAGTTAAACTATTCATGCATTTAAAAAATACTCAAAACTAAGCTAACCTACCTAATTCCATTCTCCTTGAGGATTCTTAGGAAATGTGTCAAATGTAATAGGAATGGGAGAAAATGTATCAAAATGACTTTCAAATGTGACAAGGAAACAGAACGGAAATAAATCTAGTTTAACTTCTACAAAGAGATGCAAGCTAAAGAGTGACCAATTACAACTAACTTTAAACATTGTAATCTATTCTTTATCCATAAGCAAATGACTCTAGTTATGATACCTAAGACTGATTTGAAATTAGATTTTATTAACAATCGATTTATTAACAAGAAACCAAGAACATGCATTTCTAATGACTACTTTGAAATCGAAGGCATGCAAATATCTATGCTGTCCTACAAAGGTGAAGCATGAAATAAATTTAAGGAAATCTAAGCATATGCAAATGACTTGGAAATAAGTTTGATCTAGAAGCAAATAGAAAACTTAATAAAGATATTTTATTTCTGAATCAAATCCTATCCTATGAACGTCTTCATTAACTATGTGGATGAGAAGAATAGATCCTATGCTTGAACTAAAATTTATGAAAAACTAATGTACTTTTGAAAGTGAAGTTACCAAGTTTTAATCCAAAGTCAACCTTAATAAAAATGAGGTAAACTAAACTAAGAATGAAATTAACGACGTCTAGAACAGTAATAAGTTAAGGAATCAGACATAAGAGATCATTTACAGAAACATAATCTGAAAAGTAAACTAAAGCAAAGTTAAGGAAATGAATAAGAACTAAGAATGGTTATGAATCCTAATTGAGTAGTTCAAAACAAGGTCCTAATTACACATACAATTGCTGATTAACTACAGGAAATTATACAATTCGAAAACCTAAAAAACTGAACTTTAAACAAGCATAAAAACAAGACAGAAAATATTAAAGTCCATATGAAAGTCCGGATGATAGTTCGAATGACAGTCCGGAGGACGGAAAATGATATAAACTATGAAAATAAGCAAACTAAATAATTCTAACGCTAGCTGGTTTATGCATTTTAATCTACAGTGCAATCAAAGTAGTAAATAAACTGTTTAAAGATGAAATATCAAGAAGCAACTACACTAATCTATATCTAAGGAATAAATCATTTTCTATTGCATAGTAAGACAGGGATGAAAGGCAAATGAAGCTAATCTACAGCTACATTAACATCAACAGAACTAAATCTAATTGCAAATTGAACTTTGAAACACTAAACTAATTAAATTCTACCTAATTGCAATGGAAAAGCTGAAAGGAAAACTAAAGGAAACTATGCATGACCGGTCACTTTAAATTCTGAAAATGCAAATTATATTAACAACAAGAAATATATTGCAGGAAACAGAGAAATACCATCTACAGGAAAAACCAAATTAAATACATATACTTGAAAATGAAAACTACTTATCTGCGGAAAAGAAATAACAAAATATACACAGTGAAAAACCTCTGGTTGTTGAGGGGACCTTCTTATCAATCAGGGATTGTCTAACTCAAATTAATCACCAACAGAACATGAATTTGATCATCAACAGCTAAAATCAGAGACTTCCATTAACTGAATCAAAAGTTACACAAAATTTTCTAGCTCTGCGTCTATTCTCTCTACTGGCTAACTTACTAACTTTGTTTCTCAACAAGAGACGTCTTTATATAGTTTTACAATGGGAGAGAAGGTCGACCCTTTCAGTGGTCGACCTCTCTAAAAATAGGAGGTCTTAATAGCTACAGGAACGACTCAATACAGGTCGTCTCCCACAATCCGCGCGCATTGGTTCTCTTCACATGAGCAGCTGATGCGTTGATTTTATTTGACATGGGAAGTTGATGCATTGTGAAGCTGGGCGAAGAGGAACACGGATCTTATAGAATGAAGGCTCACAAACAATGAGGGCCACGTTGCCAACAGAACCCACGTCACAGTTTTTGCCTTTAGTGCCCTAGAATATTCCAACCAACGAATCCGCAGGTGTGAACGAAGGGTTGAACAATGTTCCGATGCGGCTGGGCGTCTTCAACGTGAACACATGTCTGAATGAGAGTCTATTTGAAGACCATAGCCTACAAAATGAAGTCTATGTGCCAAGCATGTCAAGAAATGTCAAACTAACTTTAATAAACCATAAAATAATGATAATCACTTAAGATTTATGTAATATTCAAATGTATTCATACCTGAGTTCAAATGGTGGTTTGAGTGGCAAGAAGTATGACTTATCATATCAAAAATAGTGAAAATAATGCCAACAGAGCACGTTTGATGATAAAAAATGATGACAAATTGGGCATCAACACTTCCCCAAGCCGGAGATATGCCAGGTCCCACTGAACAAAGAAGAGAGGAAGTCAAGAAGAAGGCTCAGCTGCGGTAGCAATTGCCTTCGACTTAGAATAGGAAGTAGATTTAGGATTAAAATTCCTAGCTTGGGCTCTTAAGGTATCGAGCCTCATCCGGAGAGAGTCATGAGAAGATGTTATGGCTCTGTTCAGGTCTTCGACACTCTTCACTTGTAGACACAGGTCCTTATTCTCTTCACGAAGATCGGAAATTATCTCAAAATATTTCTCATTCTGGCTTGTTAATCGTGCTACATACTAGGTCAATCTATCCACGGTCTGATGGATTGGGGTAGATGGTTCTGCAAAATACTCAGGATATTTGTGAGGTCTTGATCCACTTAGACATGTTTCATGATCAGCAGAGGTGGTTTGTTCTTCAAGAGCCTTGTATTCAATGTGTGCAGGAGCAAGTTCAAGGAGAGGCACTTCAAGCAAACGAGCAGAGACATTGGCTAATGTAAGAAGGGATGCTTCAGGGACAAGGTCATTCGTCTGGACGTCAAGGATATTTGAATGATGGGCTGAATGACGGACTGGACGACAGACTGATCACGATTTTCCTTCCTAGATTTAGTGGGTATTGGTGAAAAGAGTGGGGGTTTCATGGTTGTGTCCTCGTGGGAAAGATCAGGAGAGGAGGATGAATGGACAAGGTGCATTTCTCCTTAGGTATCCTCATTAAACTGTATATACTTAGTATCCCTTTTTTCTTGGGCAGAGGTTTGAGCAGGCTCATCAGCATGAGTTTGAAATCGGTGACACTTTCCAGAGGCAGAGGATTTGACAAGGGGATTCTTGACCAAATGGGGGTTCAGTACTTCAAACACAAAACTTTCTCATGTTTGCCCCTTTTCCTTCAACTGGTGAATGATCAATATTTTAATGAGGCAATGGTGGTATAAACTACCAGTGGGGTTAACTACATTTTTCCTCACCTGGTTCGACATTTTCTCAAGGCTCTTCAGAAAATAAAATGGGAAATTAAGAGCTTGATTATTAACAAAATGAGCTAATAATCGGAAGTGGAAGGATTTGAAGATGGTAAACTTACCCTCACAGGTGATCAACCAGATGATAATGGTCAAGGGCTCGAGGTATTCTGGCTTAATCCACTCCCAGTGGAACCCTTTTGTTCCTGCAACGTGTTGATAGTCGGCTTTGAGAGAACATTCATGAGCCGTCCGCGGGGGGAAGAGGTGCTTGTGCCAATGAGCACCCTCCTGGGAATTTTTGTGGCTAACGAGCACCCTCCCTGGGAAGCTTTGTGGCCAACGCAATAGACTCCTCCATTACAAGAAAGGTAAGGTGGCCAACCTTAGTCATTTTTCCATCGAATCCTTTGGCAAATAGCAGTGAGATCTCATCATCGTGGCCCTCGAGAAGACGGAGGAACAGACCCCAACCTGCTTGAAGAAAAAATTCATGTCATGCTTTGAATTCAGAGATACGGAGCAAATCCCGATAGCTTCCAGGTTCATAGCGGATCGGCATTATTAGACAGAGGTAGATGGATGCAAGGGATACAAGGGGTTACAGGGAATGCAAGGAATGCGGCTGGATTGACTTAAAGAGGACAAGAGCGGATAGAATGAAGGTAAAAATCACACGAGTGTTGGTTTAAAATGTGATCCGTTTGAACGGTTGAATGATTATGAGCAAAGATTTAGCACATTTGAACGATCACGCTATCATTCAGAAATCTTGAATCGTGTGCCATCATAAAGGTGCGTGCGTTAGTGAATTCGTATAGTTATGACATATTCAACCATGTCCAAAGTAAACTTTGGACAGGTTGAATGTAATTTTCATCATGAGACTATAAGCATAGGTGACATAAAAAAAACATGATGACTTTTGATTAATACAATGATAGATCGCCTGATAATTTTACATATAACTTAATGAAAGGTTAAAATCATATGATAGCCATATAATGATTCTGAAAATCGCAATAATGCATGATTAATCGATTCATTTAATGAAGTCAAGATGAGTAAAGGAATGAGATCGTGTGCAGAGATGACATTTGATTAATCCCTGGTATGGTTAGTCAATTAGATTTACTAGCAGAATTCAAAAATTAGATACCTTAACACACTTAATCATGCTATTATAAGTTATAGTTTCATTCAGATCATCATTCGTCACTTCGGTCAGATCGTCGTTCATTCGCCTCATTCGTCACTTCATTCGGATCGTCATTCGACCCTTCCTTCAATCCTTCATACAAACCTTTTGTACAAAATGTGCTTTGCTAGATCTGACTATTGTTGATTATGCAGAGAATTTTTCTAGAGCTGTCAGCACACAAAAGGATGATGTAACCCTGCTTTTCTGAAACTTCAATCGCACTCTTCTTTATTTACCATGGATCAGAACAATCTTCTGCTACTTGTATTATTCCTGAAAACACCCATCATTTCTCAGAGATAAATGAAGTTTTTATAAATAATCAGAAAGTAAAGACAGTTATGAACCTCCCCCAAACCAAAAATATGGCGTGTCCTCAAGCCATCAATAAAAAACTAATTGATATTCAAATATTTTCAATTAATAGTTTAGCCAATAGCTCTAAAATGTTGTTATTTGTTTTGTAAGAAAAAAAAATACTAACTAATATTGGAGATGATTCATATATGCACATTCATCAAAAAAAATAATAGTGCTTAGGATGACCATATGAATAATGATAGTACAATCGATGTGAAAAATGCCATAGGAAAACCAGTCATCCTTGACTCATTTTGAAAGATCTCTTGTCATCCAAAGAATATAGATAAATTTCACCCTGGAGTTCGTTAGATTTCTATAGTTATGGGTCCCACTTCTAGGATAATCATATCCTAGGTATTGTTTGAATTAGATGATAGGGTCCAAGTCCAACTTACAGCCATTCTCTAATGACAGTATAAATAATTGGCCTAAACGTGTATTCGTATACTCAAGTTTTTTTAAATGAGCCATGTGCATAGTAATGCATTAACCATATCTCTTTTACCTGATATTGCACCGGTGCCAGTAGGCCTGTTCAGTACCCCGGCAGGTTTATCTTGGTACCATGCAATCATAGCCCCGCTGCCAGCGAGCCTGTTCAGTACCTCGACGGGTTTACTTGCATTTACCAAGCTTCCTTGTTTAAGATTTTACTTAGCATGGACCTGCTACCAACGAGCCTGTTCAGTACCCCGGCGGGTTTGCTTCGTATAATGATTTTAGTATGTCGAAGCTGGTTGGCACTAGAGTGTGTTAAGCCTACTAAACACATAACTCAAATTTTTAGAGCGAACCTTTTGAGTAACTTTATTTATAATAGCTTGCATTATTGATTATGTCAAAAGAGAATAACCTAAAGTTGTCCCTTGACTTCTCAGTCTATCTTCTTCATAAAAGATCAGTAATGTTCCCCACAAGTAGAAATATCACTTACTCTTGGGTTAATGTTTTAAAGAATGCTTAAGAGACAAGTTTTGATAATGAATATGGGATGAACTAGTAGTCCATAGGTGTGAAATAGAACGTTGAAGAACATGATGATTAGAGTAGGTCTTAAACCACTGTTCTAATGATAAATCATGAATGTGAATGTTTGAATCAAATACCATATACAAAATCATAAAAATGAAATTAATCAAAAATAATCATAGAAGAAAGTGGTTATAAATGATATAAAAAACACTTTAACTTTTCACTATAAATTTTCAATTTTCAACAATAATCAAAAGAGAAGGAGTTAAGATGCATTATGAGTTTTTTTTTTTTTTTAGAGAGCACTTCCCTTTTTCAGATAATATTTTATGAGCTGATTATAGAGATAAGGTTCCTGAAATCAAATTACAAACCACTAGTTAATTGATTCGGATTTATTCAAAACAAAAACATATGTACAAAGAAAAACTATATGAAATTTGTCAAAATTAGGGAAAGGAGAAGAATCTTCCTGTTTTAATTGACAAAATTCCATAAGCTAATCATAAGAATGAATTTCCTGTATAAACGCAATCAGATGTTAGAAATGACTCTTATTTAATTAAAGAAACAAAAATATATTTACATATATACAAATGAAGATAACCCAAAATAATTCAAGAACCAGGAGAAGGAGGAATGACTTCCTCTTCAACCAGCTCCATCTCCTTCTGTTGTAAGGAATTCTGCACAAAATCTTGTTTAGATATTGGTTGATGATAAAGTCTAAGTCTATGTCCATTTACAACAAAATAAATTTGTGAATCATCAATTGTCTTAATCTCAACAGATCCATTATCAAAATCTGTAACAATTTCATATGGACCCATCCAACAGGTAGTTAATTTACCTTTAACGTTTTTGTACCTTGAATCAAAAAGTAATGCCTAGCCTCCAGTTTTGAATTGTTTTTGTTTAATATATTTATCATACCAATTTTTGCATTGGTTTTGTATTAGAATTGTGCGTTGAATGGCATCTTGTCTAATTCATTTATCTACAGGATTCGTTGTCTCTTTTCTTCTTCCAGATCCATCCCTAATTGTGCATCCATACGAAAGGTTTTGACTTGAAATTCAATGGGTAGAAGAACTTGTTTACCATAAACAAGTTCATAAGGTGTGTGGTCAGTGGTATTCCTCCAAGTTATTCTATAATCCCACAAGGCTTCTGGAAGCCTATCTGCCCAGTCTTTGTGGTGTAACTGGATAGTCTTAGTCAGGATGGCTTCTAATACTTTGTTGGTAGACTCTACTTGACCATTGGCTTGCGGGTGATATGGTGAAGATTTACAATGTCTAATACCATTTTTTCAGTAAGCTCTTTCATTAATTTGGAGGTAAACTGAGATCCTTGATCGATTACAATTTCCCTAGGTACACCGAATCGGGTAAATATTTCTTCATATATAAACTATACCATAGATTTTTCTGTGTCTCGGAATAAGGCTTTAGCTTCCACCCACTTGGTGACATAGTGTGTACAGACTAGGATGTACTTCTTTTTGCAAGACATGGGGGAAATTGTCCCAACGAAATCTAGAGCCCATTTTTCAAAAGGATCAATCATAACCTGGGGCTATAAGGGCATCTCATCGGATGGTGTAGGTCTACCCATCCTTTGGAAATTGTCACATCCCTTGACATACCTGGAAGCATCTTTAAAAATGCTTGGCCAATAATATCCAAAGTGCAACACTTTGTATGTTGTTCTCTTATCAAAAAAATTCCCACCACAAGGTCCACCATGACATGCATGGAGGATCTTTGCCATCTCATCCTCTCGTACGCATCGTCTAATAATAAGATCAAGACCAGTATGAAAAAGATCATTGTCCACCCAAGAATAATTAGAACTGTGAACTATGATCCTACATTTCTCGGTTGGGGAGAGATGGTTTGGTAGCTTTCTAGTTGCTAAATAATTGGCTATGTCTGCAAACCAAGGGGTTCAAACAGACACAGCGAACAAATGTTCATCCAGAAAGCTATCATCGACGGGATTGGAATTATCATCAATTTGAATTTGAGAGAGAAAATCTGCTACCACATTCTCTCGACCGGGACGATCGACAATAGTGATGTTAAATTCTTGTAATAAAAGAAGCCACCGAGTCACCCTGCCATTGGTAATTGGTTTGTTCATTAAAAATCTAATGGCAGAGTGGTCTCTGTGTACAAAAAATTCATATCCTGTGATATAGTGACGAAACTTGTTAATAGCATAGACTACTGCCATAAACTCTTTTTCAGTAACAGTATATTTCGATTCTTTAGGAGTCAAATTTTTGCTACCAAAATAGATGGCATATGATGTTTTTCCTTCCTTTTGACCTAAGACTCCTCCTATAGCCATGTCGAAAGCATCAGTGGATATATGGAAGGGAAGGGACCAATTGGGGCCCCTAAGTATTGGTGCCACTGATAGCTTTGCTTTTAAAGTTTCAAAGGCATGTTGACAAGGTTCAGTCCATTGAAAATTTGTATCTTTCATGAGTAATCTGAACATGGGTGCAACTATCTTAGTGAAGTTTTCAATCAAATGTCTATAATAGCCTGCATGGCCAAGAAAGCTCCTTACCTCCTTCTAAGTTTTTGGAGGAGGAAGATTAACAATTATTTCTATCTTGGTAAGATCCACCTTGATACCTTGAAGAGAGACATGTTGTCCCAAAAATATGCCCTCGGTTAGTAACATCTTACATTTTTCATGACTGAGGGCTAAGTTCATTTCTTGGCACCGAATAAGAATTGTTTCAAGGTTATCAAGGGATTCTTGGAAGTTATTACCATAAACTGTAAAATCGTCCATGTAAAATTCCACACAGCCATGTATAAGGTCGGTGAAAATTCCTAAGACTGCACGCTGGAAAGTGGCAGGTGCATTACATAGGCGAAATGGAAAAACTCTATAGGCATATGTCCCCCAAGAACAAGTAAAGGTTGTCTTGTCTTGATCCTCAGGTGCTATTAATATTTGGTTGTATCTGCTATACCCATCAAGGAAGGAGAAGTATTGTTTCCCTGACAAGGTATTGTTGTAGCCACAACAGATCCCATGCTTAGCTAAGCACGGGAGCCCCCAATTTTAATAAATGCAAAGGTGTTTGGGTGAGTCATCTTGAAAAAATTTTATTTTGATTTTACCTCTAAAATTCTTCACCCATGCTTTTGGTCTGCTTGTTTGTAAGGGTTTGATTATTTCTTCCAATGTGTTTTGGTCTGAAAAGAGCCAAAATTTTGAGTATTTTGTTGACTGTTATCATCATCATGAAACCCGACATTTGGAGAACCCGAAACCCGCAACCCGACAGGTGCAGGTTGTGGGACTGTTGTTTTTTAAGTTTTGGCTTTGGTAATTCTGAAACCCACAACCCGATGGCTGCGGGTTGCGGAATCATTCTGTAGTAAGACTGAGAAATAATTACCCCGAAACCCGAACCCCACAATGGCGGCATTCGGCTTTCGGGATTGTGATTTTTTGTTTATTTGGTGTGTACTCCCGAAATCCGCAACCCGTAATTTCGGGATGTGGCTTTCGGGATGGTTATTCCACTTCACAGTTTAATGTTCCAAAGCCCTCCAACCACATAGTGGGTTTTCGGCTTTCGGAAATCCTTTTTTTTTACTTCCATTTTGCATACCCGCAACCCGCAAATCCATAGTTTCAGGTTTCGGCTTGCGGGATCTTTGTGTTGATGTATATGTAACTTCGGAATGTATTTCATATATGTATATTGTATTCCTATAGAGATGTTATTATTCCTCTATACGGAAGTGTCGTCATTTATATTGTAAATGTCGTAACTTATACTTAATGGGTTATTAGACCACCTTGTTGGGGTCGGCCCTATATAAGTCATGTGGGTCAAATGGTTATTAGACCACCCTATTGGGGGTCAGCCATGTTGTTCAAAGGGTTATTAGACCACCCTATTGGGGGTCGGCCCAGTCAGCATTATGTTATGTGGTTAAGTTCGAGCCTACATGAGTTATGTAAAAGGCAACTCAAGTCAAGTATAAATAGAGTGCGGGAGGCACTCTATTTGATCACTCACTTCTCACTCATGCACTCAAGGAGGAGTGGGGCACTTATGGAGGAGGAGAATCTGCTGCTAGGTTATGTCTATCTCTCATGTTTGGGTTGTATCATTGCTCTATCTATCTCTGAGGAAGTTATTGGGGTTTTTCACCTTTATGGTTTTCCCCAAGTAAATCTTTGTGTCTCTTGTGTGCTTGCATTATTGTCTCCATGAATGATATGTTGTAGATTTGTTGTACATGTTGTTCTCTCAGTTAAGATCCTAGATCATATTGAAGTAAATTCTGAAAATTTAACATGGTATCATAGCTATCCTGAAAGAAGGCATGATATGGCATGTATGACACTTGTTGCACTTACGATGCTAGGGCTTGATATAGCAAAAACCAGTCATCGTAGCACTTTCGCTATAAATCCGTTTTGGCAAAGTTTTCGGATCTGAAATATTTACAGTTAGAAGATTAAATCCCCATGTACCTTGTTTCCAAAGGAAAACCTCTAATTCGTTGTACTTTGTGATTTATGATATGTACAATATAGGGTTTCTGCCTCTTCCAGATCTGAGTCAAAATCAGGTGACCTTGGGAAAAAGGTCATAACTTAGGCTAGGAAGCTCCAAATGAAATTTCGTAAAAATTCATAGGTAGTACACAGATTGTACTATCTTAGAAACAATTTTCAAAGGCCGAAGTTGAACCAGTGACATGTGGCACGCCGTACAAGTTCGCTCTCCTGTATTATACCATAAATAGGTCACATTGCGACACTTGGCATAACGCTCTCTCAGAGAGTCCAATTGAGGACAGACCTATCAGGATGGAAAGATAACATGCCGAGCTATCTCAGGAAACATTTTCAAAGGCCGAAGTTGAAACAGTGACACGTGGCACTCCGTACAAGTTTGCTCTCCTGTATTATCCCAAAACATGTCACGTTGCGACATTTGGCATAACTCACTCTCAGAGAATCCAATTGAGGTCAAACCTGTCAGGATGGAAAGATAACAGGTCAGGCTATCTCAAAAAACGTTTTCAGACCCTTTGTATCAAAAGGTTCATAGTTACACCAAAAACAATCAGGTACATATTTCTGTCAAAACAGAATTATTTTTGAGTACCTTCATTCATGGCTTCCGGAATTTAGGGCTTAGGAGAAAGTTGAAATTTTTGTAATCGGAGACCACGGCTGGATGCTACTCATCAAAATAGAAATTTAGAAACCAAGATCATAATTTTTTGTTGGGAAGAAGGCCAGGCTTGATCAAACCCTAGTTCAGGACTTTGATCAGAAAAGTGGAAAATTAGGGCTTCTGTAAAAATGGGAATTTTTGAAATCTGTGACCACGGCTGGAAGCTCCTCAGAAAAATATAAGCTTAGAGCTTTGGATCAAACATTTTGATTTGGAAAAAGAGTGGGCTTCATCAAACCCCAGTTCAGGGTCACGTCCAGTGAATCCAGAAGTTTCAAAGGCAAAATTGAGGAGTGAAACTTTGCAGTTTTCAAATTCTGAATATACCAGCTTGATCAGCTCATCAAGGCGCATATTTCTATCCTTTCAGAAGTTTGAAATTCAAAGTTTGAATTTTTGGGGTTTCTCTAACAAACCCATAGCTAGCTCCAGTTCCAGTTCTTGTAAATCAAGTGGATTGGGTTAATCCTAGAAGAAGATGGATTGGTCAACTGCATAAGTGAAGAAGTTCCTGTTTCAGAGGGAGATGAGGCTAAGGCCTTACATAAGAAGATTACAAACGATCTTGACAGGTATGACTCATCGACGTATGTTTCAATATTTGTTCATGATTAAGTTTATGGTATGTTTGTCTTCATATTATTACGGTTAGTACAATCTTGATTTTAGATTTGTCGTATCACCTTAACAAAATTATGAATGCATGATAGAAGATATTCATTGGTTAGGGTGTTGACACTTATGATTGTACTAATGCATTATGGTGTTGTATGAGGTTTATGTTGTCTGCTAACATGAAAGGTACACCAAGAAAGACAAATCATGTTCTACTTCAAGAACGTATGATCATGGTGACATGAAGACAAGGATTCATCCGTTGTCATGGGTCACATAGAAGATATACTTTTGAGGTATGTATAACTTGTTTCTACAATGGTTAACTTATGAGACATGCAGGTTACTAGCACAAGTCACTGAAGAGAACCAGAAGACATTATGCGGGTATGTTAGACATAAATAGCTAGCATGCTAATCCAGGTATTTTTTTCCTATATCAAGCTAGAATCCTACCTTGTGTTAGGATCTTATATTGTTGTTGATAATGATTATTCATGAAGTCATAGGTTTGAATAATCATGGTTGTATGCATATTATGTTTCTTACCATAATTGATGATATGACTAACCAGAAGAATCATGAAGGTATAGGTTTGAATAATCACAGATTTTATGCATATTATATCTCTTATCTTGATTGATGATTCAACTAACCCGAAGAGTCATAGGTTTGAGTAATTACAGGTTTAGACATGTTATGTTTCTTATGATTTGACTAACCATAAGAATCCTACATAAACCTTGAATGCTAATGCTTATTATTTTTGTTTGAAATGATCATGACTATACATGCTTGAGATTATTGTGTTTTAATAGTATACTAATGAATGTATGATTTTATATGAGTTCACAAGGATAACACAATCATGATACTAATAAGCATGCATAGGGACCAAGGATGAATATGAGTTCAAGAACAGGTAATTCAGGAAGCAAAGATCAAAAGGGAGTACACTCCAGTGGTTTATGCAAGGATGCAGATATTCAGAGGGAGTTGACCATCTCTCTACACTCCACAACAGAAAGGTGTAGAAGAATCTACTTCAGATTAGGACTCTAGCAGCTCCTGCAAGGAAGCGAAGACTCAGAGGGAGTCCACCCAACGAACAAAGAAAGATAAGTATTTTAATCATCATTTCTTGCATATTTGTTTGTTTAAATAAAATTGTTCAATGATGTATATGCTCATGTCCCTAGACTTAGGATATGTATTGTGCATAGTAGAATAGTTGCATTAATGAACAGTATACTACTAATATACATGGGTAAGTGGCCTATGGCACTGCACAACATTCCATTGTTACTTATCTAGAATGAAACCTCTTTGCTGACATGTTGGGAGTTGTGCACACTCTTAACAATGTTCTGGTAGAGATTGGAAGGCATCTAGAAAGTTACGGGATATGGATAAATGTTGTATTGAAGCATTGGCTAAGATAATTGCATGACTGTATGACATATTTCTTTATGTGTAAGAATTTGTTCTGAAAACTGTGAGATGTTTTATAATCATGCAATTTAATTTGTTGTAGATCGTATGCCATCTCCTACAAAAGAAGAACTACAACATTTGTTCAGCAACAAAATGATCTATTGAAGATATTGAAGTTCCCGGGATACGGGAAGAATGCCATGATCCGTCGATCATGAAAAACAATGTTTGGGATGCGGTCCCAAGAGATAAAGGGAAGTCTGTTGTGACTTCCAAATGAAACTATCAGATCAAGCATGTTGCAGATGACAGCATTGAGAAATATAAAAGTGATGAAATAGAAGATGCACCAGATGGATTTCAAGACAGCATGGTGTAGTCATATATGTGTGCAGAACTTGGTATGGTAGGATAGACAACTTTCTATCCAGTTTGGGCTTTACCAAGAATAAAGCGGATTCCAACCTTTTCTACAAGGTTGAGGAAGGAAATCCAGTGATACTACTTTTGTAACCTGTTTGTATCAGGTGAGGATAGATTGATTGCCGACACATAGCGGAAGCTTGCTGCTGAGTTCGAGATGAAGAACTTGGGGATGATGCACTATTTGTTTTTGGCATGGAGGTGTGGCAGAGTGCAGATGGAATCTTCCTTGGTCAAGGGAAGTACACAGTAGATATCCTGAAGAGATTCAGGATGATGGATTGCAAGGCCATGGCCAGACCTATGGCATCGAATCTGAAGCTTCTATGTGATGCTTCATCTGAGCCGGTTGATGTCTCTATGTATCGTCAGATGATTGGGTCCTTGATGTACCTGACGAACACGAGACCAGATATTTACTTTGCTATGAACACATTGAGCCAGTTCCTGACGGATCCGAGGAGTGTTCACCTGGTTGTTGTAAAGCATGTTCTGAGGTACCTGAAGGGTACAGTGGATTTTGGGCTCAAGTATGAAGCGAATCAAAAGTTTAACCTGCAGGGTTATGTTGATTCAGATTGGGCTGGCAGTGCTGCAGATAGGAAGAGCACATCTGGGTGCTACTTCAGTATGGGATCAGGTGTGATCTCATGGTTTAGCAGAGAGCAGTCCTGCATGGCACTGAGTACAGCTGAGGCAGAGTATATTGCAGCCTGTTCAGCTAATTGTGAGGCAGTGTGGCTACAAAAGCTACTGTCCGAGTTATTTGATCTCCCGTTGGATGCTACTGGTATCTTCTGTGATAACCAGAGTTGTGTGAAGTTGTCCGAGAATCCAGTGTTTCATGACAGGTCGAAACACATAGAGATTAAATATCACCATATCAGGGATATGGTGTAGAGAGGAGCTGTGAAGCTCTTGTATGTTGCGACGGACGAGCAGATTGAAGATGTGCTGACAAAGCCACTAGCCAGGGTGAAGTTAGAGTACTTCAGAGAGAGGCTTGGCATTCTTCAGATCAAGGACACTTCAAGGAAGAAGTGATGGACACATTTGTTGAAGCCATTCCAAGCATGTTGGAAGGAGGATCCTTCACATGGCTGTGGATGCAAGCGCTGGATGTTGATGAGCATCAGGATGATGTTCTAGTGTCTGCTTTGTATGATCAGTTGGATCATTTATATGTATTTGTATGTACGCATCATGTTGGATGTTGGATATGATCAGTTGGATCATTTATATGTATGTATGCATCATGTTGGATGCTGGATATGATCGGTTGGATCATGTGTATGTATTTTGTATATGCATCATGTTGGATGCTTGGACCATGTATCTGTATATGTATCAGGTGGATCATGTATGGTGATATGTATCATGTATTTGTATTTGTATCAGGTGGATACATTGTATGATCAGGTGGATCATGTATGATGATATGTATCAGGTAGATACATGGTATGCATCAGGTAGATGCATTATATGATCAGGATGATCATGGATGACGAGCTTCAGGATGTTGCTCCAGATGACATGCAGTAGGATGTTGCAGTGATGATGATAAGGATGATCATGAGTACATTAGGATGATGTATGGTGAGTATCAGGTTGATACTCTATGGCTGTGGATCAGGTTGTGCAAATGAGCATGTAATTTGGTGCCTTGGGAGATTTGCAGATAGTCTTTCGAGGTTTTGCCTATGGCATGTAATTCAGTTCCCTGGGATATCTGGAAAATGCTCTTTCGAGGTTTTGCTCTGGGAGGACATGTAATTCAGTGCCCTGGGAGATCTGTAGATAGTCTTTCAAGGTTTTGCCTATGGCATGTAATTCGGTTCCCTGGGATATCTGACAGATGCTCTTTCGAGGTTTTGTCCTACGGCATGTAATTCGATTCCCTGGGAGATCCGATAGGTTGGCCTGTGTGCCCGTAATCAGTCCTGGGATGCTCTTGCAAGGTTTTTCCATAACCACATGTAATTCGGTGCCCTAGGAGATCCTATAGGTAGATCTGCGTGCTCGTAACAGCCTGGGATGCTCTTGCGAGGTTTTGTGGTAGGGGTCACATGTAATAAGCCCTAGAGATCTGGACAGGATGAAAAAGGCCTCAGATGCTCTTTAGAGTTCTTGCTAGTCAAGAGACTCTTTTAAGGTTTTGTGACGCACGTAATTAGTCCTGAGGATTCCACAGTATGGCCAGTGATGACGAAGACCTGCAGTTGGTGGGCCTACATCCAGTATGAAAAAGGACTGGCTCTGTAGAACTTCCTATGACGAGTAGATTCAGAGATTGATTGAGATAGCAGCAGCAGTGATGATGATGATGTCTTGATGACAATTATCCAGTGACGATGATCCATAGAAGAAGACTTGTGATAGAAGACCTGTGTTGAGAAATACCTTCCTAGTTAAGAGGGAGTGTTGATGTATATGTAACTTCGGAATGTATTTCATATATGTATATTGTATTCCTATAGAGATGTTATTATTCCTCTATACGAAAGTGTCGTCATTTATATTGTAAATGTCGTAACTTATACTTAATGGGTTATTAGACCACCTTGTTGGGGTCGTCCCTGTATAAGTCATGTGGGTCAAAGGGTTATTAGACCACCCTATTGGGGGTCGGCCCAGTCAGCATTATGTTATGTGGTTAAGTTCGAGCCTACATGAGTTATGTAAAAGGCAAGTCAAGTCAAGTATAAATAGAGTGCAGGAGGCACCCTATTTGATCACTCACTTCTCACTCATGCACTCAAGTAGGAGTGGTGCACTTATGGAGGAGGAGGATTTGCTGCTAGGTTATGTCTATCTCTCATGTTTGGGTTGTATCATTGCTCTATCTATCTCTGAGGAAGTTATTGGGATTTTTCACCCTTTTGGTTTTCCCCAAGTAAATCTTTGTGTCTCTTTTGTGCTTGCATTATTGTCTCCATGAATGATATGCTGTAGATTTCTTGTACATGTTGTTCTCTCAGTTAAGATCCTAGATCAGATTGAAGTAAATTCTAAAAATTTAACACTTTGAATAAGAACTTCATGAAAATACTTGAACCTGATTCCTCATTCTGCTCTGGTTAATCTCAGTCATCCGTCTGTTATGGTCTCACAGTCATGTTGATTTTGGGTAGTCAGTTAAGTCAGGATTTTCCATTTTGTCTTTTGAAATCCAGTTCTACCAGATTATCATTTTTCTATGTAATCCGTGATAGCAGACACTAATACAAGTCTATTAGTTACTTCATGTTGGATGGACGCCATCTCTCCCCCTTAAGTTCGCCATGTTTGGACTCGAGCTTTGGCATATTGTCGTTTTTGTTCCACCTCTTAATGATCATTTCTTTTCACTTATTCCCGACCTGAAATCTTTTATCATTCTCATGGAAGTTGTGTTAGATCGATCAAATTTGTTACGTGCGAAGAAATGATAGCCCATGTACTGGAACTCCTAGTCGAGAATTTTTGCAGATAAACTTTATCACCCTAACTTTCGTCTCCGTTATTAATTACCAGTCGTAATTATTGATGGAATATTGCTTGTAATGATGCGATCGTAAAGGAAATTCAAAGTCATGCGAGGAGTAATTGAACTTGTACTTCGCACAAGCTTTGATCCGACTGGCACATACCTCGTCTCTTTTCATTACAATTGAAGTAATTACAATGAATTGAATGGATAAGTTTAATCATTGCAGATTGCCCCGCCCGACTATCATCGACCTGCTTGTTGGCCTTTAAATATCAATTACCATGAAATCTCCAGTTCATCCCTTGCCTTCTGGAAGATGTAAGACTCTGTGTGGTATTTTTTGTGTCCTACTATCCAAGACTCATTCAAAATGAGTAATATTCATGCAGATGGTGAATTTTCTAATGTTCAGGTTGAAAATGAAGAACTCTACCCCTTGTTGTATCAATAAATGTTGTCACCACCATTTGATGCAGGTGTTCCTAATCTTAGCAGCGATAGCAGTGAAGAAGACTTCGAAACTTTTTCTGCCTACATGCAAAACCCCGAAGAGCAAAGGAAGGAAATTCTGGAGGAATTAACTGATCTTGATACTGATGTTATAGAGGACTTTATAACCAATTAAGAACTTGATGTGTTGGCTACTGTTCCTGAAGTAAATCCTCTAATGGATTTCTCTTTTTTTTTACAGTGGATTCCCCGACCCCGAATTTCCTACAGCAGATGCTCTGCAAGCCACACCACCTGTCGATGATAGTGAACAATCTATGATTGAATTTTTATGGTGCCACAAGACCTTATCTGATTAAAGAACAAGTCTTTCTTTTGCGAAAGATGGCGGAAAATCTTTTAAGCTTAAAAATAGCAAGATTTCTTGGATCGATGGTTAGATCCAATTTTGTAATCCCAATTTTGTAGAATTTCTCCTTTTGGAACTCTTATGTAAATTTAGTATAGAAGGAGGAATGTTTCCCTTAGTAAGGGGTTGGTAATTTTGGAATTGCAATTCAACAGGAGATTGGACTGAAGATACTTTTTCTATCAGAGTCATTGTAATTTTTGTACAAGACTTCTCTATTCAGGAAAGTTATCTTTTAATCCACCTTCTAATGTTCTTCAAATTTCTTTGAGAATCGCTGAGTTAATGTTTCAAATTTGTCATCAGTTATGTGTTTAATGTTTTGCAGGACATTCATTAATGCATAAGATCTCTCATATTGATTTCTCTATATGTCTGGATTATGCTCAAAATTGTTCTATTAAATTTCTTTAATTGAACGTTTTCACTTTTATATTTTTGCAAATGATTCGATGCAAATAAATATGTATAATCAAACGTTAATTTTTCAATTAACACTATGATTACAGATCAGATATTTGAATAGGCTTAAACACTTTGAAGAATTGTCACTTAATTTTAATTAACTGATAAGACTTTAATTAACAATTGAAGAACCCAAGGACATTTCTGTTTAAGGTACTCAACTACTTGTTCATCACACTTGAAATCTGACCTGCACAACATCAACTCTTCCTTTTAGGCTAGATCTGACTTAGAATAGATTCTTCCCTTAGGTAGGTTAAGTTAGATTTGGTAACAAGCTTTCACACTTAGTTTTCCTTGATAGGAAAACTGATCTTTTAAGATCAAAACTTTTACTCATAGAGTGCCAGCGGAGGCCAAATATCCGTGGGTGATTACCACATCAAATAGCTCGAGGATAGAATTGCCCTTGCGTAGCGTCTTTCAAATCCTTTGGTTGGGTTTTCATCCCCTGTTGTGTGCCTTGGAACCCATTCCAGCACTTTGCACTTACCCTGCACCCCCGAGGCATCAACAAATGGCGCTAGAAGGAGGGAAACTAGTCAAACATGCCTAAGCAGACTGCTAATAAAACTCCTCCAGCAAGTACTTCAACGGTTCAAACTTGAAGCCAGACTAGGGATTCAACATCTGAACAACCAACTAGTACACAACCTACAATTCTCCCTATCGCGTCCACACAACCTGCGGTTATACCTGTCACACCTGTGATACAACAGGAGAACAGAGGAGATATCATTTTTACATCACCTACAAGGGGACCCATCTCACTAGAGAAGATATTGAAAACATCTGCCAATAGGGTTTTAAGAGCATAACAATGACTTGCCGATCAAAGAAGACGCGGCCTGGCAGCTCTAAACTTAGAAGGTATTTTACAGGCTAGCGGTCGAGAAGATCAGCAAGTTCCCACCTCACAGACCACTGATCCACAGCTTCAGCATACCAATAGTTTTAACACAGAGGATCAACATACAATTGATCAACAATCTGAAAACCAAGACCTAGTTAATCAACCAGATTCTCCTGAATATAACCGTGAGGCCACTTTCGTAGGAACACAAGGTCAACCAAATCTTGGAGCCGATGGTCCACCACCATCCCCTCCTTCATCTTCATCATCTTCCTCAGACGAAGAGAATTGTTCTAGTTTGTCATCTGAAGAACAAGAACAAGAACCTCCAATGGCTGGAGAAGGTCAAAACAGACCTTGGCTTGACCAAGGTGCAGTATTCATATTAGGTGATCAACATAGATTACCAAAGAATCCTGAGAAATGGCTGCCTAAATACAACCCTGATGATAAGATACCTGCGTTGGATCACATTAAAACTTTCATGCAGGCAATCAGGCTTAGAAGTGTGGTACATGAGGATGTAGTATGCAGACTCTTTCCATACACCTTTGAGGGTAGAGCGCCACTTGGTATTTTGCTTTACCGGCCCAATCTATAACTTCCTATGATGAATTCGAGAAACATTTTATTCAGAAATTCGGGGATGACAAAACACTGCAAGATCTTGTCTTAGAATTATCCTCCATGAAAATCAAAGGAAAAGAAAGGGTAAAAGAATTTAACCAAAGGTTTTCATATCTCAAAAACAAAATTCCTATCAATCTTCTTCTTGTTGAAGAATTGTTGGTGGCTTATTATGAAAAAGGTCTACCTCCCCCTATTGCAATATGGGTCAAAAGGGCACAGAAGGGTACTTTACTAGAAGCATATGATGAAGAAATCCAAGTTAAGAAGGACATATTTTGTCTGGAAGACAGCCCTGAACCTTCAAAAGGACAACCTTCCACTTCCAGGAAGAAAATTGAGAATGTCCCAAAACCCACAGTTCAGAACAAGGATTCATTTGATATGACTGACATGCAAAAATTCCTTCAGAAGATGTCAAATGAGATGGTGGATTTAAATAAGAACACTAATGATAATCAGAATCAGAACAGAGGTCTTGTAAGGCCACCGTTTAGGAGACCTTACCAGCCTCCACAAAATCCACCACCACCAATTCCGGCAGATGCACTCACAAACGATGAACTCTTTTCTATCTTTAGAGCATTGGCAGCAGAATCTCAAGTCACCCCTGACACTTCCAACGATCAGACTACCCTGGATCCTCCACTACCTGAAGAAGAAGCAGAAGATGATCAACAGGTTGATGTTGTGGGTTGCTTTTCGGAACTTCCTATGTATGAAGAAGAAGAAGAACCTGAGGTGGTTTTTAACACATAACATCCTTATAATACAAGTTCAAGACCACATCCACCTCAAGAACCTTCATCTTCTCCCCCGGTTCCCACAAGAAACAAGACTGTCCAACAGAAGGATACAGTCCTCCCCCAAATGGAGTACAACCTGGTTGAAGACTTAAAAAGAGTCAAAGCAAACATCTCTCTGTTTGAGCTACTCAATATTCCTGCTATGAGGGATTCTTTACCTAAAAACATGATAGTCAAATAGCCTAGAGAGTCACAGAATAATAATCTAGACTCTGTAACGAAAACTAATGATCAAAAACCAGCAAGTAAGAGAACTCCTCCTTTCTTTCTTACTTTTGAGATTTTAAACCGGAATGTACACAACTGCATGATAGATTCAGGAGCATCATCAAATGTGATTCCCCTCTCTGTTTGCATAAAATTGAATGCAACGTGGGAACCCTGTCCAACCCAAATTGTGCAACTTGACAGATCCAAAGTCAGAGTGGTTGGCAAATTGAGAAACGTTCTACTCACACTGTCAGCTGATCCTAGGATCCATCAGACAGTTGACATTGTGATAGCTGACATCCCAGAAGCCTATGGGATGTCATTAAGCAGGGACTGGTCAGAGAAACTTAAAGGTTACTTTGCAACCAACTGGTCCCATTTATGGTTTCCTTACAATGGTCAACCGAATAAAATTAAGATCAGCAGAGAACCTTTTATGAAACAGACAGTTACTGATCTTAATGATTCAAGTCAACCTGCTAGTTATCTCATCTCTCGTGCAGAGCAATTTACATTCGATACCTTTTTCAATGAATTCCCAGTTGATGCCTCACCAGAAGAAAGCATCCGAAATGAATCACATATCACTTAGGTCACTTATGTACCTTTTTCTGGTGAAATTGTGCATAATGTATATAATGTGAATACGAATTTTAGATTAGACCCTATCTCATGGACCTTATTTTTCGATGGCTCCAAGTCCAAGGAGGGAGCTGTAGCGGGTTGTGTTCTTATCAATCCTAAAGGAATGAAAATCATGATTGCTTGCAGGTTAGAATTTGATTGCACTAATAATGTGGCCGAATATGAAGCTCTTGTGCAGGGGCTCAAGAAATCCATTGATTTAGGTGTACAAGCAATAGAATGCTATGGAGACTCCGAAATTATAGTCAAGCAAGTCAGGAATAAAATACACTGCTTATCTCCGCATTTGGCTAATTATCAAAAGTTGGTAAGGGATCTAACCAACTCATTTTCGGCATTCAATATTAAAAAAGTTCCTAGGTCACAAAATTTTGATGCAGACCTATTAGCAAATACAACGTCTAGACTGATCTCACCAGAAGGTCTGTCTCCTCAAACTTTTTCTATCGAATTGATGTACAGACCATCCATTCCAGATAATGTGACTAATTGGAAAGTGTTTGATGATGACCGACAGATACTCGACTTCCTCACTACTCAGGATACGTTTCAAGACATGGCCATCGATGAAGCAGAACATGAAAAGTCTCTCACTGATTCCTCAAACGTCATCCCTAAGTCTGTGATCAATTTAGAAAAGTTTTACGATTTACAGGACAAGTTCAAATCTCAAACTAATTGTAAAACTCAAAGCTCATCCTTGAACTATGAGCATGTCAACCTAGGAACTGAACATGAACCTCATTTCATCAATTTGGGAGTTGATTGTACCCCTGAAGAACGCAGAGCCATTATTGCATTGTGTAAACAGTATAAGGATGTTTTCACCTGGACGTATGATGAATTAAAAATGTTTGACACTAACGTCATGTTCCATAATATACCCATGAAACCAGAGATTAAGCCATTTCAACAAAATCTGTGGAAGATGCACCCCAGTTTGGAGCCTTCTGTAAAAAAGGAGTTGGAGAAGCTCCTCGCTACTCGAATTATCTTTCCGGTCAGGGACACTCAATGGATCACTAACTTAGTACCTGTCCATAAGAAAAACAGGGAAATACGACTGTGTGTCGATTTTAGAAACCTAAATCGGGCTTCCGAGAAAGACAACTATCCTGTTCCACCAATGGAGCAGATTCTTCAAAAGGTAGCTGGGTCAGAGATTTTCTCCCTTCTAGATGGTTTTTTGGGGTATAACCACGTTATGGTTGCCCCGGATGATCAATTGAAAACAACTTTCAAGACCCCATGGGGTACTTTTGCCTACAGACGGATGCCTTTCGGGCTAATCAATGCAGGAGCTACTTTTCAAAGAGCTATGGATATAGCTTTCCGAGGGTTAATGCATAATTCTATCATGGTTTACCTTGACGATATCACTATTTACTCTAAAAAACAACATGAACATGTGCTTGCTTTGAAACAAGTTTTTGATCGCTGCAAGAAATTCAGTATTTCTCTCAACCCGAAGAAATCTATTTTTGCAGTAACAGAAGGAAAGCTTCTGGGCTTCATTGTTTCGAAAGAAGGTATGATTATCGATCCTAAACGTACAGAGGCTATTTCAAAGATTGGTTTACCAGGCTCGCGCAAAGCAATGCAATCCTTCTTAGGTAAGATTAATTTTGTACGTAGATTTGTACCAAATTTAGTCCAGATTGTTAAACCACTACAACTTTTGGTCAAGAAAGATGTGCAGTTTACTTGGGCGTAGGAACAGAGAGATGCATTTATCCGAATTTGAAAGGCCATTGCAGAAGGTCCTGCTCTCATGTCCCCAGATTTTGATAAGGATTTCATTCTTTATACTTTTGCCACTGACTTTTCTTATGCAGCTGTCTTAACTCAAAAGCATGACAATGATACTGAAATCCCGATCTCTTTTATGAGCTCAACATTCAAAGGTGCAGAGCTTAAATACTCGCAGATCGATAAGCAAGCCTATGCGGTCTATAAATCCATCAAACATTATAGACCCTACTTGCTGAAGTCTCGAACCAAAGTCATTGTTCCATATTCTGCTATCATAAATGTCCTCATCGAGAATGAATTAGGGGAAAAGAGGGCCCATTGGATGACCGCCCTACAAAAATATGATCTTGAGATCAGGACAGCTAAAATTGTCAAAGGCTAAGGCCTTTGTCTCCTTACTACTCAATCCAATGACCCCGCACAGCAGCAGTCCCTGAGGTGTTGTTAATGTTATCGATGCCCCGACATCGGAATGGTACAACGATATCATATTTTTCTCAACCATGGGTTTTCTCCTGAAAATCTTGATTTTAAGAAAAGAAGGGCTTTGAGATTGAAATCTGCTCCTTATCAATTCATTGATCAAGTTCTTTTTAGAAAAAATTATGATGGAGTATTTCTTAGATGCTTGGAAAAACATGAAACTGATGACATTTTGTTTCAAATTCATGCAGGTCCTGCTGGAGGTCATTTTTTAGGAGAGACTACAGCACACAAGATTCTTAGGGTTGGATATTATTGGCCCACGTTGTTTAAATATGCTTATTCTTATGTGAGGAAGTGTGAGCCATGCCATAAATGCACAGGGAAGTTTAGGAAACCTTCATTTCCTCTACAACCGGTTACAATTCAGTTTCCATTTCAACAATGGGGACTGGATTTTGTTGGGCCTATAAACCCTTCTTCATCCCTCCAACATAAGTATATCCTCACAGCCACAGACTATTTCACTAGATGGGTGGAGGCATCTCCTCTTAAACAATGTAACACTGCCCAAGTAATATCTTTCCTTGATAGCTAGATCATCACATGCTTTGGCACTCCAGAGTACTTAGTTTTCGATAATGCATCCTACTTCTCTTCAATCGATATAACTGAATATGCCTTTGAGATGGCGATTAAGCTTAAGTTTTCTACCAATTATTATCCTCAAGGTAATGGTTCGGCTGAGTCATCAAACAAAAACCTGATAAACATTCTCAAGAAGACTGTGGATTCTCATCACAGAGATTGGCACACACATTTGTATAATGCATTATGGGCAGATCAAATTACCCCAAAAGCAGCAATTGCAAATTCTCCCTACTGTTTGGTTTATGGCAAAGAAGCCATCCTTCCCACTAATATTACCATTCATTCGCTACAATTGGACCAATCTGTCCAAGAAGATGATTCTTCTCCCCTCCAGCAAATAATTGACACCCTCTTGAAGCTAGAGGAGGACAAGGAAACAGCCAAGAACAAGTTGTATCGTCATCAGCAGATGGTGAAGAGATGGTTTGATGAAAAATCTTCATCTGACAGGGAATTTTCTGTTGGTGACCTGGTTCTAAGGTGGGATAAGCAACGTAAAGATAAGAATCAGTACACTAAGTTTCAGCACCTTTGGCTAGGACCTTTCATTATTACAGAAAATATTGGTCCCAGCACAGTTCGATTGCAAACATTAGAGGGAGTTGTAGACACCTACCCTGTGAATGTGTCTCTTCTCAAAAAGTATTTTGTTTGAACAATCTGATGCACTTGTATATAGGTGTGGTCTATTTTTAAGCTATTTCTTTTCTTTTTTGAACATTCTGATTGATTTTGTTGTTTTGATTTGGTTTTTAGTAATAAGGATTCATACTTGTGGTAATGGCTTATGATCACTTTTCTTAGCAATAATTGCTTCTGAAGTTTCAGCATCGTTATCAATCTTACTTTCTGGCTTTTGATTAGAATTTGCTCTGAAGAATAAACAGTCAAATAAGTGCAGTTCCTTTGGATACTTTTCACTTTGATCATTATCTTTCACCATGCTTTATTTGTGTAATTGAGGTATGGAGGATGGTCATCATTTCTCTATCTGGTGTTTCATGGTTGAACAACATATCATAATAACCTGACCAATTCTGATTGCTCATGGATCCTCTTACAATCACTTTGAATATGAATTTGGTTTAAAATTATAAGTTACAAGGTGGGTGGTCTTGTTATCAAGCCATCCCATTAGGTTCATAGGTGTTTAAAGTGGAATGACATCTTCACATCAAGCCACCACACTTGGAAGATGATTTTCAATTCTGCTAGAAGGTGGAAGATCCTATTACAGGTCAGTCCATTCATGATCTGGAAAGAACTGGTGAGTAACATTATCACTATATGGTCACCAAGCCATGGTAATTCCTTGTAGCCTATGCCAAAATAAATTGCTTTGTCTTTCATTGTGGGATTTTTGTTGTATACAAGAACAAGGGGGTCTTATCACAAGCCAGCCCTGCTATGATCATGGGTTTGATCTTGAACTAGATTTATCACAATATGGTTACCAAGCCATGATAATTTCTTTTGGTCTTGCAACCAGAAGACAAGGAGTCTCATCATCGAGCTAGCTTGACCAGTTTCCGGTTCAGGCCTATGAATGGCGTTGTTTCATCTGATCACCAAGTCAGTACAGTGGTCTCATATCAACAAGGTTTTATGTATAAAAAAAATTTAAAAAAAGAGGGACAAAATATATTAAAAAAAAAGAGAAAGAAAAGACAAAAGAAAAGATAAAGGAGTATATATATAATCCATAGAGGATCACTGAATATACATATAATTAATAAACCAAGGGGATCTGTAATTAGGATATCCATGAGCATTTCTAAGACTGTGCCCAGGTTCAACACAAGCTGGTTTTCAATGATTACATAATGGTAAAGATTTGGTATTACTCTCTAAATCTCCTTATCGGATGAGTGTTATCTTTAAAATGGTCATTGTTGAGATCTATCCATTTTCATGTTCATTGTTTGTTGGCTATTATCTTTTGAGTATCTTCTTTGAATTGAGTTTCAAGAAATCGATTGATTGACATGTTGTCTTTAGATGGATTTGATTGCAGAGATAATTGGTTCTTCCCAGCCAGTCGCCATTTTTTGTAGCCACAGCAGATCCCATGCTTAGCTAAGCATGGGAGCCCCCAATTTTAATAAATGCAAAGGTGTTTGGGTGAGTCATCTTGAAAATTTTAGATTTTGATTTTACCTCTAAAATTCTTCACCCATGCTTTTGGTTTGCTTGTTTGTAAGGGTTTGATTATTTCTTCCAATGTGTTTCAGTCTAAAAAGAGCCAAAATTTTGAGTATTTTGTTGATTGTTATCATCATCTCGAAACCCGACATTTGGAGAACCGGAAACCCACAACCCGATAGGTGCGGGTTGTGGGACTGTTGTTTTTTAAGTTTTGGTTTTGGTAATTCTGAAACCCGCAACCCGACGGCTGTGGGTTGCAGAATCATTCTATAATAAGGCTGAGAAATAATTACCCCGAAACCCGAACCCCGCAATGGCGGAATTTGGCTTTCAGGATTGTGATTTTTTGTTTATTTGGTGTGTACTCCCGAAATCCGCAACCCATAATTTCGGGATGGTTATTTCACTTCACAGTTTAACGTTCCGAAGCCCGCCACCCGCATAGTGGGTTTTCGGCTTTTGGAAATCCTTTTTTCTTTTACTTCCATTTTGCATACCCGCAACCCGCAAATCCATACTTTCGGATTTCGACTTGCAGGATCTTTGAATAAGAACTTCATGAAAATACTTGAACCCAATTCCGCATCCTGCTCCTGTTAATCTTAGTCATCCGTCTGTTATGGTCTCACGGTCATGTTGATTTTGGGTAGTCAGTTAAGTCAGGCTTTTCCATTTAGTCTTTTGAAAGCTGGTTCTGCCATATTATCATTTTTCTGTGTAATCCGTGATAGCAAACACTAATACAAGTCTATCAGTTACTTCATGTTGGATGGATGCCATCTCTCCGCCTTAAGCTGGCCATGTCTGGACTCGAGCTTTGACATCTTGTCATTTTTGTTCCACCTCTTAATGATCGTTTCTTTTCACTTATTCCCGACCTGAAAGCTTTTATCATTCTCATGGAAGTTGGGTCAGATCGATCGTATTTGTTACTTGCAAAGAATTGATAACCCATGTACTGGAACTCCTAGTCGAGACTTTTTGTAGATAAACTTTAGCACCCTAACTTTCGTCTCCGTTATTAATTACCAGTCGTAATTATTGATGGAAGATTGCTTGTAACAATGTGATCGTAAAGGCAATTCAAAATCATGCGAGGAGTAATTGAACTCGTACTTCGCACAAGCTTTGATATGACTGGCACATACCTCAGCTCTTTTCATTACAATTGAAGTAATTACAATGAATTGACTAGATAAGTTTAATCATTGCATATTGCCCCGCCCGATTATCATCGACCTACTTCTTGGCCTTTAAATAGAAATTAACATGAAATCTCCAGTTCATCCCTTGCCTTCTGGAAGATGTAAGACTCTGTGTGGTATTTTTTGCGTCCTACTATCCAAGACTCATTCAGAACGAGTAATATTCATGCAGATGGTGAATTTTCTAATGTTCAGGTTGAAAATGAAGAGATCTACCCCTTGTTGTATCAAGAAATGTTGTCACCACCGTTTGATGCAAGTGTTCCTTATCTTGGCAGCGGTAGAGGTGAAGAAGACTTCGAAACTTTTTCTGCCTACATGCAAAACCTCGAAGAGCAAAGGAAGGAAATTCTGGAGGAATCAACTGATCTCGATACTGATGTTATACAGGAATTTATAATCAATGAAGAACTTGACGTGCTGGCTACTGTTCCTGAAGTAAATCCTCTAATGGATTTCTCTGTTTTTTGACAATGGGTTCCCCAACCCCGAATTTCCTACAGCAGATGCTCTACAAGACACACCACCTGTTGATGATAGTGAACAATCTGTGATTGAATTTTTATGGTGCCACAAGACCTTATCTAATTAAAGAACAAGTCTTTCTTTTGTGAAAGATGGCGGAAAATCTTTTAAGCTTAAAAATAGCAAGATTTCTTGAATCGATGGTTAGATCCGATTTTGTAATCCCAATTTTGTAGAATTTCTCCTTTTGGAACTCTTATGTAAATTTAATATATAAGGAGGAATGTTTCCCTTAGTAAGGGGTTGGGAATTTTGGAATTGCAATTCATTAGGAGATTGGACTAAAGATACTCTGTCTATCAGAGTCATTATAATTTTTGTACAAGACTTCTCTATTCAGGAAAGTTATCTTTTAATCCACCTTCTAATGTTCTTCAAATTTCTTTGAGAATCGTTGAGTTAATGTTTCAAATTTGTCATCGGTTATGTGTTTAATGTTTTGCAGGACATTCATTAATGCATAATATCTCTCATATTGATTTCTCTATATGTCTAGATTATGCTCAAAATTGTTTTCACGTCCCCTCCCATTCCACCAGCTAGATGGAGAGGATCGTGAGGCTAAACCGGGCATCTAGCCCCATACACAGTAAATAAACATTAAATTTAAAAGAAGATGAAGGACGTGGTGCTCAATCTGGGCAATTAGCCCCATATCCATTCATTAAACTTATTGACACAAGACATGTATGTGTGCAAGCTGTAGAACCCAATGGAATTTAAATAAATCTTGTTTATCTCTAAGATACATTCAAGCTATTCTGTAACAGCCATTAAATAGGGACCTTGGCAGAATTATAAAAGGTCATATGGAATTGCATAACTCGTAAAAACACAGCGGAATTTATTTATGAATTACACAATCTTCACACATGGAAAAATATTCATCAAAGGAACAATTGCAAAGTTACAAACAAGAGAATACTTATCTTATGCGAAAGTAGTCCCCGAGCAACCAGCTACACTTCTGCAACGTTCCACCCAACCGTAGGCCAGTGTGCTCCTCAATCTCTCAGCACCACTGCCACCCCCGAGCTGGGCATTATCTCCACAAGGAAAAGGGGAAAACAGACTCTCACATAGCCAAAGGTATATCAAAATCAGCCAAGCCAATCAGCAATTGGGTTTCTCAGGCTGTTAAGAGATGGGTGCATGCATCATCAAAAGCATGAGTGTTGGGCATGAGAAAAACGCCTATACAGTGAAGTTTCCAACAGTGGGTTTCTACCAGTTCCAGAAAAACGTGGGTAGACTCAAAACGAATTTGTAACTATGAAAATCGACTAGGAGAGCAACCCATTTCAGAAAAACGCCCCAAGGGCAAAAACGACCTCTCCCTCAGTCCAAAATCGCATCCCCCTTCCCCAGCTGCTCCAAAATACAAAAACGAGTTTCTGGGCATGGAGAAACACAGGGTTATGGCCAAAAAACGTGAGGATAAACTTTAGGGAGCTCAGACTCCCTGAGAGGAAGAATGGCCATCGGTCAAGAATGGCTTTGGGCCAATTTCGTGGGGGTTTTCTTGCCCCACAAGCAAAAACACGATTTTCCAAGTTGATGGCTTGCCCATGCACGAAAATTGACAGCCATACCTCTCCCATCCCAAGGCATTTATTGTCTCAACCAATCTTTGGAAGAAGTAAATGATTGGGTGCATGAGACAAAATGGGTAGTTGGTGGTTTATGGGTTTCCCCATTGACACATGGATTAATACCATTGGCTCAAGGGTTTGGATAATTTCCCTCCCTCTTCCTTGTAAAGATCATTCCCCCATCTCTTTTGTTGCATTGCATAGCTGGTTGTGGGTTTTCTCATTAAAATCGCATATTTACATGATATCCGATTTTACATTGTGCACTGCTAGCACAAGGACCATATGCATCTATTCTAATTGCTGATACATAAAACGATAAGTCAGTGGCGGGGCCTTGGCCTTGAGCTCCTCACCATGACTAAATGACCATATTTACATCATTTACAATGTTAATGCAATAGGGTTAAGCTGGGGACGTTACAATTGTTTTATTAAATTTCTTTGATTGAACGTTTTTACTTTTATATTTCTGCAAATGATTCGATGCAAATAAATATGTATAATCAAACGTTAATTTTTCAATTAACACTATGATTACAGATCAGATATTTGAATAGGCTTAAACACTTTGAAGAATTGTCACTTAATTTTTATTAACTGATAAGACTTTAATTAACAAGTGAAGAACCCAAGGACATTTCTGTTTAAGGTACTCAACTACTTGTTCATCACACTTGAAATCTAACCTGCACAACATCAACTCTTCCTTTAGGCTAGATCTGAATTAGAATAGATTCTTCCCTTAGGTAGGTTAAGTTAGATTTGGTAACAAGCTTTCACACTTAGTTTTCCTTAATAGGAAAAATGATCTTTTAAGATCAAAACTTTTACTCATAGAGTGCCAACGGAGGCCAAATATCTGTGGTTGATTACCACACCAAACAGCTCGAGGATAGAATTGCCCCTGCGCAGGGTCTTTCGAAGCCTTTGGCTGGGTTTTCATCCCCTGTTGTGTGCCTTGCAACCCATTCCAGCACTTTGCACTTACCCTACACCCCCGAGGCATCAACAGGTATCTAACACCTGATCAATGAAAGGTAAAGGGAAGTAATCCTTAAGAGTGGCCTTGTTTAATTCTCAGAAGTCAACACAGATACGCCATTTCCCTGTAACTTTCTTTGGAACTACTATCAGAAGAGACACCCATTTACTGTTAGAAATTGGGTAGATGAAACCAGCATTAAGGAGTTTTTGTAATTCATCTTTAACTATATCCTTTAGGGATGGATTCATTCTTCTCTGGGGCTGCCTGACAGGAGGTATGTTTGAATCTGTGTAAATTTTGTGTATACAAGTATCTTGGTGTATACCCTTCAGACTGGTGTATTCCCATGCAAATGCTCCAGTTTGACTTTTGAGAACTTTTAGTAATTGTTTTTGTTGACTCTCATCTAAATCTGCATTTATATGTAGAAAATTTTCAGGATTGACCTCACAAGGTATGGTATAGGATCCTATATGTTCTTCGATTGCGAAGAGACAAGGTGTACTTGTAAATGTTGAGAGGCTCATATTTTCTTGGAATTCATCTCCAAAGATTTGGTCAAGTTGGGAAAAAGACTGAGGAAATTCTATACATGTTGTGGAAGAGACAAATTGGTTCAACACATTTTCATTATTTTGTTCTTGAAATGCCCAAGAGAAATCACTAACAAGGGAAAGTTCTTCCAAGTTCTCATCCCCAAAAGGACAATCTAAACAAAACAGGTTTTCGGTTATTGGTTAAGCTAGTGGGTATAAAGTGAGTTTTCTTGTAGATAACCCATCAAAGATGATCATCTCTCCATCCCTACATCCTATAAATGCATTAGCAGTGGCTAACCAAGGTCTTCCCAAAATAATAGGGTGTCCTTTAGAAGGGTCCTTTGATTCTATGACCATAAATTCCATGGGATATTCCCATGAATCCACTGATACAATGATATCATCTAGGATCCCAGTAGGCTGCACCATAGTGCGATCTGCTAACTCTAGCATTGTTGGGGTAGGGTGGAGAAACTGTCATAAATGGAGATTTTCTAAAACTATGGTAGTCATCAGGTTAATAGAAGCCCCTAGATCAATAAGTGTGTTTCCTATAGCAGTGTTATTGATGATAACAGTTACCACGGGATTTCCTAGATTTGTATACTTTGGAATACTAGGTTAATTTGCTATGTAATCTGACATTTCACCTATGACATGAATTGTCGGAGGGTCTTTTTGCTTCTTACCTAGCCTGTTAATACAGAGTTCCTTTATCACTTTACTATAGATTGGTTATATTTAATTGCTTGTAACAAAGGGATCTTGATACAAATATTTTTCAATTCATTAATGATATCATACTCTGTGTTAGCACTTAGATTTTATCCCGGTTGTAAAAGAATAACACCTAAGGTAACCTATTTCAAACCAAACATTAGGTAGAAAACTTAGCCATTTTTTCTAACAGAGAGAGCTCTCTCACAAGATATATGTAAAGGCTAAAAATATATAAAAGTACGCTCAAAATTTCTCAAAAGGATTTTCTTGGTTGAAAAGGAAAACAAGAAACATTGGGCATGGAGTCAACTTTTCAAATATTTAATATGCCAGTAAGAGATTTATACCAAATAGATTTCCACAGAGGCAAGATAGCAATCATATCACAGTCAATTAGATTTTTTCAGGTGGTATAGAAAGAAACAATGACAGTCCATCAACAACAGGCATTTAACTGGGATGAATCTATTGTCAACTTTGGACAAATAGTGGATATTTAAATGCGATAAAACAAGGCATAACCAGTATGAATCGCGATTTATTTCAAACGTTCATTTAAATATAGAAGAAGAACATAATGGAAGATATAATGAAGGAAGTGAACATGCACATATAAAGATAAGGGAAAAACAGACTGTAACACTGATCAACACATGAATCTCTGGTCTCAAAAGATAGGTACTTTCACTGTACTGCTTTTTATTTATCAAAAATTGGACTTCAAAACATAATCGTCTCTCAAAGAGTTTCCAACAACCCTTTCAAAAATGACTCTCATTGTCTTTTATACAAAATTCAGGAGAAGCTTGGCATAAATGCTTCTTCTAACTAATAACTGAAATTGTTTTAACTTGAAAGATAACTGTCTCTAAACAATAGATAACTGTCTTCAAATAATATTACAAATTTTAAAATAAAAGCATCTTTTTGCCACTTGGCAAAAATTCTGAATCGTATCTTTTTTGCCACTTGGCAAAAATTCTGAATGTATTTATGAATGGACAGAATATCTCGTCCTTCCATATTTGTCCACATAGTTCCATTGGTCGGCCGTGGGTAAATCATAACTGGTCATTTCTTTTACCAAGACTTGCATTTCAACATGACCTGCATAAGAAACAGGAAGAAGATTCTCACAGGTTGAGATCAACATATTTAAAATTTCAAAGTCTTCCACAATTTTCTCCATTAAAATTTTCCCTGTAAGCATATGATCCAACTGCTGAAACTTTCTGTGATCCATTCTTATGTCAAACAGCAATCTCTTATATTCATTAGGAGGAATCAATTCATTCTTTTCATTCCATAAAGCAGGGAATCCTTTGTTTATTAATTTTTCAAATTGCTTCTTAAACTTTACTACTTCCTCTCGTATATCTCCAGCTTTAGCTTCAATATTTTCAACATGTGAATACTTTCCCAAGATTCTTCTGGCCCATTTAATGACTGAAATTCTGTTCATTATATCCATTGCTGTCAAGTCTGCTTCAGTTAAACTGTTTAAGAAAGTTATAGCTTTCTGTGCTATTTCTTTTGGCTTTTTATTTAAATTCTCCCTGACTGCTCTACAACTCTCAAAGGCGTCTTTGGCTACCTTTTCTTTGACTCTTATATAATCCAGATAGAGTCTTAATTTTTCAACTTCTTTTATAATTTGATCCCATACCATATGTTTGCAACCTTGCATAGTAGCTTGCCCTGTCACATGAGCTGCCAAACCTTTATTATTATCACTTAATTCCTGATTCCTTATTTGCAAAGCTTTTATTTCCTTATCTTTAGTTTCATTTTCTTCTTTTAGCTTCTGTATTTACATCTTCAATTCTTTAATTTCACCTTCTTTCAAACTCACTTGGGACATGGCTTGTAAGAGACCATCTAATCCAGTTTTATCTTCATCTATTTCTGCATGCACCTGTTGCTGTCCAAATTCTGCTAACTTTTTCTTTATTTCCTCTAACTGCCCTTCCAAACTAAATTTCTCTTTTTCCCAATGATCTTTTTCCTCAGAGAGCTTTAACATTTTTGCAGTAACATCCTTTACCTCATTTGACAGCTCTTCTTTTTCTTTTTCCAGTACTGTTAGTTCGGCTCCTTGGATAAGCACAGTGTCTGGAATTTTTAGCTTTCGTCTTAACATCAGAATCGTATCATCTTTTTCTTTGAGCAATTTTGTTGCTGCATCTCCTTCTTTATTTATCAAATCTATTTGCAATCTTTTTATTTTTTGTTGTCGAGACTTATTTTTTGCTTTCTCTTGTCTCAACTGGTTATTCAATTTATCCAATGAATTTTTTAATTTGTCTGCCTTTAATATTGCTCCCAAATAATCTGAATATATAACCTCTCCTATTTGTCTATGTAATAAAATTTTATCTGGGGCATTAATTTTGGTCAGATCTACCTTCATCTCGGAGATCTTATCTTTTGTAACAACTGAAAATTTCAAAGAATTCTCTTTGACATTCCTGCTAGTAAACAAATTTACTTCAGTATTGAATATATTTCTGACCTTTGGAAATAACATACTGGTTTTTCTGGAGGATTCTTGTTCATTTTGACTGTGTTCATTAAATACATCCATCATATTATGTGGTCTATTTACATCATCTCCCACCGGGGATTCTTCAATACTGTATTCTTTTACCATGACCTCTGGTATTTTTTCTTCAGTTCTTTTTCCCTCTTATGAAACTGCCATCAACTCTTGTTGCTCATCCATTTTCAACTTTTTCCCTTTTTCTGTTCCTTCATCCTCAATGTTCATTACGTCCTGTATGGGTCTTTTAAACCCCACCAATGCAGTATTCATCGTGCTTTCTGTCTCTGCTGTTGTATCTGTCAATACCATTTCTTTATCATGTGAATCTGGAATGATTTCTTCTTTATACTCCAGCCAATTGGCTCTGTCAGACATTCCCTCAATCGTCTGATGATTTAATGCTTTGATGCGATGATCCGTTCTCCGTTTTGATATTATGTTTAACGGATCATACTCAATAGCCATGTCTGTCTCAAAACCCATATCTTTCAATAATTTCTATATATAAACAGTAGCGTTTTTATTTTTCACAGTGAATGGGCCAAGTGTGAACGAATATTTTATATTTGTTGCTTGTTTGAAAAGCAAGAAATTATTATCCTCAACGATTAACTTCTGTCTCAGGAACTCTAAAGCAAAAACCCTTAAGGTAAGAAATGATGGTAAAACATAAGGTTTATGTTTGAAACCATATAATCTGATCACTATACTATCCCTTGACAAAAACCAATCTCCTACAGTGTACTCTGCACTCAATTGCATGCATGCCTGCATTTCTGGTAATACTCTAGGCAATTTTTTACCAAAGATGATTCTGTAAATCTCAGAGAGCATATAATTTATGTAATTGAACATGTTATTTTCTAACAAAGTTGTGAAAATGATCTCCGGGAATCGCAACTCTTCATGACTGGCTACCATGATCATTTTCATCAAAAAAGACTGAAATCTGAAATGCCTCGGAGTGGGGAAATTGACCATCTGGTCATGAATCTTCTCTGTCAAAAATTATTCAAAATTAAGTCGAGGGATTTGATTTTCATCAATCCCTGACTGAATTGCACTCATTTTATACAAAAGACTCAACTGAAACTCGGTTACATACATGTCTGTTTCAAACCCTAGGATTAAAGCCAACAATCTCAAAACCAATTGGGTATTTTCATCAAATAAATTGATATCTATAGGGTACGAGATATCTGAAATGTTGGTTTCTGGTTTAAGACACGTAGACAAAAACTTTTCTCTAACATCTTGAAGGGTTTGCTGATAAAATTCAATAACAGAAGTTTCAGAAAATATCTCAAACTCGAGGGTTTGGGAAAATTCTGTTTCTAGGGCTCTAACTACGACGGTAGGCTCTATTTTGCAAACGACTCTGGTTTTTCGGCTATCTAAAACAGTTCTCTCTTCTCTGGAATAATTCTCAGCACACCACAAAACAAATTCTGGAAAAGATGGGATTTGGTCCAGGAAAAAGGCTAACAAGGATGACTGGTGGACTCTGTGCATGTCTATTCCTTCTTTTAATAATTTAGACAACCTAAGTTTAATTTCGGCGACTGGTAACCTGGTTAGGGTATCATGAATGTCCCCATCTCTATCTTATATAGCTTCTTTTGCTTTAAAAACATCTATATCATGTACAGTTTCCATTTAAAACGTTTCTTCAAACAAAATTCCGTTTAAAAAGTGGGCCAGGTCACCAGACCCTACCTGTATAGACACGTCTTTATCTTCCTGTCGTAATTGCTGATCTCCACCAGTCTTCAAAGCTCCCAGGGATAGCGACACATATACAAAGTGTCGTTATTTGAAACCCTTTTTTTTTATATAAGTCTTTTCGATTAACTTCCTGGAAACTTTCTGAATGTAGTTTATATCCCATCGTTGATCACGAGCCTTTTGATTTGAGCCGTTAGATCTTGCGTCCCTTTATCTCCCAAGGTGGTATCCCTGATCCCCATAATGGTTTTCTTCTCCGATTTTTCCTTGTGCGGATCAACCATTTTATGACACCTGTTAGAGTGGTTTGATTTCCGCGACCGCTCTTTCTTCTATCGAGTGTGCACCCTTCCTGATGCGGAAGAATCTTGGCCGTTTATTTTGTTCCAATGTACATTGTCCCTCCGATTAATATCCACATGTGGTGTATTCCTGACGTCTTCTCCATATGCCACGTGCTATGACCTGCCACTTATTATCCTGCCACGTGATATGGCCCGCCGCGCCTTATCCTTTGGTGGTTTCGCATGGCATTGTGGTGGTTTGTGATACCACTATCACGTATATGCGGACTAATGAAACTGTGACACGTATCCAGCGGTATTGAGTCCACAACCACTCACTACTATTTGCAAACTATCCTTTTGGTGGTGTGGAAAACTATAACAGCCGTTGATCTCGACTATTGTCATCTCCGCCATTGAAACTTGACCAAGACTTAACCTTTTCAAAAAATTGCTTTCGGACTTTGCATATGTGGGTTTTTCTTGTTGTTTTTTGTATTTCAAACCTTTTACTTCAACTCATTTGTAGTAACTTCCCTTCTTTTGAATTTTTTTGGCAAAAAATTTTTAGGGTTTGAGCATTTTCAAATATAGTGTCAACACTCTGGATAAGTTGCAGGTTTTTCTATTACTAGGCACTCCAGTTTGGGGGTGCTTTCTCTCTTGGAATTACTTCTTCATGAGGATGGTTGTGTGTTGAAGCTTTTGGAATAACCACATCTTCGAGAATGGCATCATTTGATATTTCATTAGGTATGTCTTCTTCTTCATTCTCTTCTCAGATGATAACTGATGATTTGGGTTGATCTTGCAGAACTCTTCCAAACCACAGTTGAATCTCATGCACTGGTGCGGTAGAAATGGCATATGATGGAAGAGGTAGCAACACAATGTTGTCAAGAGCTTGAGTTGGCTTGTTGTTAGGATTTCGTATCGGTTGTGCAGGTAATATTGTGGGTCTTGGGGGATTCATATTCTGGAAATGGTGAGGTTGATTTGTGATAGGGGGTAGTGAAGGAGGTACAAATCCAGGTAAGAGTTGTTGGATATTAGGTGGGTAAGGATAGTTAGGCATAGGAGGAGGTGGTTGAGCATATGCTTGTCCTCTCCATCCATGTGCCCATTGCTGCGGTTGAGCATTCTGAGGAGGATACTGAGGTGGCCAATTTTTCCAACCTGCAGATTTCCATTGTTGAGAAGGTTGATAAGGGTGGTAATAGGGTGGAAATTGTAATGATGGATCCTGATATGATGGTTGATCTCTAGGTTGCCAAGGCCTCCTAGATGATTCACCAAAATTTCCACTCTTATATACAGCTTGCAACCCAGGCAACAATGGACAGTTATTAGTTGGATGTTCTTCTGTACAAAGGTGACATACTGAAACATTATTCAATGGACATTCCCGTTGGGGATGTTTAGTTCTACACCTAGGACAGAAAATACTCATTGTTGCATGCTCTTCATCCTGTCTCTTTTTAGCTTGTAATGCATCTAATTGAGAACCCATGGCTCCTATGATATCTGTTTTGAAATTTTCTAATAGTTTTCCCAATTCTACCCTTGTAACTCCACTAGGACTAGATGTATTTCCTTTTAGGTTCCTAGTATAAGATTCTTGAAAGTGTCTTCCACTTTTCCCTCTGCTCCTAAAGTAATTCCTACATAGCTCACAAATCTGTGTGAAAGACTTATGAGAGATGTCTCCTGCTACCATGAGATTAAGGTTTTCTATGAATTCTTCTGAGATTCCCTTAAGGAAGAGTGTCTTTATTGCATCTTCTCGAAGATCACTATATTTGGATTTATGCAATACATAGTTAAACCTTTCGAGATAGTCTTCTAGGCTCTCATCTTCAATTTGTTGTATTTTGAAAATATCATTGTGAGAGTCCTTAGGTTTACAGTGTTGATGTAATTGTAACTTCGGAATGTATTTCACCTATGTATATTATACTCCTATAGAGATGTTATTATTCCTCTATACGGAAGTGTCGTCATTTGTATTGACAAGTGTAGCAAGTGCCGTAACTTGAAAGTGATGGGCTATTATACCACCAAGTGTGGGGTCAGCCCTGATTAGTATTACCATCGGTTATTAGACTAAGTTAGACAAGTCGGCCCTGCTAGTTTATTAGGCAGGTCAGGTCATGTATAAATAGAGTGCGGGAGGCACTCTATTTGATCATCTCATTATTCAGTTCTACACTACTCGGAAAGTGGTGCACTAGTGGAGGAGGAGGTTCAGCTGCTAGGAGGACTATCTCTTTTTACTTGGGTTGTATCATTGCTCTTTCTATCTCTGAGGAAGTTGTGGGGTTTTTCACCTTTATGGTTTTCCCCAGGGAAACTCTGTGTGTTTATTGTCTCATGTGATTACTTGGTGTGATTGATATGCATTTTTATGCTTGATATGTTGTACATTTTCTTCTCTCAGTAAAGATACTAGAGTATATTGAATTAATGCTCAAAAATTAACACGGTATCAGAGCTAACCTGAGAAGAAGACACTGTGCAGTTGTGGAAACTAGGTTTCTCGTTTATTGGGTTTCTCTCCACAGATTTTGGAAAGGCAGCAAGGGAGATTGACTCTACTCATCAAGGTGCATCTTTCTGTCCAATCAAAATTCAATTCTGGGCACTTTCATTTTTTGCCCTAAAAATTAGGGTTTCCACAAAAATAGGAATTTCTGAAATCTGAGGACATAGCTGGAAGCTCCTTGGAAAAATTGAAGTTTATATATTTGGAACGAACTTTTTCGTTGGGTGAAGATCCGGGAAACTCAAGCCCTAATTCAAGGTCCTCCCCAATGAATCCGGGAAGACTAAAAGTTATTTCTGAAGGGTGAAACTTTGCAGCTTTCAAATTCTGAATATACTAGGCTGATCAACTCATCAAGGTTCATCTTTCTATCCTTTCAAAAAGTTGAAATTCACATTTTAAATTTTTAGGGTTTCTCTGACAAACCCTAATCCAGCACCAGATCCGGATTTCTGCAAATCAACTGGTAAGACCTAAATCTTTTCTATTTCCATTTGAAGTAGTCTTTAATATGTCTCACCACACCAAGCTTGAGGATAAGCTTGAAGGGGATGATAACTTCCGAGCATGGAAGTATAGGATTGGGTTAATCCTGGAAGAAAATGAATTGGATACTTACATAAGTTCTGAGGTCCCTGTCCCAGAGGAAGAAGAGGCTAAGGCCTTGCATAAGAAGAACTTGGTCAACGAAAAGAGGATCATTGCTGATTCTATCAAAGACCATCTCATAGCACATGTGTCATATCTAAAGACACCTAAGGAGATGTTTGATTCCCTGACCAATCTATTTGAAGGGAAGAACATAAATCGAAAGATGACTCTACGGAATCAATTGAAAGGGGTAAAGCTTCAGAATGGAGAGACCATTCAATCCTATTTCTCTAAGGTCTCTTAGATCAAGGAACAACTTGAAGCTATGTATTAAGTGGTGGAGAATGGTAAAATTGTTATGACCACTTTGAATGGCCTACCTAGGTCATGGAATTCCTTTATCCAAGGAATCTGTGCAAGAAGAAAACTGATCTCCTTCAGTAGATTGTGGGAGGAATTCTCACAAGAAGAGGCTAGGCTTGTAGCCTGAGAAGAAAAGATGGGGAATGAAGATCAAGCTCTCACAACACACACTAAGAAAGGAAGGTCCAAGGGGGAGCATTCTCATTCCAAGAAATCTTCACACCATCATAGAAATAAGAAATATCTTAGATGCTTCACATGTAATGAGAAGGGACACTTTGCTTCAGATTGTCCTAAGAACAAGAAGAAGAAAGACAACAACTACAACTTCAACAAGAAGAAGAACAACAACAAAAGAAGATATCATGCTCATGCTGCTGAGGATGATGAACCTCCCAAGAAGAAGGCTAGAGCAAAAAGTGATGACTCATCAAGTGAAGATGAATATGTTCTAATATCTGCTCTCACAGGTACTGTCTCTCATGGATGTAATGATTGGCTTATTGATAGTGGGGCTTCCAAACACATGACTGGTTTTAAAGAATCTTTTTCAAATCTATCTGAACATGAGTCACCCCATAAAGTGAAACTTGGGGATGACTATCAATATCCTATCAAAGGAAGTGGTGAAGTCTCCTAGAACCTAGACTTTGGGAAGTCTTTGAAGATGAAAGAGGTTCTATATGTACCTGGGCTCAAGAAGAACCTACTCTCCATATCTGCATTGTATGCAAAAGGCATGAGGGTTACTTTTGTAGATGGAAAAGTCCTAATGTGGCCAAAGGGTAAAACTATAGACGATGCTGTGGTGATTGGAGAGCAAGAGGGAGGATTGTACAAATTAAAGGGACAACCTGAACATGCCATGGTACATGAATCCATGGAACCAAGTGAACTTTGGCATAGAACGCTTGCACATGTGCACTACAGAGCACTACCAATTGCAAGTAAAGCTATAGAAGGTCTTCCTGGAATCAAGACAAAGCATGAAGGTATTTGCAAAGGATGTGCAAAAGGAAAGAACATTAAGAAGGCATTTCCAAGCAGTGAAAGCAAAGCAAAAGGAATCTTGGAAATCATCCACTCTGATGTATGCGGTCCAATGTCATCCTGTTCTCTGAGTGGGTATGTATACTATGTCTCCTTCATTGATGATTTCTCTAGGAAGACTTGGGTTTACTTCTTGAAGAACAAAGATGAAGTGTTTTATAAGTTCAAGGAATTCAAATCCTTGATGGAAAATCAAACTAACAAGAAGATCAAGTGTTAATTTTTGAGCATTAATTCAACATACTCTAGGATCTTTACTAAGAGAATAACATGTACAGCATATCAATCATAACAATGCATATCAATCACACCAAGAAATCACATGAGACAATAGACACACAGAGTTTCACTGGGGAAAACCATAAAGGTGAAAAACCCCACAACTGTTAACACCCAAAAAGTGCTCACTAGCTCATTTCCTTATTCACATGACCCATTTGTCCAGTTTTTCATCATTTGAGCCTCTAAAGCCATCAAAAGGTCACCAAAAGACCTTAATACACCCCTTTTTCCACTCAAAATGAATATTTTTCCTCAAAAAGCATAAAAACCCTCAAAAAGGGTCCAGAATTCTCAAAAATATTAAAAAGGAAATAAAAATATTCAAAATATTCAAAAAAGGAAAAAGGAGGGAAAAGGTACCTAAACCATGTTGGTCAATACCATTGGTTTCCTCAAAACCATAATGGTATTCCCCACCACCAAAAACTATAAAAAGGTGGTAGGGGCTCCTCACTTTCCATCCATCCATCATCCTATCCTCATGCTGTCAAAATCTCTCATGAGCTTTTGACCATTGTAGCTATCTTGGAGAAGAGACCTTTGGAGCTTGGAGTTGCTCACCCTTGGAGCTACTCAACAATCTTCACCACTTGGAGGTATCACCATTGCAAGCACTTTCTTGCCCCTATTCTTAATACAATACTCATTCTTTTTATTTCTTGTTCTTGAAGCGTTTTCAGAAAATTTTATTTGTTATATGCACATGCTAGTTTAGTTTAGATTCAGATTTATAATAATTGTTTTTGCTTTCAATCTTTGAAACTGCTATCACTTGTTGATAGGTTCCCATAGCACTCAATCTTGGTTGCAAAACCAAGCCAACAACAACTTCCTCAAAGATAGAAAGAGCAATGATACAACCCAAGTACAAGAGATAGTCCTCCTAGCAGCTACTCCTCCTTCCTCACTTGTGCGCCACTTTCTGGTGAGTGTAGAAGTGAATAATGAAGTGATCAAATAAAGTGCCTCCCGCACTCTATTTATACATGAACTGACCTGCCTAATAAACTAGCAGGGCCGACTTGTCTAACTCAATCTAATAACCCATGGTAATACTAATCAGGGCCTACCCCACACTTGGTGGTCTAATAACCCATCATTTGCAAGTTGAGACACTTGCGACACTTGTCAATACAAATGACGACACTTTCGTAGAGAGGAATAATAACATCTCTATAGGATTACAATATATAAAGGTGAAATACATTCCAAAGTTACATATACATCAACACTCCCTCTTAACTAGGAAGGTATTTCTCGACACATATCTGCTAGCACAAGTCTTCTTCTCTAGATCATCGTCACTAGATCATCGTCATCATCATTGATGTTCCTATCTCAATCAATCTATAATATACTCGTCATAAGAAGTTCTACAGATCCAGTCCTTTTTCATACTGGATGTAGGCCCACCACCTGTAGGTCTTCATCATCACTGGCCATGCTGTGGAATCCTTAGGACTGATTACGTGCGTTAAGCCAAAACCTCGAAAGAGCATCCCAGGACTGATTACGAGCATGCTGCTCAACCTATCAGATCTCCCAAGATCTTTTACATGTAACTGCACAACCTGTCCATGGCAATGGAGTATCATCCTGATACTCATGATCATACTGATCATCTCATCGTCTACGAAGCACAGTCCAGATGCACACAATACAGCACTTACACTCACCGACATGGGAAGACACACTTCAACCATCCGTGAAAGGCTCAGCACTCACATCAACGCACATGGTAGAACACATCTACCACCATGTCGGAAAGGCTCTGCACTTACATCAACAAAAATGGGAGAACACATCTACCACCATGTCGGAAAGGCTCTGCACTTATATCAACGCACATGGGAGAACACATCTACAACGATGTTGGAAAGGATCTGCACTTACATCAACGCACATGGGAGAACACATCGACCACCATGTTGGAAAGGCTCTGCACTTACATCAACGCACATGGGAGAACACATCTACCACCATGTCGGAAAGACTCTGTGCATCTGTTGTCTTCAGACTCATCACACATGATCCACCTGATCATGTCAAAGCATCTACCTGATGCATGTCATCATAGCATGATCATCAATGCATCCACCTGATGCATACCATGTATCCACCTGATACATATCCTCATACATGATCTACCTGATCATACAATGTATCCACCTGATACATATCAACATACATGATCTACCTGATCATACAATGTATCCACCTGATACATATCAACAACATGATCTACCTTATCATACAATGTATCCACCTGATACATATCAACATACATGATCTACCTGATCATACAATGTATCCACCTGATACATATACAAATACATGATCCAACTGATCATATCAAGCATCCAACATGATGCATATACATATACATGATCCAACTGATCATATCCAGCATCCAACATGATGCATATACATATACATGATCCAACTGATCATATCCAGCATCCAACATGATGCATATATAGAGCAGTAATTGAAGCATCATCCTGATGCTCATCATCCAGTGCTTACATCCACATCCATGGGAAGGATCCTCCTCTCACCATGCTTGGAATGGCTCCTGCAAATGTGTCCATCACTTCTTCCTCGAATTGTCGTCAATCTGAAGAACACCAAGCCTCTCTCTGAAGTACTCAAACTTCACTTTGGCTAGTGGTTTCGTCAACACATCTGTAACCTGCTCATATGTTGCAACATACAAGAGCTTTACTGCTCCTCTCTACACCATATCCCTGATATAGTGATATTTGATCTCAATGTGCTTCGACCTATCGTGGAACACCGGGTTCTCAGACAGCTTCACACAACTCTGGTTGTCACAAAAGATACCAGTAGCCTCCAACAGGAGATCAAATAACTCAGACAGTAGCTTCTGGAGCCTTACTACCTCACAACTAGCCGAACAAGCTGCAACACACTCTGCTTCGGCTGTACTCAGTGCTACGCAGGATTGATTCCTGCTAAACCAAGAGATCACACCCGATCCCATACTGAAGTAGCACCCAGATGTGCTCTTCCTATCTGCAGCATTGCCTGTCCAGTATGAATCAACATAACCCTGTAGGTTAAACTTTTGATTCGCATCATACATGAGCCCATAATCAATTGTACCCTTCAGGTACCTCAGAATATGCTTTACAGCAACTAGGTGAACACCTCTGGGATCCGTCAGGAACTGGCTCAATGTGTTCACCACAAAGCAAATATCTAGTCTCATGTTCGTCAGTTACATTAAGAACCCAATCATCTGACGATACACCGTGACATCAACTGGCTCATATGAAGCATCACACAGAAGATTCAGGTTCGATGCCATAGGTGTGGCCATGGCCTTGCAGTCCATCATCCCGAACCTCTTCAGGATCTCTACTGCATACTTCCCTTTTCCAAGGAAGATCCCACCTGCACTCTGCCACACCTCCATGCCTAGAAAATAGTGCATCATCCCCAAGTCCTTCATCTCAAACTCAGCAGCAAGCTTCCTCTTGGTATCGGCAATCAATCCATCCTCACTTGTAACAAACAGGTCATCCACATACGGAAGTAGTATCACAGGATTTCCTTCCTCAACCTTGTAGTAAAGGTTGGAATCTGCTTTACTCTTAGTAAAGCCCAAACTGGATAGAAAGCTGCCTATCCTACCATACCAAGTCCTAGGGGATTGCTTCAAGCCATACAAGGCTTTCTTCAACCTGCAAACATATGACTCCCTGTCATGTGTCTCAAAACCAAGTGGATGCTCCACATACACTTCCTCTTCGACTACACCATTCAAGAAAGCTGTCTTGACATCCATCTAGTGTATCTTCCATTTCATCACTGCAGCTAGGGAAAGTACTGATCTGATGGAAGTGTACCTGGCTACAGGAGAAAAAGTCTCTTCATAGTTTATCCCCTCTTTCTGGGAGAAGCCACGAGCTACAAATATCGCTTTGTATTTCTCTATGCTGCCATCTGCAGCATGCTTGATCTTGTAGATCCACTTGGAAGTCACAACAAACTTTCCTTTAGGTCTTGGGACCACATCCCAAACATCATTATTCATGATCGACTGCTATTCCTCAACCATGGCATCCTTCCATTCTTTCTTTTCCATTGCTTCTTCATAATTGGAAGGTTCTTTGTTCATAATGTCACAGAGTAAGGCAACATAACTGGTATGAGATCTAGTCCTTTTCCTTTCTCTGTGGTTCTTATTCTGGAATTCCATACCTTTCTGCATCTTGAATGAGCTCTCTAGCCCATGCAGGTTTCCTCTTGTGAGACTTCTTCTCACGGGGTGGATCTACAGGTTCTTGCGGATCTTCCATTTCACGATCTGCATCTGGAAATGTTTCAGTCATGGTAGTGTCTTGAAATCTGGTTTCCTTTGGTTCTTCATGATCTTCAACAGGTGTTTTCTTTGATTTGATGAAGGCTGAGTTTTCATCAAATGTCAGATCCCTGCTGACATCAATCTTCTTGAACCCTGGAAAGTATATTCTGTAAGCTTTCGAGCTTTCACTGTACCCCACAAAGATGCCCTTCTTTCCTGAAGGATCTAGATTTGTTCTCTTTTCCTTTGTAACATGTGTATATACTAGACAACCAAATATTCTGAGATGGTTGACTTCAGGTTTCTTACCAGAGAATAATTATTTTAGTGTCTTGTTGTCCAATATCTTGTGAGGTGTTATGTTCTACACATACACAGCTGTACTAGCTGCTTCTGCCCAAAGATGCATAGGCAGATCCTTGTCATGCAGCATTGCCCGTGCTGCTTCCATGATTGTTCTAGAACGAAGGCTCACGAACCATGAGGGCCACGTTGCCAACAGAACCCACGTCACAGTTTTTGCCTTTAGTGCCCTGGAATATTCCAACCAACGAATCCGCGGGTGTAAACGAAGGGTTGAACGATGGTCCAAATGCGGTTGGGCATCTTCAGCATGAACGATCATCTGAATGAGAGTTCGTTTGAAGACCGTAGCCTGCAAAATGAAGTCTATGTGCCAAGCAGGTCGAGAAATGTCAAATTAACGTTAATAAACCATAAAATAATGATAATCACTTAAGATTTATGAAATATTCAAATGTATTCATACCTAAGTTCAAATGGTGGTCTGAGTGGCAAGAAGTATGACTTATCATATCAAAAATAGTGAAAATAATGCCAACAGAGCACGTTTGATGATAAAAAATGATGACAAAATTGGGCATCAACAGCAAGAAAAGTCAAATGGGTTCTCAAGATGACATTTGGCAGCATATGGTTCAACCCCACAATCCCCCTCACCACTCCCTAGTGGATACACATGGACCCCTCTTATTAGTTGATTCCACAGTCAGCTTTTGGTGTTATTATTGCAATATTAATATTTACATCATTTTACAATGTTCCATGGCTTAATAGCACATGGATAGCAAAATATCAAATATTTTCCTTTTTAATAAAATCCAAGCATACACTAGTGGGGCCTTGGCCTTGAGCTCCACGCTAGGGAAACATACATCGCATGTATACAATATTTGCATTAAAATCCAATGTTTTCTAAGGGTCAAAATGGGGGTATTACATGGAGGAACCTGAAATGCAGTTTCAAGTAGTTGCACCATTGGAGGTTTGCCTTGCAGAATATATGGCTTTGAGTGAAGATTGCAAAAGACATTTAACCTTTAGAGATTACTATGACTACCAAGACAAAGTCAAATCAAGAGGAGGCAATAAAATTCCCATTCAAAATTTTGAGTTGCAGAAAACCATTGGTAAGGTTTCCCTTCCTTATTTTGATGGACCATCTAAATGCACTGCTTGCTCTTGGGTACAGAAGCTTGGTACATATTTTCAATTGAATCCTATGGCTTAAAATGATGCCATTAAAATGGATACCCTGCATTTGGAAGGAGAGGCTAATGACTGGTGGTTTCATGGTTTAAGAAATTTGGGACATGACATTGTAACCACCTATCAGGAGTTTACAAGAAAACTAGTAAATAGGTTTGACATGAAAGATCTTGAAATGACATTCACAGATCTTGCACAATTGAAGTAGACTTGAACACCATAGGCATACATTTCAGAACTCCAAAAGGTTGCAGCCATGGTTATTGATATTTCTTAAGCTCGCCTAGTACTTATGTTTACATAAGGACTAGCAGAGCCACTTAAGGTACTGGTTAAAGTTCACCAACCTACAACATTGCAGAATGCCATGAATAAAACTAGATATCTTCAAGAGGTTATTCCAAAAACCAGATTTCCACCTAAGATAAACTTTCCTCCTAAGCTCAAGGATAAGAGGTCCTTTCAAAATGGTCCAACTGGGAGTTTTAAGATGGATAATATTGTCAAATACCGAGATGATTTAAGGAGAAAGAAGTTGTGGTTCACATGCCAAGATCCATGGGTTCCAGGCCACAAATGTGCTAAGGAAAAATCACATTAGATAGAAGTCTTTTTTCAAAGTTGAGAGAATGAAGATGGTGAGGAGCAACAACTAATTCCGGAAGAAGACTATGAAACAATAGAAGAGGAGCAACGACACACGGATTCGAGAAAGATTGTTGGGTTGACATGAGTACCTCGATTTCATACTCTCAAATTCAAGGGAGTAGTCCAAGGCCAAAGGGTTGTTGTATTGGTGGGTGGAGGTTCCACTCACAATTTTAGCAATGATGAAATGGTGGAAAGGAGAAATATCCCCACATAAACCTTTGATGGGTTCATTGTCATGATCCCAAGTAATAATTCCATGGATTGCACTAAATGGATTCATAAATTGCAATTAACCATTGGATATTATACAATGATAGACAGCTTCCATGTTGTGAATGTGGCTGACACAAATATAGTATTGGGGGTTCAATGGTTATTCTCTATTGGGGAGCATACCATGAACTATAAGGTACCAAAGATGAGATTCAAAACTTATGATGGAACATAGGTAATGTTGAAAGGCATGAACACGTACCAAAATCAAGTGGTGTCATCCCGTAACATGAGTTCAATACTAAGTCATGGAGACATAGAGTGGGCTGCCAAATGCTTGATTTCCTCACAAGGTTCATCCAGTGATATCTTACAGCATCCATATGACATCAAGAAGTTGCTAAAGAAGTATGAGAAGGTTTTTGGAGACCTTTCTCCTATAAGAACACTAAATAGAGGAGTGGAGCACATGAAAGAATTGGAGGTGGGAACACATCCCATCATGACCTGACCATATAAGCATCCCAAGAAGCTAAAAGATGAAATTGAAAGGGTTATAAATGAGCTTCTTGAATTAGGACTCATAAGACCAAGTTTGAGTCCTTTTACATCTTCATTGGTTTTAGTGAAGAAAAAAGATGGAAAGTTGAGGATGTGCATAGATTACAGGGCCCTAAACAAGAAGACCATTAAGAACTGGTACCCAATTACAAGAATTGATGACTTGATGGATGAGCTGCATGGGGCCAAGTTCTTCTCCAATATAGACCTTTGTTCTGGGTATCATCAAATCAGGATGAGGGAAGAGGACATATAGAAGACAGCTTTTCGTTGTCACTATGGACACTTTGAGTTCCTATTCATGCCATTTGGAATGACTATTGCACCCGCATCATTCCAATATTTCATGAATAGAGTATTCGATAAGAAAATCCTGTAATGTCCCTTCTTAGGAATTTTATTAAAATGGCAATTTTTCAATTTTTTCCCTAGTTTGACCTTTGACTAGTTTTGATCTCTAGGTCCCAAATTTGCCCCAAATGATCCCAAATATTCTGAGAAGGTATATGAATGATATTAGAACATAAATATGTGTTTTATGGATGCCTTTGGACCTTTAAAATACTTCTACAAATCCTCTTTCAATTCTGATCAATGTAGGTAACTTTACTAGTGATTTCCCTTTGACTAGTATTGGTCTCTAGGTCTCAAATTGACTCCAAATGCCTTCAAATATTCAAGGAAGGTGTATGAATGATATTATAACTTGAATATGATGTTTATGGATGAAATATGGATACCAAAAGACCTCTGCAAACTCTCTTAAGATTTAGGACCAATTATGCAATTTTACTAGTAATTTGGGGTCCAAATCCCCATGGGGTAAGTACTGAAAATGGCTTCCCAAATGCCTCCAAACCCACTCAAATTTATGAACATGTGTATGTAAGGTGTTAAGTATGTTATTAAAGTCTCATATTCACCATTAATGGATTATTACAACTGTTCTCACCATCTCCCATTCAACTGCAAAAATCCCCAATTCGACCCTTGGGGAAATGGCACTATTTCACCTCCCAATACAACTAAACTGAGTAAAAATGATTCAAATGCTCAAGTACAGTACATGAAACTTGTATAAGAAATCCATGGCAGTATATTTATCACAAATATATCAGATAATAATCCATTCATTCGAAATCTTCAGCATTACATTGATTCACAACAAGGTAGTGGGGAAATGGCACTGTTCTTTCATTAAAATTGAGATTTATACATTTCTACTTGGAATTTCGACCTGGAAATTTTTGTAGATTAAGAATAGAGTATTTAATTCATATTAAAAAATAAATGGGGCATTAAAAGCTCCCCCAAAGAGTACAATAGCTCACCAAAAACACCCTCCCTCAAGGATCAAGAATATGCCATCAAAACTGGAAATGGTTGAAGGAGTGAGCTACAATAGAAGAAACCATGAGCTGCCCTATATCTTACACCTGCAAATAAAGAATCCATTAAATCTCCAAATTAAAGGTTTGAATGGCCTTTTCAATTACCAACTTGGATGGGAATCTTTCACCCTCGAAATTGGCCAAGGCAAGAAACTAGTCATCCACTAGCTCTCCCTCTTCACAAATGCAATTGCAAATTCTACAAATGATCAAAACCTGGTTTCATTATTTTTTATTGACATTTATAAACTTCTAATGTCCTCCATGGTCTAAATCCTTCCAAGAGACTCATGCCAACTCAAGTTGGGAAGAGATTCCAAAGAACGCCACTTGTACAACAATTCCTAGTCTCCCACTTCCACCAAATCACATGTGGAAGCATCTTAGCTGCCCTAACACCCTTGGGCGCCCTCTTGGAGTCTATTTTTAGCCCTGACATGTCATATATTTCATATGTCAGCCTTCAATTCTAATTTGTGTCATAGGTGTCATAGCATCTTCATCATTGTTGTCATAGAGCTAGGGAATCTAGCCCAAGTGTCTCACTAGCTCCAAATTGCCTCTTCCTCTTCCATGGGAGTTACTCTTCCTCTATATTTCGACCTTGGATGAGTCATGCAATGAATAATACCTTTTGGAATCCCCCAAGTATGTTACCATTCACCTTGAATTCAAATTGGTGAGAGAATGATGCCAAGTGTAGTGGGGAAATCTAGCCATATGTGGGTCCCGCTTCCTCCATGTGTCTTCATGATCAAATGCCACTTTGATTTTCACTTGTATATATTTATTTATCTCCTTTATTAAATATTTATTCCATTCTAATTTTCAAACATCATTTATTATCCCCATTATTCCAAATCCCAAAGCTTCCACCCCAAACCTAGGAAACTAGTAATTTTCCTCCTTGGCAATTATTTGACCTTTAGCATTAATTTGACAAACTCTAATGAATAGGGCCAATGTGATTAGGCCATTGTGACCCAATGCCAAATTTGGGACATGACAAATCCTCCCTTCCCAATATTGCTTGTCCTCAAGCAATTTTAAACATGGGTGTTGAAGAACCTATTTTCTGTATAATTCTTTGAAGTTGCCATTGAATTGCCCAACCTTGAGTATTTGAGTTTCCATGAAGATTTTAGAGAGGAACCACCATGCTTGCTGCTGCACTACTTTGATAAAAATCACTTTATTAAGTGGGAAACCCATCTCCCATACTGCTTGTTTCCCAAAAAAAATTGAAACCAATGAGATAAAAATTATTCTAGGGTCCCATTGCTTGTATTGCACCCCAATAATTAAGAGTGCTCTCCAACCCATACCATTAGTTAAGAGGATTCTTGGATCCCATTTTCTTGTATGCATCCTTTCAAACATCATGAGTACCAAATATATATCATCAAAGTACATAACAACATAATGAAAATGTACATCAAGGATGTGCTTCATCAAAGAGTCATGAAAGTGCTTATACCTCCAAGCAAGTAGACCACCATTTTCCAAGTGCATACAAGCTTCAAGTGACCAATCAAATCTGCTCCAATGACATAGGTGAGGATCCCATGTCCTATAATGCTACTCCAAAAGGATGTGATATGAATCAAAATATTCAGCCATGTATTCTTTCATCCAAGAAGTGAATGAATAATGTCCACTAAAATCTGAACCAAATAATGAGCAGAAAAAACAAGGAGACTTCAAATGACTCAAAGAAGTCTCACCCATACATCCCTGAATGTGAAAGTCATAAAGATATAACAAAGTATGTGGCTTGCAACAAAAATTTTCTCCAATCATAAATCTATTCGCCCAAGTGTTGGATGAAGTTCCTCCAACATCAAATGAATCAAGTGTTGAGCAAGAAAAACCATGAGTCTTCAAGTGACTCAAACGCATATCATAGGTGCATCCGTATAGATGTGCATCATCATAAAGTAACAAAGGATGCTGCTGCAAATGTGAATAAGAATTTGCTCTAACCATGTCATCATAAAAGTTAAATCTAGGAGTTCCATACTCCTCATGTGGCACCATCAAAAAGAACCCTTTCACCCATACTTCATTGAGACTAATGTTGTTGCAAATGTGAATAAGAATGTGCTCCAACCAGATCATCATAAAAAGTAAATATAGGAGTTTCATACTCCTCGTGTGGCATAATCAAAAAGAACCCTTTCACCCATACTTCATTGAGACTAATGCTGCAAAACATGGAATTGTAGGATGTAGGAGAATGAACTAACTCACCCAAATGATCAAAAAGTGCAAAAGTTTCATCATGGGAAGGATCCATATGGGTAGTATCATGTAGCTCCTTCAAAAGTGTGAAACCTTTGTCATAGATTGGTTCCAATGTAGAGGAATCATGCTCTTCTTTAAAAACTGCATAACCTTCATCAAGAGACAATTCAAGTTCCTCTTCCACCACATCAAGTGTTTGGATATCTTCAAGTTCATCTTCAAACACATTAAGCACATTCAAATTTCCACATTTCTCATGATCCACCATGTCATGAGAATCCTCCAAACAATCTACCATTTGACAATCTGAAACATAAGAGAAAAAACAAGTATCGTGCAACTTATCAAGAAGTTGCTCATTTTGAATTGTGAGCTTATGAATATCCTCATTATTCTTCAAGTATGCATCATGTAACAATTCATTAAGCTCAAACAAATGGTTTCTATCAAAAAGCAAAGACATGAAATTACCTTTGATGTGGCACATTGCTCTTTGAATCTTCTCCATGTCTTCAATGAAGGATGTTTCCTCCAATGAAGTAGCTCTCCAACAAGAATTTGACACCAATGCTTGAGTGTCATGGAGAATGCTGAGGGACTCTTGGATCTTCTTTTTATTCATCTTTAAGGACCCTTCAAGAAAATGAGGCTCTTGCAAATGAACCTCCTCATCTTCTTCATTTTTGCTTGGACTAACTTCATGAAGCTCAAGTGGTGATGGGGAAGTTGATCTTGGTTCTTCTTCAACTGCTACAAGGTCTTCATTATCATGCTTAATGGAACTTGGGCTTGCGGAAACACTTTCAAAAGTGATATCTATGTCACCAACATAGAGGTGTGAGCACCCATCAGTAGGTACTCCTTCATAGTTTAAGCATCCATCAGTAGATGCTCTTTGGTTCATGTCTAAGCTAGAAGGTGTCTCAAAATGATCTTCCATATTTTCAATAGAATCTTCTTCATGCTCTTGTGATGTCTCTTCATTTTTCTCCTTCAAGCAAGCTGATGCATTTTTCCCCTTGTTTTTCTTAGGATCAATATCTTTGGAATCTCTTTTTGAAGAATTCCCAAAAGCTCTCCTCAAGTGGGACATAATTTCATGCACACATGTATGATACTCACTCCAAGGTTATTTACAAGAAGGGCATAAACCTTTCTTTACTAACTCCACATCTTCATTTTTGGGCCTATTTTCAAAAACATGTTCAGCATAGTACTCAAAAGACATGGCATTTTGTGTATTTTTGCTAAAATCAAGATATTCTTGATATTTTTGATATTGTTGGGGCAAGGTTTTATATGTTGCTCTCCATCTTTGGAACTCACTCATAGAATTATCCTTGGTTGGTGTGACACACTCATATTCATCAGATTGAAAGTCATAAGAATAATCTTCATTTCTCCTAAAATTGTAAGAAGTGTTGCATGATGGCACTTCTTCCTCGTACCATTCACATTCTGCTTCATATTGCTCATAAGCATCTGCATATTCCTCATAAGAATTGTACTCATAGGATTCATCATAATAATAAGACATGGCTGCCAATTATTCTTGAATGTATGTACCTAATCCACAGGTGCAAGGACCATGCTTTGATACCACTGTAATGTCCCCTCTTAGGAATTTTATTAAAATGGCAATTTTTCACTTTTGTCCCTAGTTTGACCTTTGACTAGTTTTGATCTCTAGGTCCCAAATTTGCCCCAAATGATCCCAAATCTTCTGAGAAGGTATATTAATGATATTAGAACATAAATATGTGTTTCAGAGATGTCTTTGGACCTTTAAAATACTTCTTCAAATCCTCTTTCAATTCTGATCAATGTAGGTAACTTTACTAGTGATTTCCCTTTGACTAGTATTGGTCTCTAGGTCTCAAATTGACTCCAAATGCCTTCAAATCTTCGAGGAAGGTGTATGAATGATATTATAACTTGAATATGATTTTTATGGATGACATATGGCCACCAAAAGACCTCTGCAAACTCTCTTAATATTCTGGACCAATTATGCAATTTTACTAGTAATTTGGGGTTCAAATCCCCATGGGGTAAGTACTGAAAATGGCTTCCCAAATGCCTCCAAACCCACTCAAATTTATGAAAATAGATATGTAAGGTGTTAAGTATGTTATTAAATTCTCATATGCGCCATTAATGGATTATTACAACTGTTCTCACCCTCTCCCATTCAACTGCAAAAATCCTCAATTCGACCTTTGGGGAAATGCCACTATTTCACCTCCCAATACAACTAAACTGAGTAAAAATGCTTCAAATGCTCAAGTACAGTACATGAAACTTGTATAATACATCCAAGGAATTATGTTGATCACAAATATATCAGATAATAATCCATTCATTCGAAATCGTCAACATTACATTGATTCACAACAAGGTAGTGGGGAAATGGCACTGTTCTTTCATTAAAATTGAGATTTATACATTTCCACTTGGAATTTCGACCTGAAAATATCTGGAGATGAAGAAAAGAGTATTTAATTGATATTAAAAAATAAATGGGGCATTAAAATCTCCCCCAAAGAGTACAATAGCTCACCAAAAATGCCCTCCCTCAAGGATCAAGAATATGCCATCAAAACTGGAAATGGTTGAAGGAGTGAGCTGCAATAGAAGAAACCATGAGATGCCCTGTAGCTTACACCTGCAAATAAATACTCCATTAAAGCTCCAAATTAAAGGTCTGAATGGCCTTTCCAATTACCAACTTGGATGGGAATCTTTCACCCTCGAAATTAGCCAAGGCAAGAAACTAGTCATCCACTAGCTCTCCCTCTTCACAAATGCAATTGCAAATTCTACAAATGATCAAAATATGGTTTAACTCTTTGTTATTGACATTTATAAACTTATAATGTCCTCCATGGGTCGAATTTCTTCCAAGAGACTCATGCCAACTCAAGTTGGGAAGAGATTCCAAAGAACGCCACTTGTATAACAATTCCTAGTCTCCCACTTCCACCAAATCACATGTGGAAGCATCTTAGCTGCCCTAACACCCTTGAGTGCCCTCTTGGAGTCTATTTTTAACCCTGAAATGTTATATATGTCATATGTCAGCCTTCAGGTCTGATTTGTGTCATAGGTGTCATAGCATCTTCATCATTGTTGTCATAGAGCTAGGGAATCTAGCCCAAGTGTCTCACTAGCTCCAAATTGCCTCTTCCTCTTCCATGGGAGTTAATCTTCCTCTATATTTCGACCTTGGATGAGTCATGCAATGAATAATACCTTTTGGACTCCCCCAATTATGTTACCATTCACCTTGAATTCGAATTGGTGAGAGAATGATGCCAAGTGTAGTGGGGAAATCTAGCCATATGTGGGTCCCACTTCCTCCATGTGTCTTCATGACCAAATGCCACTTTGATTTTCACTTGTATATATTTATTTAGATCCTTTATTAAATATTTATGCCATTCTAATGTTCAAACATCATTTATTATCTCCATTATTCCAAATCCCAAAGCTTCCACCCCAAACCTAGGAAACTAGTAATTTTCCTCCTTGGCAATTATTTGACCTTTAGCATCAATTTGACAAACTCTAATAAATAGAGCCAATGTGATTAGGCCATTGTGACCCAATGCCAAATTTGGGACATGACAAATCCATAAGTATGTATTAGTGTTTTTTGATGATATTTTGATTTATAGCAAGACTTGGGAAGAACACTTGCATCATTTGGAAGTTGTACTAACCATTTTGGCAAAACAATCATTGTATGCAAACCTGTCCAAATGTGAATTTGGAATGACAAAGTTATTGTATCTTGGTCATGTGATTGGACAAGATGGGGTAAAATTCCACATGGAAAAGATCCAGTATATTCTTGATTGGCCAAGCCCCAAGAATGTAAATGAGTTTAGAGGATTCATTGGGATCTACACCTATTACAAAAAAATTATCAAAGGATTCTCACAGTTGATAGAACCCTTGACTGATCTTACAAAGAAGGAAGCCTTTTGTTGGCTAGAGGAAGCTAAAAAAAAAATCAATAAAATGAAGGAAGTAATGAGTAGTTTCCCAATCCTTGCATTACCAAATTTCCTTCAACCATTTGTGCTCGAGCGTGATGCTTATGGAGAAGACATTGGAGTGGTTTTGATGCAAAATAAGCACCCCATTGCTTTTGAGAGCAGAAAGTTGCAGCCACATGAAAGACACTACTCAATCTATGATAAAGAAATGTTGACCATTATGCATGCATTGGCCAAGTTCCGATAGTACTTGGTGGGAAGCAAGTTTATTGTCAACACTTATCACAATGGTCTAAGGCATTTATTGACACAGAAGGGGCTTAATAACGGGCAACAAAAATGGGTAAGTAAAGTTCAAGATTATGATTTTGATATAGAGTACAAGAAAGGGAAAATGAATGTAGTTGTAGATGCGCTTTCGAGGAAACCAACCCTTTCTTTAATGGAAGTTCCTGTTGATTTGAAGGCTCAGTAAGCAGTAGAGTACTCTAAAATTAAATTTGCATGTGAGATGTTGGATGGCATAATTCAAGATGATTAGTACAAAATATTAAATAAAGTCACATATTACAAAGATAGAATCTATTTAGTACCAGGATAAATATTGAAGAAGAATATTATGGAAGATGCTCATGATTCACCCCTAGCTAGTCAACCTGGTTACTTGAAGACTTACAGGAAGGTTAGAGAGAGGTTCTCATGGAAAGGCCTCAAGAATGATGTATTGAAGTATGTGAGAGAGTGCAACACATGCCAACAAAATAAAATAGAGCACATACATCCTGCTGGACTACTACAACCACAACCGATTCCAGAGCAAAAGTGGGAAAGCATTTCAATGGACTTCATCACTGGTTTGCCAAAGGTACAAGGAAAAGATTGCATTTTTTTGTGGGTAGATAGACTTACTAAATTTGCACGTTTATTTGATGTTCCATCTACTAACTCAGCAGCCCAAGTTGCTGATCTTTTCTTTAAAGAAATATTATGATTACATGGATTTCCAAAAACCATAATGAGTGACAAAGATAGTAAGTTTACAAGTGATTTTTGGAAAGAATTGTTTAAATTGGTAGGAACAAGTTTGGATCTCAGTACAAGATACCATCCTCAAATTGATGGGAAAATTGAGAGATTCAATCAATGGTTGGAAGGATATGTCATAGATTATGTTACAAGGCAGCAAAATACTTGGATTAGATGGTTGCATTTGGGTGAATTTTGCTACAACACATCTTATCACATGTCTATTGGAATGTATCCCTACAAAACCTTGTATGGATATGAAGCTTCCACCTATGTTGATCATATTTTTGGAGATTGTAGAGCACCAAAGGAAAAATATTGGACTCAAGAAAGTCAAGACATTTTGAAAGCACTCAAGGACAACTTGCAGATAGCTCAAATTCAATAGAAAATGTATGCAGATAGGAGCAGGACAGAACGCAGCTTTCAAGTGAATGATTTGATGTATTTGAGGTTGCATGCATACAAAAAATATTCATTGAAAGGAAAGGAGGCTGAAAAGTAAAAACCAAGTTTCTATGGTCCTTATAGAATTGTGTGGAGAATTGGAGAAGTGGCTTATGAGTTCGAGCTTCCACAAGGGAGTAAGATACATAATGTGTCTCATGTTTCCGATCTTAAGAAAGCAGTTGGCCAACAGGTGATAGTTTCAGCAGAGCGTCCCCCGCTGGATGATGAAGAACAATTCATTCTAGTGCCAGAAAGGATTCTGCATATAAGAGAGAGGAATTTGAGAAATAGGATCATCAAAGAGTACCTGGTTCAGTGGAAATATTTACCAAGTGAAGATGCAACATGGGAAGGTGAGCAGGTCTTACAGCATTCGAGATTGCAATTGCTAGAGGACAAGAAATATTGGGTGGGGGAGAGTATAGTGTCCCCTCCTTAGTGGCTCCACGATCATCCCATTAACCCATTCAATTCCCATGGGTTCAAGTGGAAATTAATTAATTAATCTGGGAATTAATTTTGTCCTATAGTTACCTTGTGTAATTAAATCAAATCATGAAAGGGTGATGTAGGACCACAATTTTGAATATTTAATTTTTCTAATATTTGTTCATGAGTTGGATTTGATCCAGGTGGCTCAAGAGGGCACATAGGAATATGGACAAGATCATATGAGTTGTATCCTTCAATAAATCTAAGGAAAAGCAACTAAAAGCAGGAAAAGGAGCTAAAAGCAGGAAAACAACATAAAAACAGAAGCTTCCAGATTTTTGCTAATAAGGCTCAAGAAGGAATAGTAACAGAAATAAAGTACAAAGGAATCTCACTAAAAGCTACAGGATCCAAAATCAGCCAAGGAGGGCACACTTGATGAGAGAGAATGGGTCCTCATGTGCAAACAACTCACCAAAGTTTCCTCCCAACATTTAGGGATTGAATTCCAAGAAAGTAGGTTCTTGGAGGAAAGAAAGCCAACATAAGTTAATAAAAGAGGCATGGGTGCTCCAGTGGGTATATTTTGGCCATTTTTTGATTGACTTGAAGAGCTCTGCGCTTTTCATAGCTTGGGTGATGTTCCCCTTGCTATCATTGGGAGATGTGCCCCTTTGCAACCAGTGATCTAGTTGAAAGATTCTGAGATTCTTTAGCTGGAGATTGAGGGAGAGAACACACATTTATTTCCATGGATATTCAATGCAAGTGGCTGATCTCAAGTTTGGAACGATTTACAACTTGGGAGTCCAAGTATTGTGAAGAAGAAATCATTTCCTGGAGCAATTTATCTATCATCTCTTATATGTCAATTTTCTAAGTTTACGTGGTCATTGTTATATCATGATTTCTTGTTATTTTCATTTGCTTGAGAAGCCATGAATTTTCAACATATGTCCTTCCTTTAATAATAAAACCTTTGTGTGAATTTTCTAGTAGCTTCATGTCTAATTGTTATTGTTAAATCTCCTTGTAAAAATCTGCAATTACAATCTTTTTTCTATGTCATGATTCAACTTTAGATGTTTCCATAAATCAGTCTATGGGTAATTTGTCTCAGTTAGGGTGTCTTAGGGTAGATCCCAAGTGTCAATGAGTAAATTCGAAACTTTTTGGTGGTGTTTGGAAGCCTAGAAATAAAATAGTGTTGGGCGTCCAATTTTTGAAGTTGAGCACCTAGTTTTGAGCCTAGTGCTTGGATTTCCATTGTTTTGAATTTACTGAGCTGCATATGTTTTTATATCTGAAATATCATTCCATACTGCTGGTTAGTTGTTTCCAATGTTGCACCAGAAGCAATGGAGTTTCCACATAATTCCTGGGGACATTGCCTCTGGTCACTATGGCCTTTCCCAGGTGTGATGAACTCCCGAATGTGCAAACTATCGAAGAAAATCATTAAGTCAAGTCTGTAAAAATTTTGGTGTGTGGATCTGGTTGTCTAGATTCGTTATATGCCCCTCAATCCATCCTTGGAAAAAATAGTGAATTTCTAGTGGTTCTGGGGACAAAATTTAAACTTCTAGTCAGAAACTAGTCAATTTTGGGTTAGTGTGCCTAACTCCGGTTTGGGTACATTACACCCATTTTGGTATTCGTATGATGTAAATGTTGAGACTTAGAACATTGATGATGGACAATATAAGGCTCCATGCAACAAACCCAGGTCAATCAATTTAGGTGGATAACCTTGTTACAAAATATTCAATTTATATACAAATGAATGAATCATTGCACTTCATGCAAGGTTTCACAAGATGATACAATGGGGTTGAGATACCCACTTATAAATAGGTATTAAGAGTAGAAATGAACCTATCCTTTGGCTAGCTTGGAGGGTAGGTAATGGAGAGAGATTTAGGACTGGAGTTGATCATTGGGTGGGTATTGGAGATGCTTACAAGCTATCTAAGAATATGATTGAATCCCTTTAAAAGATAGGCTTTTTTAATCTACCTCAAGCAATCTCCTTGGAATCCTCTTTAATTTGGAACCAAGAATGGAAGCATGTAGACTTTTTAGGTTTAGAATGGAATGATAATAATCAATGGAAATCCTACACAATTAAGCTTAAGATGTGTCATGTTCATACCAAAGAGTTGGAAGATGAGCTTGTATGGTACAAGAATCCTATCTTGGGGAATTATACTCTAAGACTAGGATACAACGCCATGTACACTCTTAATAAACCAAGGATATACAATGTTGGTGGAAGCTATTAGATTTTTGAGTTACTCTAAATGTATTTACACCATGTTTGGAGGTGCTTCATGATATTTGGGGTACATGGTGTATGTTCAACCCCTGGATGGTCCGAGATGGTTTGTAGCATGATAGATGGTATGTGATGGATATGCGTAATTGATATAGCTTGTACAATGGATGCTTGACCTTAGTTGATTGTTGGCTTAGTGTTCTTCCCTTAGGTGTTGGAGATATCTTGCCTGGATGGTGGGCACACTTCCTAATCGCCACATGGAGGATTCACTTGGTGGGAGAATGCCCTACAAAGGATGTGGAGTATTGTGCATCATGAATGGGGGATTCAAGCCCTAGATGGTGCATGGAATCTTGTGTTCTTGTTTGGAGGATTAGATATGTCTTAGAGACACCTGAGGCTTCGACAATGTTATTTTCGAGGGTAATATCCCTAGTGGAGTACTTTACTTTGGAGGATAGATGGAGTTCGTGGAGGCTTTGGATGGAGTGGTGTGGACTTTCCTTGTGTAGCTACATCACCTTGGAGTCCTTATTGTGCATTACATCATCATTGGAACATGACACTTTTACTCTAGAGTGGACATCTCACTTGTGTGGCCTACAAAGGCTAATATAGGTTGCTTGTAAGGGCTTGTTCCCACATAGTATTGTTTCCCTCCCTTACCTCTCATATAAATAGGGGAAGGAGAGAGTCTTTCATTAATATGACGTGTTTGTTTATTCTTTCCCATTCTCGAGTAGACATTTTACCTAGAAGATCAGGAGTGCACTTGGGCCTCTCTCTCTCTCTGGGCCTTCACTTATACTTCTCTCTCTCTCTGGAACTAGGGTTTCTTGGTCTCTTTAGAGTTTCTTGGAGTATCTTGGAGTTCTAAGGTTGGGGTTTTACCCTTGGATATTGGAAAGTAGGGTTTTGGTAGAAAACCCTAGGGTGGACTTGTGAAGAAAAGAAGTGGAGGTTATTTTTCCTTGGAGATAGCATTGGAGGGAATATTGTATTTGTTCTTCTTGGTGATGTTAGGGTTTGATGATTTACCCTAGCTAGAGAATTTTGTAGGCTAGATTTTGTAGCCTTGAGTGGAGGCTATGGTATGTACTCCATCATTGAGCTTATATATGAAGTCTGCAGCCATACATATCTTGTGTCAATTTCATATTTAATTTTCAGCTACATGTGTTTTTCATATTTTGATATTTACATCTATTTATGATCTTGTTGATTGGACATAAGTTAAAGGACAAATTGTTATGTGATTTGACATATAAAGAAGAAGATAAAGGGGTTTACTTTACTAATATGATACTGTTGTTATTTCTAATGTAAAAGTACATTTCCAAATATGAATATTCACTTATAAGTTTTCTTAGAAGGGTTGAAAACTTATCTCATTGGTTGGTGTCTTTTCTCTTTAATTGACAAGAAGTCTAAGGTGAATTATTGTGCTTCTTCCTCTGTTGTTTTTGTACTTTAATTTACAACAAATATAGGGAAGAAAATTATGGGGTTAAAATCTAAGGAACCTTCTAGAAAGAAAGGTGATTTTTTTAAATTTTATTGAAGTGTCATTCTAATGCAATTTCCAACATGGTATTAGGGTGTTTGTAGTTGAGATCACTCTGGAATAAGAGGTTGTTGTATTTTAGCTAGTGATTACAGGGGACATATACTTGACCTAGTTGAGGTCATTGGGTGTGAAGCCCTAGGTTGCTTGAGATAAGCACATTTTACCTTGGTTTCTTTGTCTACTTCACATACCGTTGATTTTGTGCAATTGAGACTTTTTAAGGATGTGTAAAGTTACTCTTGGTCCAAGAGGGTGTAATAGGTTGGACGGAGCTTCAAATTTTGTTCCATGGAACCTCAGGCTTCAAATCCTTATGGAAGAGGCTGATCTTTGGGAGCATGTTGAAAAGGAAATTCCAAAACCTATTTATCTAACACAACTAGCCACACATTGTAATAAGAAATCCAAGATGAAGACAATCATTCTTGATTATATGAAATCTTACATCATCTCACACATGCTGATAAGAAGTCAAGTAAGAGCATGTTTGATCCTTTAATCAAGTATTTTAAAATTCTTATGGTTCTCGACAAATGTTCATACAAAACCAACTCTCAATGGTTCATATGAGCAAGATAGATACTATAGTGAATTGAAGGATCAATTGGCTACCATTGGAACTAAGGTTGAAGATCAAGAGCTAGTATCCATAGCTCTTAAATGGATTACTCTTTCTTGGGAAATTTTTGTTCAGGGTGTTGATGTATATGTAACTTCGGAATGTATTTCACATATATGTATATTGTATTCCTATAGAGATGTTATTATTCCTCTATACGGAAGTGTCGTTATTTATATTGTAAGTGTCGTAACTTATACTTGATGGGTTATTAGACCACCTTGTTTGAGGTCGGCCCTGTATAAGTCATGTGGGTCAAAGGGTTATTAGACCACCCTATTGGGGGTCGGCCATGTGGGTCAAAGGGTTATTAGACCACCCTATTGGGGTCGGCCCAGTCAGCATTATGTTATGTGGTTAAGTTCGAGCCTACATGAGTTAGGTAAAAAGGCAATTCAAGTCAAGTATAAATAGAGTGCGGGAGGCACTCTATTTGTTCACTCACTTCTCACACATGCACTCAAGGAGGAGTGGCGCACTTATGGAGGAGGAGGATCTGCTGCTAGGTTGTGTCTATCTCTTATGGTTGGTTGTATCATTGCTCTATCTATCTCTGAGGAATTTATTGGGGTTTTTCACCTTTATGGTTTTCCCCAAGTAAATCTTTGTGTCTCTTGTGTGCTTGCATTTTTGTCTCCATGATTGATATGCTGTAGATATGCTGTACATGTTGTTCTCTCAGTTAAGATCCTAGATCAGATTGAAGTCAATTCTGAAAATTCAACATGGTATCAGAGCTATCCTGAAAGAAGGCATGATATGGCATGTATGACACTTGTTGCACTTACGATGCTAGGGCTTGATATAGCAAAAACCAGTCATCGTAGCACTTTCACTATAAATCCTCTTTGGCGAAGTTTTCGGATCTGAAATTGTTACGGGACTAAGATTAAATCTCCAGGTACCTTTTGTCCAAAGGAAAACCTCTAATTCGTTGTACTTTGTGATTTATGATCTGTGCAATATAGGGTTTCTGCCTCTTCCAAATCTGAGTCAAAATCAGGTGACCTTGGGAAAAAGGTCATAACTTGGGCTAGGAAGCTCCAAATGAAATTTCGTAAAACGTAACAGGTAGTACACAGACTGTACTATCTCAGGAAACTTTTTCAGAGGCCGAAGTTGAACCAGTGACACGTGGAACTCCGTACAAGTGCGCTCTCCTGTATTATCCCAAAACAGGTCACGTTGCGACATTTGGCATAACTCTCTCTCAGAGAATCCAATTGAGGTCATACCTGTCAGGATGGAAAGATAACAGGTCAGGCTATCTCAAGAAACTTTTTTAGACCCTGTGGATCGAAAAGTTCAGAGTTACACTAGAAACAATCAGGTACATATTTCTGTCAAAACAGAATTATTTTTTAGTACCTTCATTCATGGCTTCCGGAATTTAGGGCTTTGGAGAAAGTTGGAATTTTTATAATCGGAGACCACGGCTGGATGCTACTCATCAAAATAGAAATTTAGAGACCAAGATCAGAATTTTTGGTTGGGAAGAAGGCCGGGCTTGATCAAACCCTAGTTTGGGACTTTGATCAGAAAAGTGGAAAATTAGGGCTTCTGTAAAAATGGGAATTTTTGAAATCTGTGACCACGGCTGGAAGCTCCTCAGAAAAATAGAAGTTTAGAGCTTTGGTTCAAACCTTTTGATTGGGTAGAAGAGTGGGCTTCATCAAACCCCATTTTAGGGTCACGTCCAGTGAATCCAAAAGTTTCAAAGGCAAAATTGAGGAGTGAAACTTTGCAGTTTTCAAATTCTAAATATACTAGCTTGATTAGCTCATCAAGGCGCATATTTCTATCCTTTTGGAAGTTTGAAATTCAAAGTTTGAATTTTTGGGGTTTCTCTGACAAACCCTAATCCAACTCCAAATCTAGTTCTTGCAAATCAAGTGGATTGGGTTAATCATATAAGAAGATGGATTGGTCACCTGCATAAGTGAAGGAGTTCCTGTTTCAGAGGGAGATAAGGCTAAGGCTTTACATAAGGAGATTACAAGCGATCTCGACAGGTATGACTCATCGAGGTATGTTTTGAGATTTGTTCATGATTAAGTTTATGGTATGTTTGTCTTCATGTTATTATGGTTAGTACAATCTTGATTTTAGATTTGTCGTATCACCTTAACAAAATTATGAATGCACGATAGAAAAATATTCATTGATTAGGGTGTTGACACTTATGATTGTACTAATGCATTATGGTGTTGTATGAGGTTTATGTTGTCCACTAACATGAGAGGTACACCAAGAAAGACAAATCATGTTCCAGTTCAAGAACATATGATCATGATGACATGAGGATAAAGACTCATCCATTGTCATGGATCTCATAGAAGATCCATTTACAAGGTATGTATAACTTGGTTTTATAATGGCTAACCTATGAGATATACAGGTTACTAGCACAAGTCATTAAAGAAGAACAAGAAGACATCATGTGAGTATGTTAGACATAACTAACTAGCATGCTAACCCAGGTATGTTTTTCCTATATCAAGATAGAATCCTACCTTGGGTTAGGATCTTATACTATTGTTGATAATGATTATTCATGAAGTCATAGGTTTGAATAATCATGGTTGTATGCATATTATGTTTCTTACCATAATTGATGATATGACTAACCAGAAGAATCATGAAGGTATAGGTTCGAATAATCACAGGTTTTATGCATATTATATCTCTTATCTTGATTGATGATTCAACTAAAGAGTCATAGGTTTGAGTAATTATAGGTTTAGACATGTTATGTTTCTTATGATTTGACTAACCATAAGAATCCTACATAAACCTTGAATGCTAATGCTTATTATTTTTGTTTGAAATGATCATGACTATACATGCTTGAGATTATTTTATATGAGTTCACAAGGATAACACAATCATGATACTAATAAGCATGCATAGGGACCAAGGATGAATATGAGTTCAAGAACAGGTAATTCAGGAAGCAAAGATCAAGAGGGAGTACACTCCAGTGGTTTATGCAAGGATGCAGATATTCAGAGGGAGTTGACCATCTCTCTACACTCCACAACAGAAAGGTGTAGAAGAAGCTATTTCATATTAGGACTCCAGCAGCTCCTGCAAGGAAGCAAAGACTCAGAGGGAGTCCACCCAACGAACAAACAAAGATAAGTATTTTAATTATCATCTCTTGCATATTTGTTTGTTTAAATAAAATTGTTCAATGATGTATATGCTCATGTTCCTAGACTTAGGATATGTATTGTGCATATTAGAATAGTTGCATTAATGAACAATATACTACTAATATACATGGGTAAGTAGCCTATGGCACTGTACAACATTCCATTGCTACTTATCTAGTATGAAACCTCTTTGCTGACATGTTGGGAGTTGTGCACACTCTTAACAATGTTCTGGTAGAGATTGGAAGGCATCTAGAAAGTTACGGGATATGGATAAATGTTGTATTGAAGCATTGGCTAAGATAATTGCATGATTGTATGACATATTTCTTTATGTGTAAGAATTTGTTCTAAAAGCTGCGAGATGTTTTCTAATCATGCAATTTAACTTGTTGTGTAGGAAAGATCATATGCCATCTCCTACAGAAGAAGAACTACAACATTTGTTCATCAACAAAATTATCTATTGAATATATTGAAGTTCTGAGGATACGGGAAGAATGCCATGATCCATCGATCATGAAGAATGATGTTTGGGATGTAGTCCCAAGACGTGAAGGGAAGTTGGTTATGACTTCCAAATGGATCTATCAGATCAAGCATGTTGCAGATGGCAACATTGAGAAATATAAAAGTGATGAAATGGAAGATGCACTAGATGGATTTCAAGACAGCATATGGTATGGTAGGATAGACAGCTTTCTATCCAGTTTAGGCTTTACCAAAAGTAAAGCGGAATCCAACCTTTACTACAAGGTTGAGGAAGACAATCCAATGATACTACTTTTGTATGCGGATAACCTGTTTGTTACAGGTGAAGATAGATTGATTGCCGACATGCAGCGGAAGCTTACTACCGAGTTCGAGATGAAGAACTTGGGGATGATGCACTATTTTTTTTTGGCATGGAGGTGTGGCAAAGTGTAGATGGAATCTTCCTTGGTCAAGGGAAGTACACAGTTGATATCCTGAAGAGATTTGAGATGATGGATTGCAACGCCATGGCCACACCTATGGCATCGAATCTGAAGCTTCTATGTGATGCTTCATCTGAGCCAGTTGATGTCTCTAGGTATCGTCAGATGATTGGGTCCTTGATGTACCTGACGAACACGAGACCGGATATTTGCTTTGCTGTGAACACATTGAGCCAGTTTCTGACGGATCCGAGGAGTGTTCACCTGGTTGCTATAAAGCATGTTCTGAGGTACCTGAAGGGTACAGTGGATTTTGGGCTCAAGTATGAAGCGAATCAAAAGTTTAACCTGCAGGGTTATGTTGATTCAGATTGGGCTTGCAGTGTTGTAGATAGGAAGAGCACATCTAGGTGTTGCTTCAGTATGGGATCAGGTGTGATCTCTTGGTTTAGCAGGAAGCAGTCCTGCGTAGCACTGAGTACAGCTGAGGCGGAGTATGTTGCAGCCTGTTCAGCTAGTTGTGAGGCAGTATGGCTACGGAAGCTACTGTCTAAGCTATTTGATCTCCTTTTGGATGCTACTGGTATCTTCTGTGATAACCAGAGTTCTATGAAGTTGTCCGAGAACCTAGTGTTTCATGACAGGATGAAACACATAGAGATCAAATATCACTATATCAGGGATATGGTGCAGAGAGGAGCTGTGAAGCTTCTGTATGTTGCGACGAACGAGCAGATTGCAGATGTGCTGACGAAGCCACTAGCCAGAGTGAAGTTCGAGTACTTCAGAGAGAGGCTTGGCGTTCTTCAGATCGAGGACACTTCGAGGAAGAAGTGATGGACACATTTGCTGAAGCCATTCCAAGCATGTTGGAAGGAGGATCCTTCACATGGCTATGGATGTAAGTGTTGGATAATGGGCATCAGGATGATGTTCTGGTTTCTACTTGGATATGATCAGTTGGATCATTTATGTATGTACGCATCATGTTGGATGCTGGATATGATCAGTTGGATCATTTATGTATGTATGCATCATGTTGGATGCTGGATATGATCAGTTGGATCATTTATGTATGTATGCATCATGTTGGATGCTGGATATGATCAGTTGGATCATGTGTATGTATTTTGTATATGCATCATGTTGGATGCTTGGACCATGTATCTGTATATGTATCAGGTGGATACATTGTATGATCAGGTGGATCATGTATGGTGATATGTATCATGTATCAGATGGATACATTGTATGATCAGGAGGATCATGTATGATGATATGTATCAGGTAGATACTTGGTATGCATCAGGTGGATCATGCAGCAGGATGTTGCAGTGATGATCAGGATGATCATGGATGATGAGCTTCAGGATGTTGCTCCAGATGACATGCAGCAGGATGTTGCAGTGATGATCAGGATGATCATGGATGATGAGCTTCAGGATGTTGCTCCAGATGACATGCAGCAGGACGTTGCAGTGATGATGATCAAGACGATCATGAGTACATCAGGATGATGTATGGTGAGTATCAGGTTGATACTCTGTGGCCGTGGATCAGGTTGTGCAGATGAGCATGTCTGGGAGATCCTATAGGTCGGAGTTGTGTACCCGTAACAGCCTGGGATTCTCTTTCGAGACATTGCTCTGGGAGGACATGTAATTTGTGCCCTGGGAGATTTCAGGTCGAAGTTGTGTACCCGTAACATCCTGAGATGCTCTTGCGAGGTTTTGTCCTATGGCATGTAATTTGGGCCCTGGGAGATTTCAGGTCGGAGTTCTGTACCCGTAACATCCTGAGATGCTCTTTCGAGGTTTTTCCATGACCACATGTAATTTGTGCCCTGGGAGATTTCAGGTCGGAGTTGTGTACCCGTAACATCCTGAGATGCTCTTGCTAGGTTTTGTGGTGGACCACATGTAATTTGTGCCCAGGGAGATTTCAGGTCGGAGTTGTGTACCCGTAACATCGTGAGATGCTCTTTCGAGGTTTTGTGGTGGGGTCACATGTAATAGCACCCTGGGAGATCCTACAGGTCGGAGTTGTGTACCCGTAACATCCTGGGATTCTCTTTCGAGGTTTTGTGACGCACGTAATAAGTCCTGAGGATTCCACAGTATGGCCAGTGATGACGAAGACCTGTAGGTGGTGGGCCTACATCCAGTATGAAAAAGGACTGGCTCTGTAGAACTTCCTATGACGAGTAGATTCAGAGATTGATTGAGATAGCAACATCAGTGACGATGATGATGACTCGATGACGATTATCCAGTGACGATGATCCAGAGAAGATGACTTGTGCTAGAAGAACTGTGCTGAGAAATACCTTCCTAGTTAAGAGGGAGTGTTGATGTATATGTAACTTCGGAATGTATTTCACATATATGTATATTGTATTCCTATAGAGATGTTATTATTCCTCTATACGGAAGTGTCGTTATTTATATTGTAAGTGTTGTAACTTATACTTGATGGGTTATTAGACCACCTTGTTTGAGGTCGGCCCTGTATAAGTCATGTGGGTCAAAGGGTTATTAGACCACCCTATTGGGGGTCGGCCATGTGGGTCAAAGGGTTATTAGACCACCCTATTGGGGGTCGGCCCAGTCAGCATTATGTTATGTGGTTAAGTTCGAGCCTACATGAGTTAGGTAAAAAGGCAAGTCAAGTCAAGTATAAATAGAGTGCGGGAGGCACTCTATTTGTTCACTCACTTCTCACACATGCACTCAAGGAGGAGTGGCGCACTTATGGAGGAGGAGGATCTGCTATTAGGTTGTGTCTATCTCTTATGGTTGGTTGTATCATTGCTCTATCTATCTCTGAGGAAGTTATTGGGGTTTTTCACCTTTATGGTTTTCCCCAAGTAAATCTTTGTGTCTCTTGTGTGCTTGCATTTTTGTCTCCATGATTGGTATGCTATAGATATGCTGTACATGTTGTTCTCTCAGTTAAGATCCTAGATCAGATTGAAGTCAATTCTGAAAATTCAACACAGGGAATTTGTGCTAAGGAAAATATACCATATTTCCCAAAGCTTTGGGTAGATATTGTGCATGAAAATATTATATTGCAATTTTTTTTAGAGCAACATGTGGAAGTAAATATTATTGGTCTCGTCAAGAGGATGAAGAAGAGTAGAAAGAAATGATTCAAGAAGAAATATGTGATCCGCATGTGGCCAGGAAGCATGAGGGGGACAATAGTTCGACTGAATGAGTCAGCTATGTTATGGCGGAAGCTTAAGAATTACAATGCGTAAAACAGGAATACACTACACAAATAGAACACAAATACACACAAACAAAAATTCAGGAATGCGAACTGATTTCTCTATTACTGGATATGAGATCATCGATTGATAAGATGTATATTACAATAGTTTACATGCTTATATAAAGAGTGTTGAGATGATTGGGTGCGCGCTTGTTAAGTTCAGTTACAAAGAAGTTATAGTGGTTCGACAGTTCAACCGTTACAGTTGACCGGAAGACAGAGAGACAGCCTATCGAAGTTCGACAGTTGCAAGTCGCAAGTCGATGTTGCGCAAGTCACAGGTTGAAGGATGCATGTCGACGTCAAGAAACTGTGAGGTCGTTGAACATGTCGAAGTCGAAACTTGTCAAATTTGTGTCGACGACGATGACCTGACACAGTAGATGTCGGCATTCGACAGCAATGCCAACTATGATATGGATCAGACCTCATTCCTTAAGAAACAATGGTCTCCATTGTTTTCTCTTGAAGGTGAGGAAACTTGTTGGTCAGTTCTGTAGCAGAGTACCACTTTCCTTGCGTTGGGATCTGTCCAGCTTTAGCAAACCTGAAACAAGGGAATTGTGTTTGTCCTTGTATGGCGTACTCGTCGTCCCACAATGGTGTCACAGGGAAGAGGCTCCTGAACATCTGGATGGATGTCGTCGAGTTCTGTTGTCGCTAAATCATTTTGTTCCAACAGTGGTGCATGGTATGGTCGAAGTAGATCCACATTGAATACTGTATGTATACCAAGGCACGCAGGAATGTCAAGATGGAAAGCGTTTCCGCCAATCTGCTGAAGAATACTATATAGACCATATCACAAAGGTTTCAACTTCTTGAATGTACCGGTGAAGTGATCCTTCTTGAATGTAACCAGACCTTATCCCCAATTTGGAATGAATGAGGAATACGATGCTTGTCATGTCAGGCCTTATCTTTCTCGTTTTCTCGTTGCAACATGTCCTGTGCTTGTCATTGTATGTTGCAAATCTGTTCTCGAAACTTCAATGCTTTGTCAACTTCCCGTTGGATGTAGTCGGTGTCGTAGTTCAACTGTGTCGAGGAGATGATCAATTCGATAGGCGTTGAGGGTTGAAATCCATAACATATCTCAAATGGACTCTTTCCCGTAGAGTTGTGCTGAGCACGATTGTAGTTGTGTTGTATGTATCGAAGACTGTCATCCCATGTTCGTCGATGCATGTGGTTGTACATGCGAAGCAATTGTACGACAAAGCAATTCACAACTTCTGTCTGTCCGTCGGTCTAAGGATGGAAAGTTGTTGACAATGAGATTCGTGTGTCTAGATATTACCAAAGAGTCTTACAAAAGATGCTAAAGAATCTGGCATCTCGATTGGAAATGATGGGTGTTGGTAAACCAAAGTGTTTCCAAACATGTGTGAAGAATAGATGAGCAATCTGTTGCACTGTCATTGTCTTCTTGCATGGAATGAGAATGGCCATCTTGGAAAATCTGTCGACTACTACTAAGATCATGTCATGCTGATGTTTGGTAGTAGGGTATCCCGTCAAGTAGTCCATAGAAATAGATTCCCATGGTCGACTTGGAACTGGCATAGGTGTGTACAATTGCTGTCGTCGATTAGGCGGTATAGCAATGGCACAAACCACGCATGATCGAATGTGCTTGTTGATGTTAGTTTTAAGTGTAGGATAAGAAATACTTCTGCAGAATAGCAAGGGTCTTTTCTACTCCAAAATTTCCTATAGTCTTGTTGTAGTGCGCATCCCAAATGAGTTGTTTTCGATGCTCACCGATCGGTACACAAAGTTGTCCAAGCTTGTATAGCAAGGTGTCTTTTAGGAAGTAGTCAGAGGTCGATGACTTGTTAGTCTGTAGTTGTCGATAGACTAGAGAAAAGTCGATGTCGTCCTGGTATAATTGAGGCCAAGTGGTCATGTTGTATCCCTGCATACTCATCATTGTGAAAAGGAGAGTAATGGGTGGTTGACTCAGACAATCGGTGACGACATTAGCTTTACCTTTCTAATACTTAATCCCCAACTGGAATTGTTGTAGGTAATTAATCCACTTAAGCTGTCGATTTGTTTGTAGTTTTAACTGGGTTGGAGCGAACTGAAGAGGCTTATGATCAGTGAGGATGACCATCTCCTTGCCAAGGATGTAATGCCTCCATTGCTTGAGAGCTTGCACAATGGCGTACAGTTCTTTTTCGTATGTCAAATATCTTCTAACTATGTCGTTAAAAGTTTCAGAATGAAAAGCGACTGGGTGACCAGACTGAGTGATCACTGGGCCCAAGGCATAGTTTGATGTGTCTATCTCAATCTCAAAGGGCTGATGCAAATCATGTAACACAAGTACTGGTGCAGTGCATAGCTTGTGCTTGAGTTGTTCAAAAACTGCTTGTTGTGTCGATGTCCATTTGAAGACAGTTTTCCCACTTCCTTTCGTCAACTGATTCAAGGGCCAAGCTATGTGACTGAAGCCAAGTATGAATCGTCGATAGAAATTCGCCAAACCATGAAAACTTCTTAGTTCTTGAATGCTATGAGGAATGGGCAAATATTTGAGAATTTGTACTTCATTTGGGTCGACATGAATGCCTACAGAGTCAATTACAAACCCCAAATAGTTGATGTTGTTCATCGCAAAAGAACATTTGTCCATGTTCAAGTAGATTCGATGTTGTTGGAGAGTGTCGAGGACTTGGTGAGGCTGTCCGACATGTTCTTCCCATGATCGATTGAAAATCATTATGTCATCAAGATAGACAATGACCCATTTACCAATGAAAGGTAGAAGAATTTTATCCATGTATCGCATGAAGGTCGCAGATGCATTGGTTAAGACGAAAGGCATGACTAACCATTCAAACAATCCTTCCTTGGTCTTGAAAGCAGTTGTCCATACATCTGAGGGCTCAATTGGAATCTAATGATATCTCGACTTGAGGTCGAGCTTAGTAAATAACTTAGCACCTTTCAAACAGTCGATTAGCTCATCTATCAGCGACAGAGGGTATCGATTCTTCACTGATATTTTGTTGAGTGCCCTATAGTCGAGGCACATGCGCCAAGTCCTGTCTTTCTTCAGAACGAGGATGACTGGACTTCCACAAGGGGAGGAGCTAGGTCGAATATGGCCTTTGTTGATCAAATCTTGGATTTGTCTACAAATCGCTTCATTTTCAAGAATGGATCTTCTGTAGAAATATGCGTTAGGAAAAGAAGAACCAAGAGCAAGTTCAATAGAGTGTTTTACCTGACAATGTAGAGGTACTCTGTCTAGAACTTGGAATAGGTTCTGGTACTCATCAAATAGGTTCTGGTACTCATCAATAATATTGTCGATCTGTTGCTTCTGTTGGGAGTTGCACTCGTCGGTGACTTGACTGGTTGCTGCAGTATTCCTAGAATGTTGTGGCTTTATCATAATCGATGCAGATTTCTGAGCATGATTGATGAGCTCCTTTTTTGTTTCAAAAATATCATTGCAACCATTGGTGTACGTCGTCATTCTAGTATGTTGTATCATTGATTCTGTATTTTGACAATCACCTTTTGCAGTCATGACTGGTAACTTCCATGGTGATCCCATAGGTAAGGTTTCCCAAATAGGGCGTCGACTACGGAGAGTGGTGCCATATCGCAAAGTAATTCATCTTCAAACGGCTTTATGAAGTATGCGAGATTGCATTGTTGGGCGATCCTTATCTCTTGTCCATCCTTCATCCAACCGATCTTGTAAGGCTGAGGATGTGGAGTGGTCACAAGACCTAGTTTCTTCACAAGTTCTTCAGAAATAAATTTCTTCTGGCTTCCATTGTCCACCATCAGATGTAATGGATTTTTTTGAACCCATATCTGTGTATGGAACAGATGCTCTCGTTCCTCCTCGTCAACGATAGTCAAGGCTGCTGGAGTTGTTGATGTCTATGTCAAAAGATTCGTTTCTTCTGGGTTAGATTCTACCACAGTCTTTTCGAATGCCTCGAATGTCAACACTTTTTCCAAAAAGGTCTTCCGAGCTTTGCATTCAGATGTATCATTCCAAGATGAGTGATGGTAGTCACACCATTTTCCGGTCGGTTGCTTGCTACATTCCTTTTTGTGAAAAGTCTCTTTGCCTTGATCTGGCTTTGGCGGAGTCGGTTGAGAATATTTTGACTTGTCGAAGTCGGCTGGTGTCTTCTTGTAGGGTGGTCGTCCTGATGTCGGCTTTGTCGCAAAGCGTGCTTTCCCTTTTTGTTTGGTTTCAAGTTTGTTGGCATAGTGGAATGCATCCGCGAGCGTATTGACAGTCAAAAATTCCATCTCCTGCTAAATGTATGGGGACAATCCGCTGATGTACTTCAGAACAAGCAATTTCTCTTCTTCTTGGATGCCAAGTCTAGACATGAGTCAATAGAACTCATCAGTATAACTCTGTACTAATTGGTCTTTCCATTGCCTTAGTTGCTGCCACTTCTTATACTACTGCTCGAGGTATTTGGGTGGGTAAAATTCCTTTCGGATGTGTTCGACAAATTTATGCCATGTGTTGATGGAGTCTCCGCTTTTCTCCATCTTTGTCGAGAGTTTCTCCCACCAGCAGTGCACAAATGTTGACATATTTAAGGATGCAATGGTGATCTTGTCAGCTTCTGAGAGTTGATTCACAGAGTAATAGGAGTCCAATTGTTGCACCCAATTTTCGACGGATTCCACATCAATCTTTCCTTCTAGATTCGGCATGTCCAAATTCATTTTTACTTTGAAGGGGCTCATTTTGTCGAAGTGAGTTCTCGTCAAAAATCCTTCGGATGTCGAAGCAAATCGCGTGAGAATTTCATTGAATTGGGTGAACATTTCATTCCGTTGTCGAGTCAGCGCTTTCGAAATAAGTTGTGTTGTCTCATAAGCTACATGTCTATCGTATGTTTCTTCTGCCATTTTTGTAGGTAGCGTCTGCTTGGATTGCTGATATTGTGAGCATGTTTGAACAGGCATAAGTCGGTAACTTCGTTGGAAGTGTCTATGCAAACTTAAGCATGAACAAAGCTAATAGCTCTAATTGAGTATGCTCTGATACCAATGATCCGCACGTGGCCAAGAAGCATGAGGGGGACAACAGTTTGACTGAATGAGTTGGCTCTATTATGGCAAAATCTTAAGAATTAGAATGCGTAAAGAAGGAATACACTACACAGACAAAAATGCAGGAATGCAAACTGATTTCTCTATTACTGGATATGAGATCATCGATTGATAAGATGTATATTACAATAGTTTACATGCTTATATAAAGAGTGTTGAGACACTTGGGTGCCTACCCATTACATTCAGTTACAAAGAAGTTATAATGGTTCAACAGTTCCACCATTACAGTCGACTAGAAGACAAAGAGACAGTCTGTCAAAGTTCGACAGTCGCAAGTATCAAGTCGGTGTTGTGCAAGTCGTAGGTTGACGCTACATGTCAATGCCGCGAAACTGTGAGGTTGTTGAACATGTCGAAGTGTGAAGTTCTCAAAGTCGAAACTTGTCGAAGTTATGTCGACGACAATGACCTGTCGCAGTAGATGTCGGCATTAGACAACAATGCCAACTGCGATATGGATCAAGATGGGACGGATATAGGGAAGGAGGACTTAACTAAGGTCACATATTTCAATGTCACGGGATGGGACATTATGCAGGATAGTGTTTGTTGAATAAGGGAAAGTGCATGAACCAAGTTGTAGATAGACTATAGCAGGAGTAGAGGAGATGGCCTCTTATTTTGAGACTCTATTTTCCATGGCTTCTTATTTTATCTATTAACACAGTGTCTAGTGTTGTTTAGTATGTGAAAATTAGAGCTTTGAGACACAAGACATACGATAGGTCACTATTCAATAGGATTCAAGAGAAAGAGGGAGGCATGACTGTGGATCTTCTTGATGATGTGATGTACCATGCGAGAGGAGTTGGCTCCATTTCATTCCATATGTCTTTGGGTGATTTTTTTGAGTTGAATCATATTTTCTTTGTTCTAGGTTTGAGGGGAAACCTCACTTTAGTTTATTGTATGACATATATACATTAGAGAATTTCCTTTCAAGAACAACAATGTGTCATCAGTGACTTTAGTCCAGCAAATCTGAGGAATTTGGCTAGAGGGGTGAAAGAGTGTGGCCTTTTTAGGTTACTTGTTGATTCATGGGAATTCACATATTCCAACAAGAGGTTGCTACACTACTAAATTTGGATGCAAATTTCAAAAAATAATTCGACAATGATGGCGGAAATCGCACATGTTGTTAGAAATTCCTTTCAAATTTTCAATTTAACCCCAACATACATATAAATTCCAAGGATCAAATATGTACACTGAAATTCCTACATCGGTATGGTGTGAGTGTTACATGACCACATAATATGGGATCTCATGGAATTGGTGACCACATTGGCTAGTTGCTTGTACATCTTACTAATCATGCCTTGCTATTAAATCTGTACAAACTACCAAAAAAAATGATTTGAAACGAAGAAGAAAAAACATCCTTCACATATTCAAAATTTTCCCATTATAACAACTTATATTTGAGCATTAAAGTTATTAACAACAACATTTCAATGGTTATGGGACTATCGAATTGGAAATAGTTATGGGACCACATCTTTTCAAACTTCACATGATGTTATTTGAGTAATCTATGAGACCATGGAAACCACATTCAATGATAGTTATTTAAGTAACTTGTGAGACCTTGGCAACCATGTCATGATATCATGATGATTATGATGTTGAACATGATGACGATCATGATGGTGATGATGATGATGTCGAAGATGGCGATCATCATGACAATGATCATTATTATGGTGATGATGATGATGTCGAAGATGGTGATCATCATGACAATGATCATTATTATGGTGAAGATGATGATCATCATGAGAATGATGATGGTGATGATGATGATGACATTGATGTTGATGGTGATGATGATAATTATGAGGGGTTTTATAACCCTTAGAATACTCCTAAACCCCTAAACGCATAATCCCTACATCCCCAATGTATTAACCCCTCTAACCCTTAAACCTTAGCCCTTGGCCCCTTAAGCCCTAACCGTGATGATGGGGATGATAATGATGATGAAGATGATGATGGGGATGACGAAGAAAATTATTATGGTGATGATGATGATCTCAAATATGATTACGGTCATGACGATGATGATTATTATGGTGATGATGATGATGCTGAGGGATTTTATAACCCCTAAACTCATAAATCCTTAACCCCCTAACCCCTCTAACACTTAAACCCTCAACCCCTAATGATGATGAATATGATGATGGGGATGATGATGATGGGGTTGAAAATTATGGGGATGATTTGGTGATGATTACATTAATTATGAACAACTTATACAACTTGACGAGAACTCAACATTGTTCTCATTTTTTATAGCCGTAAAAAACACCAAAAAACAACCCCAAATCAAAAAGTAGTCCTACTGGTAGCACCACTTTTTTTATCATGGCTAAAATTACAACTTTTTAGTAACCCCGAGAAGTGCGGCACGGTGTCGCTATAATAAAAACTGTAAATATACCCCCAAATCAAAAATGGTAGAACATGTTTTTCTTTTCGGAGCTAAAATTACAACTTGTTTGACGTTGTCACCTTAACAGCCAACGACTTTGCAATGCAAATGCTAAAATAAACCAGTGACTCAAAAAAAGATGTGCTATTGGTAGCACCTCTTTCCTTTGTCGGGTTACATTTCCAGGCATTTTTAAACCATGGCCTGAAAATATTTAATTTTTTTAAAAAAAACTTTGTAAAAAAACATAAAAACAAAAATTTTAACAACAAAAAAACACTTTCAAAAACCAAAACCATTAAAAAAAAACACATTTTACACAAATTTTAAAAAACAAAAAAAATATGAAACAACAAAAAAAAATACAAAATGTGGTGGTGGAGTGGTGGCGGGAGGGTGGTGAGGGGGAGGTTGGATGGTGGTGCAATTCTCATAATCAAGAGTCTTTACTATGACAAGCCACGACTTTCCCTGTAGGGCTTCAGTCGGCTCCCATTCACCAATCCATTAAGGAGTTCGCCATCTAATGTATGCAGTTGCACTACGCCTCCTTCTGTAACAAAGTTAATAACATATGGTCCTATCCAATGCATCTGTAACTTACCAGGATGTTTGAAAAATTTGTTGTCATAGAGGAGAACTAAATCTCCTCGTTGAAAATGCTTCTTAGTAATGTGGCGATCATGCCATGCTTTTTCTCGATCTTTTTGCACTTGTTGATGAAATCCCGTGATGAATCTGTCTTCCTCCAACTAGAGTATCTGCGCCAACCTTTCTTCGACAACACCGGAATTAGACATACCTATGAACGCAACAATTCTTAGATTGAGAAAAATATATTCCATGGGCATCACAACTTCTTGTCCATACACCAACTTGAAAGGTGTCTGACTTGTCAGCCTTTTACATGTCGTTCTATAGACCCACAATATTGTAGGCATCCTGAGGTCCCAGTCGTCGTGGTTCACATTACAGAATTTTGTTAATGCATGTTTCAGAATCTTATTGAACTCTTCGACAATTCCCTTTGCCTGTGGATGATACGGCGTGCTCTTCTAATTGTAGACCTGAAATTCTTCAGTAAGGGCCTCCATAGTCTTATTGACAAAATGTGCACCCTGATCACTTAATAGTACTCGAGGACAACTGAACTTGGTAATAACATTTTCAAACGGGAATCTTGTAGCGGTCACTGCAGTGCAATCTTGTACTGATGCAGCTTCATCCCATCGTGTAAGATAATTTGTCACAGTAATAATGTACCTCACACCAGTCCTTTTCCCGGGTGGGATTATGGGTCCCACGAAATCAATAGCCCACTTTTCGAAGGCCTGCAATGTAACTTGTGGCACCAATCGAATTTCATCTCTCCTCGACGGCTTCCTAATTCTTTGGCACACGTCGCAGTTTTGAAAACATTCCTTAGCATCTTTATGCAGGGTAGGCCACCATAATCATGCTCTTAAGATCTTTAAGTTGTAGCTTTTCCTACGTAGTGTCCTCCTGCTAGTCCATCATGCATTTCAACTAGAATGATTGGTTGCTCGTGCTCCAAAACACAATGACATAATACCTCATTCGGTCCTAACTTGTACAATTTATCAGCTATCAATTGGCAGTCTCCAGATTTAACAACCAACTGCTTCTTATGGGCAATCATATATCCTTCTGGCACTACTCCTGTGGACAAAAATGTCACAATATCTTGAAAATACTCATCAACCATTCTTGTTGAAAAGATATGTGCATCTGGAAGGTTATCTTCTAAACTAGTTGGTTGTTCTCCTATCTCTAACCTCGACAAATGATAGAGGCCCGCATTCAACCTTCCCAGCTTGACACTGATCTCAAAATCATATTCCTGGAATAACAATAACCACCGGCAGATATTCCCCCCCAACTCTGGCTTGTTGAATAGGTACTTCAAATCATAATGGTCTATAAACATCTTAAAGTGGCACCCTAATAAATAGTGCTTGAAATTTTGTAATGCATAAACCATAGAAAGACCTTCCCTAAGTTCCCTCTCTGTCATAGTATAATTTTTCTCACCAGTAGACAGCTTCCTACTGGAAAATGCAATGGGATGGTCGATGAAGCCCTCACCTGGATGAGAAAGCATTGTGCCAAGAGCGACAAATGAAGCATCGACATGGACATGAAATTATTTTCTCCAGTCAATAAATACCAGAATGGGTGTTGTAACCATTTTCTCCTTCAACATCTCGAGACTCTGCTGACATTCTTCATTCCAGTGAAACTTCACATCTTTCTTGAGTAATTTTTCCATTGGCGTTGTGATCTGGGCATATCCTTTGATAAACTTCCTATAATATCATGTGTGACCCAGAGTTGTTCTCAATTGTCGGATTGAAGAAGGTAGAGGTAGATCAACTATAATAGCAATATTTGCAGGATCACTAACAAACCTTGCTTGCAAACTACATGCCCCAGTAATATGCCAAAGGGAACACAGAATATGCATTTCTTCAGATTCGAAGAAATTTGATACTTTCTACAATGCTCTAACATCGAACTCAAATTTTCAACATGATTCTTAAGCAGCCTGTAAATTTTCCAGTCATCAAAGTGTACTTTTAGAAACTTATGAATGAAGTCTTTAAATGCAGCGACAACTACCCGTGAGAAAATTGTAGGGGCATTCTTTAGGCCAAAAGGAATTACCGTGTACTGGAAGCAACCCCATTCTATCGCAAATGTTGTTTTATATTGGTCCTCCTTAGTGATCTTTATTTGGTGATACCCTGAAAATCCAGATTCCATCTGTGAAGGAATAGGCTTCTTGACCTCTTACACTTTCAAGCACTTCATCCGTAAATGGAGTTGGAAAAGGATCATGTAGATAAGCATCATTCAATTTCTACAAATCGACACAAATCCTGGTATCCCCAGTTTTATTTTCTTGGACTACCATAGGACTCCAATACGATTCTCACACCATCACCAAGGCATGAGAATGTGTTTGAATTAAGTATTCCCCCTTTCCTTGGATTTTACCTTGTATCTAGTGTGGGGTTGCTTCAACCATATTTTCCACCTCTCTTGGACACCTCAGAGTTGGTCGAGCACTTGGCCCCTACAAAACTTAATCTTGATTGCATTGAATGGGAGACAATTGACTAGAACATGGACACCAATATGAAGGGAACATTCAACTTTGTTAGGTCGTTATAGTAGGTCAATGTCTTCACTAGGGCAGGTGGCTCACTTAGAGGTGGATTCAACAAAAGTTTCCCCATTTGATGGAGAAACTTGACATAATGGGGACCATTTATTTCAAATATGGGATGGATAATCTGGGATGACATTGGTGGCCACCCATATGTTCCACTTCAAAATGGTTTCACATCTTGGTAATCTTTTACAGTTTTTAGGTTCCAAACTTATAGTGCATTATTCAGGCATTTCCCTTGTGTTTTTGGCAGTTGATGTAACCCACAAAATATTTGATTATGTAACTTTCCAAACTCATAGGGTATTTAGTTATGAGTCAAGAAGTTCCCTAAATAGAGTTTGTATGCAAAAAAAATTTCCCCAAGAAGTCAATGTATCAATGAGCCTCCTCGAGGTTCACATTCCTTTTGCCATGTTATTCCATAGGGTTAGGGTTTTGGATCTTTAAGTTTTTGCATCCTATGGATTCATATATTATCTTAAAAGGTAATTTTGGCCTTTTGTAATGTTTTATTGCAAATGAGCATAGCTAACAAATCTCTCTTCAAAGAAAATCTAGTACCATTCTAGTTAGTTTGAAATGCTTTGAGTTTTACTATATTTTACTATTTTCATTCATTAATAGTATTTGGGTTTCATTGTATTACTATGCTCTCTACAATATCTCTAAGTGTTTCCTTTTTATATTTTGGCCTTCATTTTGTTCCCTAAATAATCCAAATCAACCTTGTTACATAAGGCTAATGCTTCTACATGATGATTTATGTGGGGTGGAAGTCCACCAAATGGGGAGTTTTGCGAGAATTCTAAGGGAACAAGACGAGGATTATTTGAAGCCTATAAGTAAAACAATGATGATTTAATAAATTGATCACAAAATTATGTAGAGCCTATGTGATGTTAATTGCAACTTAAAAACAACATACCCCAAAGACACACTATCAAGCTAAAGCAAACATACTTAGAAGAGGCCTTCCAAACATGTTTCTAGCAATAAGTGATGAAACCTGATGGGAAACTCATGAGTGAAGGTTTGAAGGTAGTTTCAATTTCCCACAAGGTGTATCTAAAAAGGGTGATGAAATCCAATGGGGCTCATTAAGGTTGAAAATACTTACCAAGGACACCTTGTCACAAGCCCACAAGCGAGTTACTTGATAGGGATTCTTAGTGATGTGTTCTCCTTCAACCTATGGTTTGTCTCATATTAGATATTAGTCTCATATTATTATTTGTATGGTGTGTCTATTATTGTGGCTTTTATTTGATGTAGCCTTTTAGTTTCCTATTCTCATGGAGTAGTTGAGAGGTTTTCTATTCTTATGGAGTAGTTGGGATGTTATCCCTAACAACTAGCTCTATTATTATACTCAGTTTCTATTCTTTAGGTTATTTCCTTTTAGTTTTTTTAGGTAATTTTCCTCATGTAAAGTTATAAAACCTTGTTCTCTCTTTATGAAATTTAGTCCAAGATTTTTTTTTCACACCTTTGGTGTAGAACCCTACACATGTTGTCGGACCTTCCCACATCATTGTTATCGAAGCATTTTTCCAATCCTTCTTCTTTTGTTTAGGATATTCACTCTCTCATTTTGCAATTTGATCCACATCTAGGTTGGGGTATTGGCTTCTAAATTGTTCTCCTATATCCAAGAGGTTTGTGGCCAGAGATTTGGTTCACCCACACTAATATATCTACTTGCAAATTGATCATTGGAAACCCCCAACATCCAATGGTAGAATCAAAGATAGATTTGATCGAAGAGTTCTTTTGCACAATTTTACCTTGTGCCACAACCTCCATTTCATCCATTGCCTTTTTATCCCCTTTTATCTATATCTTGAAATCGATGTCACTCGGGCGCATCAACTTGATGAAATCAAAGTCATAGGAATCCTTCTAGATGTTGAATTCTATGGAATTGAATTGCCACATAGAATATTTTTCGTTGCCATAGTAAGGAGGTTGTCATCTTCATCTGAAAATATCAACCCCAATTGTATTAATTTTAGTACATGTACATTCGACCTTGGGGTTTCATAATTTAATTCTTGGATCACTTTGAATTCACCTACGATTCACATGAATATGCTAGGGAATGTTATTCCCATGGCTATCAAAGATAGACCTTGGGATCCCCAAGCTTGCATAATCGAACAACAACACAGATCTGAGTCTACTGGTGTTCATGGCACTATAAGAAACATTCTATCTTAATTTGGTAATGGATTTGTGTTGTGTGCGACCAATGGTGAACCTACTAGCAATCCATTTATTTTGTGTTAGTCTACAATAAGTGTTCACCTTCATTTACGGATAAATCGCACTTCCATTTATTGATAGATTCAACAAAGCACATGTTGTACTCATCATCATAGAGCCTCTTTTCAAAATTGATAAATATATGTCTTCCAAATTTGTGTGGGAATGTTATGTGAACCATTGTGACCGGAGTTTGATTATTACACGATCTGAGCAACCTTCATTTCTTTTGGTCAAGTATTGGAATACTGCCTAAATCATAATGGAGAGGTAAAAACAAAGTTTTATTTATATCGATGATATATGGCTTTTTTATATTTGATGTTCTAATAGGAGGAGAGAAATCATATAAACAATCTATTTGAAAACTCTTATTTCATTTTCAGCACATATGTTTGAAAACACTTGGTGTAAGGAGGTATAATACATTCCATTAATTCCATTATTATCAGAAGGAACTTCAACTTTTTACGAAGGATGGCCTTCTAATTTTTCATAGATATCAAGATTGTATCAGTGTTCATCATTTGTCCAAGCTTCAACGATAACCACACGAGCTATGGAAATAACAACTCTTATCAAAAGGATGGTGGAACTCACCAATATCACCGCTTTGTTATCCAATAAGGTTAACAATATCTTTAAGTGTAAGTCATCTTCCTTACGTGCAAAATACGAGGTTCCCATCTATGATGGGTCACACAATTCTTAAGTGCTAAATAGTTATATTTCGGATATGGATATCTGGTTCGAGTACACTGTGATCCTTAACGATGTCAAGATTCAATTTGCCATGTTAAAGCTCATGAGTCTTGCCAAGATGTTAGTTGTTAAACATACTGCTAATTAGAACCCCATCACCACTTGCACTAGGATTGTAGAAGCACTCAATCTTACCTTATACCCTTCAAGTTATAAACAAGACACGTAGGTCAAGTGGCTATGTTTGCATCAATGGTTCAACATGTTGGTTCAAGAATACATCCATCAATTCAACAAGTTGTGTATTCTTCTCAAAACAATTGATTCAACCAATAGACTTGTTCTCAAATTCAAAAGTGGTCAACAAGAACATCTATATTAAGAACTGAAGTACATGGACATATTCGCCATTGATGCCACATATAATCAAGCACAACTGGTAGAAGAAACGTTTTTTGATTAGTGCATAATTCAACAAGGTTCAACCTCCTCCATCGTTTCTAGATTAACACCATCAAATCCCGTAACTCTTGCTCCTACAAGATCATCATATTTCTCTCAATTTTATTCTTCTCTTCTTATGCTTATGCTAAGTTTTGTCAATATTGTAGGAAACAAGGACATGATAAGTCCAATTGTCTCCAATTGAAGAAGAAAATTATGACTGTACAATCTTATAATAAGGAAGATGATAATGCTCCCATTGAGGTCTCTGGTGAAAACACAATTTATGAATAGTTAAGGGGACTCAATAAAGTCACCTTACTACAACACTCCACTTCATTGTAAACCCAAGATAGTTTGTTTATCACACGTGCAAATCTCACTACTTGTATCTTCGACAATGCCTCCCAAGAGAACTTGATTGCCAAGTCCATTGTCGATAAATTTTATTTTCCAGTGAACTCTCATCATCATCCTTATGCAATTAGATGGAAGGATAATGGTTCATCTTCCAGGATCACACACACATGCATTGTCACATTTTCATTTGGTCTTAAATTTGTGGACAAAGTCACTTGTGATGTGACTAATATGACTATTGTGGTATATTTCTTGAACGACCTTATCAATATAATCATAAGGCCCAATATTATGCATTCAACAACACTTACTCATTACATAGAGACAGTGATTAATATCTATCCATAATACACAAACTATGACATTAGGTTGATCTTATAGTTAAGGAGCATTATTTTACTTTTTTCCGGCAACCTTATCCACAACATCATTATGTTCTAGATGTGCAGCTCTAGGTTCATTCAACGGTTTCAAAGGACTCATGTACACCTTCTCCTTCAACATTTGCATTGTTCTCTCACCAACCTCAGTGACCTTGAGATACCACATCAAGAGGACTTTCTACAAACTTTAAATTTTCTCACTCGTCCCATAATTCTCTCCATGCTTGGAAGTTTAGATTTGGTAACCTCTTTGCATTGGGTTACAAACTAGTTCCACAATGTTTATAACCTAAAAATTCCCTTCAGGATGCTTTCTGTCATAATCATTTAAAGCAGTTGAGCATCCACAATGTCATCAACACATATAATGACGTAGTTATTGTTCCATATTTTCAACTTCCGCTTGTTTCATATTAGGTTTTTTGATAACTCATCAAACTTGTCATGGATCTACCACCTCTTATCTTGTTTCTAAGCAAGGTCAACTTCTGCATCATGCCCACTGGATCTCTCAACACCAAATGCAACAAAATTTTCCTTCTCTGTTGAAAGTATTGGAGGCCAATGCTTCTATTGTTGGGAAGAATGATAGGGATTCTTAGTGATATGTTCTCTTTAACCTATGGTTTTTCTCATATTATTATTTGTATGGTTTGTTTATTATTGTGGCTTCTGTTTGACATAACCTTTTAGTTTCCTATTCTCATGGAGTAGTTGAGAGGTTTCCTATTCTTATGGAGTAGTTGGGATCTTATCCCTAACAACTAACTCTATTATTGCACTAAGTTTATATTCTTTAGGATCTTGCCTCCTAGTTTTTTGAGGTAGTTTCCCTCATGTGAAGCTATAAAAGCTTGTTCTCTCTTAGTGAAATATAGTTATAGATTTTTTTTTTACACCTTTGGTGAAGAACACTACACATGTTATGGGATTTTCCCACATCATTTTCCTAGGTGGATACCTAAAATAAGTCCACTTAGGACACCTTTGATAATATATCTCTACGGGGGGTATAGTTACCATATTGACGTTGACTAGAAGTTTAGTAATCCCAAATGTCAAGTTATCTTGGTGTTTCTTAAGTCCACCACTATAGGGGTAATTCCAGTTACACCTAACCACATGGTTTCCCCTCAACTTTTACACCCTTGCAGGAGACTTCCCATGAGAATGCAAATGCAACTTAGGAATTTGATTGCAGTAAATCAACTTCTAACTTTCCAATTTGAATGGCCTTGGCAATTTTAAAAACCACCATCCAAACATAAATCCAAGGTCATAGGCCTAAGTCTAATGTTGATGTTCTAGACTAGAAATAAGAATGTCTAATTATTTTTATTTATATGGGTTTATTTCCATTGTTAATTCATAGAGTGTGCTTGAAGATGTGTGATTGCAAAACAAGAAGAAATGTTATTGAGAAATTAAAAATGCTGGAAAAATTGTGAATGTTTTTCTTTTATTTTTCTTTAATTATTTGGAAGGCCAAAAAATTAGAAAATGGGATGCAACACATATATTAGGCTAAAAATACACAAAAACTAGTTTTAACCCCTTTGACCTAAATATTGGAATTGCTCAGGAAACATCATGATAGTTGAAAAACCACATAGAGAACTACTTGACAATAGCAAGTTTGTGTGAGCACAACATAAAAAAAAATGCACAATTATGTGCAAACAAAGCACGCACAAAGATGCATAGGTCCATAATCTTACTTGTATGTCTATATCTAAAAACAATTGTGCAAGTTGTGCTAGAAACTAATTGATACTTGCGTCGTTGCATGAAATTACACAAATAGTTGTACATATTCCATTTTTTTCAAAAAAATAAAAAATACAAGAATTGAAATGCAATCAATGTCTTAAATTGATGCACATATGTAGACTAGTAAAGTCTATTGAATAACAAAGAGAAGAAAGACCAAGACAAGCCAAACAAACCATTCAAACAAGGAAGAGTTTATGAAAACTCCTTCCTAGTGGAGTCACTGTTTATGTTAGGAAGACGGTGGTGAACTTGAAGAATGATTTGTTTACCCAAAACGTTGATCAAATATTCAATGGAATCACTTGAAAATCTAACACAATTTTGCATGCTCCATAAAATGCTAGAATAGAGCTTGAAATGTTGTTATGCAATTAAATCTAAGAGAATTAGAGAATAGGAATAAAGTGTGGTTTATGCAATTCCCTTTGCATTGGTGAAATCTCTCACCCCTTAGTGAACTAAGAAAACATCAATAAAATAAAATGGAAAACCCTGACTGGAAAGAAGAAAGTTACAAAGGAATAACAAGTACAATATGTTGAGAAGGTGACTAAGTCGGATTTAGAATCAATAATTATAGGGTTAGAGGAGACTGATTTTAACAATCATAGATTGCAAAAGAAAGTGATGAAGGTCACTACACAATATTTATATGATTTGAGGGAGGAAACATAAAGTTCCGCTGGAAAATCTAGTAGAATGACAAGATAACATTTGAAGAAAATAAAATTGATTTCTCAATCATCAATTGAAAAGGATTATGAAACAACAACTGAGAAAGAAAAAGACATTATTATCCATACAATATAAATGAAGACCACAATTGAAAGACAAGTTACTATAGTAGCAAAGAGTCATAAAGAAGATCTTGCATGGTAGTAATAAATGGACTTAGAAAAAAATAAAACAAGTAGGAAAGAAACATAAAGAAGACATTGCATGGTAGTAATAGATGGACCTAGAATAAAGATAGAAACAAATAAAACAAGAAGAACAAATTGCAACAAATGAAAGATGAAGGAAACAAAAGCAAATGAGGCAAAAAAAAAATATGGCTAGAGGTGGAGGAAGAGTAAAAGTTGATTAAAAGAAAATACATGAAGGATTGGAAAAGGAGAAGAAAGAAAGAGAGTTGGAGGAGGAAGCAAAGAAGACATTGGAGTAAAGAAAAAAATCCATTGAAGAAAGAAAAGATGAGTCAACCCCTCATCAAGGAAATCCATTGCCAAACTTGAAAATTCATAACAATCAAATAAGCAAGAAGGAAGCAAGCCAGACTAAATAAGTAGAAAGCACACAATAATCAATTCAACATTAGCATATTGAGTAAGGTAAGGCTCAACATAGTATTGAAACATCATATTTAACTCAAGAAGAGGAAAATAAAGAACCTAAGGATACCCCAATAATTCAAGAGATAGAGAACATAAAAAAATAAGCAACTGGAAGTCCTCGAGTTAGTTATTAACATCATGTTATGACTTCAAATAACTAACTACTCCATTGACCACTCTAAGTAAATATAAGAAAGTCAAAAATAACATCATCTACAAAGCTTCCAATATTAACAAAATTAAACACATGGAATAATATTCACATTCAATCCCAAGAATGCATAAGACAAAGAGCTTAAAAACCCAAGGAAGACAATTACTAAGAAAGAAATTAGAGATGACACAACACTACCATGAAAATCGAAGAAATAAAGTCCACGAAAAGAGCATTACTTGAGGAATTTAGAGACATAGCCAAAGACATCCTAAACTTGCCTTGCCTCGATGAAAATGCAAAACCACTTGATATTCTTAAGGAATTTACTTTTTATACTCTTAATAAATATGAACCATAACCACTTGATATTTTTAAGGAATTAGAAGGAAACAAAGGAGCACACAACGGATAATTTACAATATGAATATCAAAACTAAAAGAAACTTCATACATCATTGAAGCAAATTCACAAAATGGCTGACATGAAACAAAATGTTTTAGAAGATTAGCCTACATATTATATACATATTTATAATGAATTGAATACTAAGCTCAAATTGAGTCAACTAGAGTAGAAAGAACAAAGTACCATGGATGAATAGGCTAGGAAGATAGTGGAAAGCCAATTGGACAATGAAAGACAATCAATGCAAGAAAAGGAAAAAAGTGTCTTCATGAGGCACATATTATCAAACAATAAGTAGAGAATCTGGTTACACAAGTTTGGGAAGCACAAAAGTTATTGCAATATACCATTAGTCAAAGGGAAGATACTTTATAAAAGTTAAAGAATATATTTTGAATGAAAAGCTATATCATTTAGCATAGTTACATAGTACTAAAGTGGTAATATAACAAGCATTAAAGAATGGATGAGAGTTTGAAAACAAGTTAAACATTTTACTATCAACTACTTACATCCTCCGTAGGAAAGAAACTAGAGACCCATTAGTTCAAGTCCCAACCAACTAACTGCCCGTGCAAACTTCAGTTAATCTTATCTACATATAATAATATGTTAGTTGTTTTAATATTTTCTTTCTTTTGTATAATTGTGATATGTTTCGCTTCTTTGGGACAAATAAGGCTTTGAGGCCTTGGGAGATGTTAAAAATAAAAATATACCCTCTTTGTAAAGTGTTAAACATATTTGGTTAAGTATGCTAAATTAATTGATATATGTATTGGCCAATTGAAGAATTAGGTTAGTCGATTGATTGAATTAGTCGACTAACCAACTAACGATAATTTTAGTAGTTATAATCACTTATTTCTCTATCTATTCAATATATAAACACATAAAATACATTATTGTAAGGTTGGAGGTTCAAAGGATTTTCTTAGGGTAATAATGACTACCTTTTGTTGGCTCTATGATTGTTGTTTCTCTCGCCTTCATCTATGCATGTCTTTCTTATCTATATTAAATTGTGTAGATAGATTATAATTACGATTATCTTTTTTATTATTATTATACATTGTAATAATTAACTAGAAAGACAACACATGTTAACAGAAAGACAAACAAATGGATTATGATGGTGTTATCACACAACTTGTAGATGCCCCTGAAGGTGATCCTATACAGGATGGTAGAGAAGACGGGCAACTAAAGAGGCGACCTAAGAGGGTCTTCATCCCCAAGATGGTTGGTTGTCACACCAATCGAGGCACTCTTCACTTTAGATCAAGCTAAAGCAATATCAAGGGGGAGACCCTTACTAGCCAATGAGGGCTAGCGAATCAACACAAGACACTCTAAAGGTTACAAATGATGCACAAGAGCAGATCTTAGTGGAAGAAAACTAGATCTAGGGAAATGTAGTGGTTTGTGGGAGTTAGAAACAAATTGAAGAGGCTTAGTAAAAATAGAGATTCTAAACCATAGTAGAAATGTACCACTATGAAATTTAGGAATGTAGATCTAGATGGATCTAGTTCATATGAAGAATACCCAAATTCGATCAACCTAGGGTTTGACCAAATGAGGCCAAAGTGGACCCAAAATAATAGATTTTGGTGTTAGATGACTATATCTAGTTGCTTGATGAAGATCTGTGAAATTTAAGGGGCTTCAAGCATACCCAACTGATAGATATGAAAAATGGACCAAAAACCCAAGGAAGGCATCCCACCTAGAGGAGACTAGTGCTAGATTCGGGGGTAAATGGAGTCGGATTAAGTTGAAAATTTAGATCTAGTGTTTTTATAATTATTCCAAAGTGGGTTTTGATGGTTGTACTCAAATAGGTACCTGATCTATCAGATCTAGAAAACAAGAGTTTTAACAATGAGGGTTTTAATGGTGACAATTGGAATGGATCCCAAAACAACAAAAATAATTTGAAACACACCTGGAAATATTTGCGTCTTCCTTGAAAATTGATGATATTCCCAAATCAAAGCAATCTAGAGTGAAACCCAACCTCCCCAAGTGAAATCGCTATGCTCCAAGATAGCCAATGTGCCCCTCCTGCCAAAAACGATCAAGAGTTAGAATCGATCTAGACAAGAAGTAAACTATACGGAAAGAAAGATGAATAAAAAACATCAATATGATCACATGATACAATATAAATACTCCCTGATGCAAGAAGCCTTGAGGAGGAGAGATGGAGTCTCCCCACAATAGCGCCCCCTTAAAAAATGTCCTCCTTCTCTACCACACGACCTCCGCAAAAAAATGGTTATGGAAAGAGCTAGATCCACAATGATGTCGAAGAGAAAAGACTTTGCAATCACTTGCAAGAACATTCATCAAAGCTTCCAAGAGTTTTTGCAAAAATATTTTATTAAGTCGGAAATCCAAGAGCCCAAGAGTGCCTTTACAATGAGGGGGTCTCTTCCTTAAATAGAAATGAGAGAGACCAAAACCCTAACCACTTTTTGAATGAGTGGTGGAGATCAAAAGATATAACAATAATAATCAACAGCTAAGATGAGACAGAAATACAATACATGGATCAACTCACAAATAGAGGGGAGTGCACTCACTAAATCGCCCAAGGGGGACGTACCACATGACAAGTGACTAAGACACATGATAAAAGCACATGGTGGGGCTAGGAGGTAATCATGTCCTTCACTAGCATGTCCCCATGGCACAATAATAAATAATATGACCATATAACATCATAAAGTGACCAAAAGACCAAATCGTGCCCCCTCAAAAACATAATAAAATATCCAAATAATAGCCCGGAGTGTGTGTGGACCCCACTGAATGCTGCAAACTATGCTGAAAGGTGTGGGATGCATAAAAAAACTCCTCTGAACAAACCTCATGCCAATTCCTTGCCTCAATTTCCCAAATCGATTTCCTTAGTGACCATTTATTCCATTTTTTATCCTCAGAAAATCATCTGTAAAATAATAAAATTCTTGTACCTCTCTGCTTGGTGCCCCGAGCACAAATCTGACTGCATCAAAATGTATGGGGGCATGGTAATATGGTAATAACAAGTGGTTGGACACCATACTCCCTCTACAACTCCCTAGGAGATCCAAATAAATCACAAAATGTGCTGACATGCCATTTATAATGGAAATTATGCAATAAAAGTGATAATCTAACTGTAATCTCGTTTCAAAGTGCCTGAAACTGATATCTGAGTGTACCAATAGACTCAGAAGGCCCAAATCTAGTAGATATGAGTACTCATACATCATGTGACCACTTGGATAATCATCTATAAGCTCAACCATGCCCGGACAATAAAAAAAATGGTATGTAAATAATAATAATAAAAATCCATCAAACCATCACATAAAAACTTGTGTCTGATGCATGGAACCATTAAATGGGCATCATAGGAACACAAATAATCAATCTCGAACATCATCGGTCCAACTCATCTGGGATCATGCGGTTGACTTGGTCAAACTAGGTTGACCAAGTCAAAACTGATCAAAATATTGACCTAGGCTCAAGCTGACTAATGTTGCAAGTGCAAATGGATAAGATATGCTCCTTTAATTATTTCAATAAAAAGACTATAGTATAAATTAGCATTGCTTTTCACTGGCGTTTAATCAATAATACATCAAATATAAGTTTATATTAAAACAATCAATTACTAAGAGGAAGACCCTCAAGTATATACTCAGTTTATGGATGTGACCATTTTGCTAGAAATGGGTGAAGGTGGAAAAGAAAAGGCTAGGCTAAGGGAATGACTTTACAATCTTCAACACTGCGACATTTTGGATACAGTAAAAAGGGAAAATCACCTAAGCATATGTTGGATAGAAAACACACAACGAATTGCGGTGTCTCACAAATGGAATAAGTTGATTTGAAGAGTGCCTATTCAACTTTAGAAAATGTCTACAACTCACATCCAAGCTGGAACCAGCTTCGTGAGGATCTTTTCTAGAACCACAGTGACTAGGTGCACAACTAACTGTAACTCGAGGTTCTAGGTGACACTTAGAATTAGTTGTCCCTTACTCCATCTCACATCCCAACTCGTAGGCTCCGTGAGGAATTAATCATTACATGTTTCTTATGTCCAACAATCTTTAGATTTAGCATACATTTAACCATTAGGCCTTATGACCCTTTGGATTTTGCATGTGCTTAGAAACACAACTAATTGCAGCTTTTTATCCAGGGTGCTTTACATTTCATTTCATATCCCTCTTTCACTGTGCTTAAAAGCACACTTTTAATTTATAATCATGGGCTTGCATAGAAGATATAACAATCAGTCACATATGCATGTAATGATGGTAGTACAATTTGCTTCAATTCTAGCTGACACAACTCGAGCAAATAGGGGGATCATCCACAATCAGGACCAAACATCAGGGGAAACCAACCAGAGAGGTCAAGGGTTCAAATCCAACTCACCTAAGCTCAGGAACCAACACCAATGGGTTCCCCTGGCGCAGAAGGATCAAGGCTTCGGTAAGTTTTGTTGCACAACTCAAAGCCGAGACACAAAACAAAAGGGAGTCTATCCAACATAGAGGCATAAGTGGGGGACTCCTCCATATCACAAGCTGAAGTGTAAGTCAGGGTAAAACCAAATACAGAAGAGAACGGATGGATGGGGAAAAGTGACAGGTGATGCCATAACTAGCAAGCCATAAATGGTGGGAATGACCAAGTCCATACTACTTAAGAGGGTGAGACCAACGAGTATATACAAGAAATTGTGATTCCAAGTAATTAAAACACTTTAATTCCAAACAATAAACCAATAACCATATCTATGGTTATAATATCACCAGATCATGACTACTAGAAACCTAGTCAAGTTGCTAAGATAAGTAAAAGAGCACAATAAAAGTATCCAATGCACAACCATATACCTACTGGGTCATATACCTATATCTATCATCTGGACCATCAATCATCACTAGAACACTGTTGTTGTATAACTCTGGGAACTATCACACTGCTCTGTATGGAAAAAAAATGGTCACCTCAGTCATCAAATCTAAGGTCATGAGGCTCAGTCATAGCACAAGGTTGTCATGTCTGCTCTAGGGCTACTCAAAACATGAGTGATCATTAAAAGTACTGCTCATCATAAGTTGATCTCATCAAAAATGTGTAAAGGACTGGCTCAAAAATATACAGGAAACCTCTCTGCAATCATGGTATCCTGGCTACTATGGATGTGATAACATCTGGCTCCAGCCGGGACAAGTGCTCTGAGGGAGAGAGTGCTTGAGAACCTCAGAAATATCTGGTCCCCAACATTCACTGCATCAATCATCAATCCAAAACTTGATTTATCCGCTTCATCATCAAAATGTACTTGTTCCTGTGCACATGAAAGCAAACACTACCCAAGCAGCATGTATGGTATAAAAATAAATTACTGGAACTGAAATAAAACTCTAATCTAAGACATAAAATCAAATTATGTTACATTTTCAAATGCTGAAAGAAGATGCATGAAAGTAAAATGTTGATCTAACTAACAAGTTTTATTTTGATGCAGGGAATAAAGAAAGCTTAGAAAACAACAAGACAATAAAGGCCAGACTCAATGACGAATAAAGGACAGAAGAAACACTAGACTCAATGGCAAAAAATACTAACTATTGCTCAAGTGAGCTTATTCGGTTTCCTACCTACCCTACTCTAACCAGTCAGACAAATGCTAAGTAAAATCATAAATCCAGTGCAACCATTCATCAAATAGATTAATGACACTTCCTTGATGCTCTTTAATAAAACAAGACAAAATTGGATTAAAGATTAATGAATTTGATAACACAATCTTTCTTACTTGTTCAAAATTTGAAAAAGGATTGGAGTGGTTCAAAATGAAATTATGCCAAGGATAATTCTAACTGATGCAAACATCCTCCATCAAATTATGGATATGATCATAAAAGTTATGCAAATTATTGTTTAAAATGGATGGAGGGAAAATATATGGGACGTGATTCAATTCCTCTTGACACAAACTACTTTCCTCATTCACTTCTCTCACATATTCAATTTGGTTCTCCCTGGGACTGGTGATGGAACAAGAACCAAGTGGGGACAAATTAAAGCTTAGAAGATGAAAAATCAAAATCAAGCCCACTTGTTGCTAAAAAATGGATAAAAAATGAAATTGATCCTTATACACCCTTTCCAGGCACCAGCAAGAAGAATTGATAGGTTCAAAAATGTTATTTATCAGGGATAACTGGAACAAGAAATGAAGCACTTTACCATCAACCACTTGAGGCTCCTCAATGATAACTTTGTATGTTGAAACTTGATTTGAAGATGAAAAAGGAGAAAAGGGCTTCACAAGCAGGGATGGGAGAGCGGATTCAAAAATAGAAACTTGATTTGTATCACCTAAGACTTCCAATCCTGACTATTCAAAAGATAAGGGATCATTAACATCATACAATGTTGGCTCAGATTTGAAGAAGATACTACATAGCCAAAAGGTTTTCATTTGAAGAAGATACTACATCAAAATTCGACATAATAGGAACAAACTCTTCATGAACATTTAAACATCTATCCTAGGATGACATGGACATGACCGATATTTGGTTTTGGACAATATGAGTTTCAATCATGCCATCATCATAATATTGCACTTTTGAGGTCCCCTCTAAAAATCCCTCATAACCAGATGAGCTAGGATTTTCTTCAATGATCATGTCATCTTGGTCAATTGAGTTATAAGTTAAGTCGGAGTCCTCATTTGGACCTTCAGAAGAAGAAGCAATTGAAATAATCCCTTCCACATTTTTTAGTGTATCATCTTGAGATTCAAAAGGATGATTAAGAATGTAAGACATAATTTATGCCCCGAGTGAAGGGTATTTTATCAACTCTTCTTGGAGATACACTTCAAAGGAAAATTCATCCAACCGAGGAGTTTGATCCAAGGAATGCTCATAATATTGACTACCATTTTCATCTTCATCATTATTAGTTGCATGTTCGGCCTCATCAAAAGAAGTTGGGTAGAACAGGTCGTCTCCAGACGTTGACAATTCTGTTGTTGTCTGATTTATATTATTCATCGTTTCAACAATAGGATCGAAAAGGGGAAGGTTTTGATCTTGGATCTGATTTAAAGAGTATATATCATCGTACTCATTTCCCCATTCTTCTAAGAATTTTTGTTCAAACATGTCATATCCGGAAATGCTATTGGTCGTTAAGTTCAAAAACCAAAGCTCAGTTGTTCCTTGAAAGGATGGGGCCAATAGTTTCATGCATACATCCTCATGGGTTGTAGATAATTCATTAATAACTTCCCTAAAGAGGTCAAGGTGCCTTTTAGCAGACACCTCAAAACTTCCATCGAATTTAGGCAACCTTTCACTGGCTTGACGAGGGATCTCATGAGGATACCCAGGAATTTTTGAAAAGTCAAAGACTTTCAATAGGTTGAATGTCCTTGGCCGCTTGGAATTAACCATGGATGGAAATTGTTAGAAAATTCAGGAGCTCAAATGCAAATTGATGCACCCCATGGGTTCTTGATATGATAGGATTGATCACTAGTGGAATCGCTATCACGTCCTCTCCCGTGGACCCAATTCGAGGAAGGGAACATGATACCAAATCCTGAGGCTTTTTCATAAACTCAGCCCGATTCATTAGATTCATAAAAACAAATGTGTGTAGATGCAAATCAAGCAAACATGCACAGTGGAATAAAACATCATCCACACACATTTCATATGCATTCAGCATATTAAAAACAGTCATCAAATTATAATATTGCGGAAGTAAAGCACATAGATAGAGAAATACTTATCTTTGTTGAGAAATTGTCCCAAGCAACTAGCTATGTCGCTGTAACGTTCCACCCAACCATAGGTCTCTACCCAACCTATATTCTTTCAGCACTCATAGACCGCCCCCGAGTTGGGCATGATATCTACAAGGAAAAGGGGGACTCTCAAGCTCAGCACAACCAAAGCAATGGATACCCATCTCAACCCCAACATTCTCTTACACACAACAAACTCAAAAAATGGGCATGGATACACATTTTCAACAATGGATCTACAAAGTAGGGTCCATGGGTTTTCCCCAAATCATGGCACACCCAAAAAACAAAATGTTAGATGGGGAATCAATCCTGGGAGAGCAAATCGATTTCAAAAAACATTTATCAACATTCATGGGGCACAAAACGGCCTCTATAAACCCCCAAATTGTGGCTCTCTTCCTCCCATCCACTGTGCAACACAAAAACGAGTTCCCAACTATGGAAAATGAAGGAAAATGGTGGAAAACGTGAAGGAAAACGCCCCAGCTAGCTCAAACTGCGTGAGGGAGCAAAGACCATGGGTGAAGAATGGCTTGGGGAGCTATTTCGTGGTTCCTTTCTTGCCCAAGAAGCCAAACACGAATTTTTATGAAGGGTGGCTTGCCCATACCCGAATTTGGACAGCCATACCTCTCCATTCCCCAAGGCATTACCTACCTCAACCAACTCTTGGGAGAAATGAATGATTGGGCACAAAAGTCAACATGGATAGTTGAGGGTTCGTGGGTTCTCTCATTGATACTTGGCTTGACTTGATTGGCTCAAGGGTTTGAATATTTTCCCTCCCAATTCCTTGTAAACATCATGCCCACATCTCTTGTTGCATTGCATAGCTAGTTGTGGGAATTTCTATTAAAATGCATATTTACAATTTACATGGCTTACAAGCACATGGGTAGCATTATACCAAATACTTGCCTCTTCAAGGTCGAGCATTCACTAGCGGGGCCTTGGCCTTGCGCTCCATGTTAGAAATCATACATAAAGTGCATACAATATTTACATTATAGCCCAAAATATCCTAAGGGTCAAAATGGGGGTATTACAATCCCCTCCCCCTTAGAATAACGTCGTCCTTGGTGTTCCAATATTTAGGAATACATACACGTTTTACACATGTCCAAAATTCACAAAATGTGGCAGGTCTATCCTACATTACACATTTTACTTGGGTTTTCAGAACCAAGTCGTTTGGCCTTCACAAACTGCTCCTGCTGGCTGGGACTTTCTAGCTTTGCATGAGGGCATTGTTCCAAAACAATCCCTTCCTTTTCTTTACCTTCCAACTGATCCACAAGTCTGGAAACTTTATGGCTACTATGTTTCTTGTTGTCCTTTGTTGAGCAGTTACGGAGGTAATGATTTCCTCTACATTCCCAACATTCCAATGGTTCCTTTTTCTTTGCCTGTTCAACTTCCATGGAGTCTTCCAGCCTTGAGCGTTTCTTAATGGGATGATTGGATGAATGCCTCTTCATGGATCCATTTCCCTTTTCCTTACTAATTGCTCCTAGAATGATTTTTATCTCCCTTTGCAAACAAATAGAGTCCTGCAAAACCTTGTGGTTCATCTCATTATGTTGCCTCTGTAGCTTGAGCATATCTCCAATATTTTCTTGAGTCTTGGCAATTGTTTGAAGAAGACCTTCAACCAAATCCAATAGCCCTTGGTCTGCTGCCATGGTCATTGTGCACAGCTGACCACACTTTGCGTACTAGCAACACTTGCTTGTATTAGCTGCAACCAATCGCTTCAATTTCTTACCTAGGAAATTCATCATGAAAATTCTTTGTTAGGCCAAGCATAACATAAACATTAAAATCAGTTAATTATTTTCCCAATTGACATGGAATGTCTATGCTTTATTCATGAGACTTCCACACTTTTCATGCTTGCCCAACATACATATGAACTCATTCATGTTCATCCTTTCACAGGGAATTAACTATTTCAGCATTCACAATTCATTTCAAGCAATTAAACACAATCTATTTTCAGCTATGACATGCACACAACAATATTTTGTTTTTAAGATGCATCAGTCAAAAGGAAAGAGAAGAGTAAGAGTTTCCCCCTCTTAGTCTTGTTCCAATCTGGAGCCACACCACTACTGTGGTTCCATGCTCCTTAGCCTCTTTCACTTCAATGTGAATGCTTGAATTGCCCTTTCTTAGCTATGACACTTAGTGTTGAAGGTCTGTCTAATTTTTTTTTTTTTTTCAACTAGGGAACGCTTCCCCACGATTACCCACAGAACCTTTGGCTGCTAGGACCTACACAAGTCCACTTAGCACCATTTTCCTCATTGATGCTCATGCTGAGCTCTTCCAGGACAGTCACATGTCCACATGCATCCTTATGATGCCTTCATGGTCCTTGCTTCCAGCAATACCTACACTCAAACATTCAATCAATTCACATGTTTAGTTTATTTTCATAGGGTTTATCTCTCAACGAGTGTTTAAGAACTCACAATCAAATCATGTACACATGTGTATTCATTTAAATAAGAAAGAGGCTACAAGATAACCAAATACTTATATGTATTGTGCAGTTCCTCTCTACTCCACAGGTTTCCTTCTCTGCTTTACAAGCCTTGGATCACCTGTGGGGTGGATGCTTGGCCAGCACACATGCTGCTCCACAACATCAAGTAGTCAGTGCCAAGCCAGTACACCGACCGGTTTTATCAGGCATACAACAACCCTTCACCAATACCTCCACAACATCTAAATAAGCAATGCCAAGCCAGTACATTGACTGGGTTTAACAGGCATACAACAACCCTTCACCAATACCTCCACAACATCCAAATAACCAATGCCAAGCCAATACACCGTCTGGGTTTATCAAGCATACAACAACCTTCACCACAACATCCAATAACCAATGCCAATCTAGTACACTGACTGGGTTTATCAGGTATACAAAAACCAATATGCTAAGCCAGTTCTCCGATTGGGTTTATCAGGCATTCCATTAACTAATATGCTAAACCAGTTCTCCGACTGGGTTTATCAAGCATACAAAAACCATTTCCAAGCCGGTACACCAATTGGGTTTATCAGGCATTACATTAACCAATATGCTAAGCTAGTTCTCCGACTGGGTTTATCAAGCATACAAAAACCAATATGCTAAGCCAGTTCTCCGACCGGGTTTATCAAGCATACATAAACCATTGCCAAGCCAGTACACCGACTGGGTTTATCAGAACAACACAATACGATTACGTGGCTCCTTCTCCTATGCAAACCAGTGGTTCCCTCCAGGAACTCCATAGGTGACTCACTTCACTGCAGGCTAGCATGACCCCACAATACCCATTCACACTACATAAGGATGATACCCCATTTATGCTACATAGCTCCTCGGGCCTATCCATCCCTTCTAGTGTCCCTTAGTGTGAGCGTAGAAAGGTTACCACTGCCCATACAGTCCTCTTTAGTACCCTTGCTTCACTTTGCCTCTTAACGTGCAACACCAAATTGCATATGTGTAAGCTGATAGCACAAGAAGGATAAGCAGGCTCATCGGTATTGCCACTCTAAAATTGTAACCATATTTCATAACATTCACTATCAAGTATTGAAACACCAGGAATGCGTCCATTCCCTTAGGGTGTTGTAATATGCTTTTGGTATATTGCAAATCATCTTTACATTATTATCATATTTGATAATATATATTTATTTATATTTTAATTGATGGATATTACATTGAATTCGTGCGACTTTATACATATGAAGAGACACCATTAAACCATGTGTCCTTTCAATGTCGACATTTACATATATTAATAATAATTAAACTAATAGATAATAACTTGTAATATACTTTTGGTATATTACAGGTGTAGTCAATATTGACAACCCTAACATAACCCAGCACTCGAAAGGTATGCATCCCTTTCCGATGCGAGTCATGTAGGCCTTAGTCACACTCAAGCAGTCTGGAATAATAATGAAATAATAAAACATGCTCTTCATTTTAAATCTAATAACCAGACATGTATACTCTTAGTTAGGGTCACAGAATATTCATCCGTTTTACAGATGTATCTTTTCTTCATTTGCGAAGAATGGGGACTCCCTTCTCTGAGTCAATAGTGCTTCGGTTTTCCACCCCAATCATTTCACGTTCCATAACCCACACATGCCTCATTGGCATAATTTCACCATCTCACTCACATGGTTTTCCAACATGCAGTGCAGCTGGGATATTATCAAAATTTACTATGGTGTTTCACCCGAAACCCATTTCCAAAGTATGGGGTCCTTCCCATGGAGTTTGGCTTCTACAATCCACCACACATGGTATTCCTGCAATGTGTCTTCCTGGAACACTTATCAAATGGCCAAACAGTCAGCAACATTTAACAATAAAATTCAAATCTGATTGTTTCATAACCAATCAATGGCATTAATAATTAAATTCAAACATGAATTTACAATTCTGTCTCCTACAAAAATTGATTTGTTTAACCATGAGGCCATCCTCGTATTGTTTGGCTCTTGTAAGTGGTATCACTCTGTCCATTATGGTTTTACACTTGCTACCATACATGAACGTCCACCTATGACATGTCCTCCTGACACAATTTTATATAATCCAAAGTAACAGTCGTTAGCAATTATTAGCCAAATTTCAAACCTGAAATTTACAGATCTATTTCGTGCATAAGTTAAATTTCACAACCATGAGAACCTTCTCATAACCTTTGGCTTCTGCACATGGTAGATCCCGGTCTTTACTATGGACTTATTCCCATTTCCATATGCAAGAATTTTCCACCTGAAATGTCACAGCCATATTCCTTTTATGCAACTCTGTCCTTCTAGCAGCACACTCTGGTATCCCATCAACATGTCTACCTTATTCATGCAATATTTCTCCTTCATTCACAGCAGCTCATGAAATGGTCTTAGGATTAACAATAGTTTACCATTTCATCTATTATCTAATTGCAATGAAACATATATATATCACAACCATGCATTCACACAATGCACCTCAACATGTGCACCCACACATATGGATGCACATTCACAACATGTACATAATATTTTAATGTGCACTCACTCAATGCTTTCTTGCATGGATTCATGAATACCACAATGTTATGTCATGCGTTCCATTGTGATGTTTTGGAAAGTATGGCTATTGCCTCAACACATCACCCAACCATCTCCCTAATCACTTGGTTTAACTATTTGGGTGCCTTCCTTATCCATTATAACATTACCATTCCAACCACATTATGGCCTTAACCATGACTATCTCATATGGCATGCACTACCACAACAGGACCATAAGTCCTCACTTGCTTTGGTTGTTAACTCACAACCAACATACACAAATGGCATGATATAATTTCATATGAATGCATTGAGGTTTCTAAGAAACTATAGGGTGTAAGGCTCCTTACCTTTACTTACCCACACCTCACCATACTCGGTAGGTTGACATTCACATTCAGACACTCAATACCACATGCAAACCAAATCAACATAGTTTAAACATAGTTGAAGAGACCTTACCAAATCCTCTTTCAACATTCATGCAATTTAAGCACAAATAACCATTACCTGCATGGTTGTCATTAACATCGCTTGATGTTATCTGATTAGTTGGCCTCTTACCAAGGCTTCACAGTCCTTTTTCCAACCTCATGATCATAGATTTGTTGTCCCAAAATTTCTTCATAAGGTTGTTGGTCATAAGCAACAATCATCATCCACATCCTTAGCCATGCTTCGATTGTCTTTGGTCCTACAACCAATGCGAATACAAATAATTATTAGCAACCACAATATTTATCTTAAGTGGCTCTTTGCATGTGTAAAACCTCACTATTTTACCAAGGCGGGTCGATGGCAGCGCCCTCATTTTTTTTTCAATTTCGCGTAATCTGGCGCATAAATTCCACTGCAATTTTTCACTTTCGGACACCTGAAAAATCCCCCTGAAAACTGCTGAAATTCTCTGCTTCGGTGGACTTATCGTTTTTCCTCTGACTTGTTTCGGCGATTTTGAGTTTTCATCGTCGACCGATACCCTCCGACCGTTTCGGTGATTTTGAGCTTTCATCGTCGATCAATCTCCTCCGACTGTTTCAGCGATTTTGAGCTTTCATCGTCGACCGATCTCCTCTGATCGTGTCATGGCAAACTCAACCAAAATCGTCAACCGATCTCCTTCGATCGTTTCGTGGCAAACTCAGCAAAAATCGTCGAATGATCTCCTCCGACCATGTCGTGGCAAACTCGGCAAAAATCGCCAACCGATCTCCTCCGACCGTGTTGCGGCAAACTTGACAAAAATCATCGATCGATCTCCTCCGACTGTGTCGCGGAAAACTCGGCAAAAATCGCCAACCGATCTCCTCCGACCGTATCACGGAAAACTTGACAAAAATCGCCGATCGATCTCCTCCGACCGTGTCGCGGAAAAATCGGCAAAAATCGTTGATAGTTTCACCGAGAACTTGCGATTTGGTCACCAACCATGTCGCAGCAAAATTGGCAAATTGTCGCTGACCATTTCGTAGCAATCTCGGCAAAACTCTCCGATCGTTTCGTCGAAAACTCGCATTTGGTCACCGACTGTTTCGCTGCGAAACGCATCGTTGGACTTAGCTCAACTCGCCGACTGTTTCGGCGTTTATGGCTAATCTTTGTCAACATAGTCTTAGACAAAATTTCGAAAACACTTAGAAAAATTTGAAATTTTTCTTTCTCTTCTGATGGCCTGTGGTGATTAGGAAGGGGTCTTCCCTTTGTAACTGCTCAACTTAGACAATTTAGGCCCGATGTTTTAACCTGTGGCTCTGATACCAATTTGTCACGTCCCCTCCCATGGACCCAATTCGAGGAAGGGAACATGATACCAAATCCTAGGCCTTTTTCATAAACTCAGCCCAATTCATTAGATTCATAAAAACAAATGTGTGCATATGCAAATCAAGCAAACATGCACAACGGAATAAAACATCATCCACACACATTTCATATGCATTCAACATATTAAAAACAGTCATCAAATTATAACATTGCAGAAGTAAAGCACATAGATAGAGAAATACTTATCTTTGTTGAGAAATTGTCCCAAGCAACTAGTTATGTCGCTGCAACGTTCCACCCAACCATAGGTCTCTGCCCAACTTATATTCTTTTAACACTCAGAGACCACCCCTGAGTTGGGCATGATATCTACAAGGAAAAAGGGGACTCTCAAGCTCAGCACAACCAAAGCAATGGATACCCATATCAACCCCAACATTTTCTTACACACAACAAACTCAAAAACTGGGCATGGATACACATTTTCAACAATGGATCTACAAAATAGGGTCCATGGGTTTTCCCCAAATCATGGCAAACCCAAAAAATGAAATGTTAGATGGGGAATCAATCCTGGGAGAGAAAATCAATTTCAGAAAACGTTTATCAGCATTCAAGGGGCAGAAACGACCTCTATAAACCCCCAAATCGTGACTCTCTTCCTCCCAGCCACTATGCAACACAAAAATGAGTTCCCAACTATGGAAAATGAAGGAAAATGGTGGAAAACATGAAGGAAAATGCCCCAACTAGCTCAGACTGCGTGAGGGAGCAAAGACCATGGGTGAAGAATGGCTTGGGGAGCCATTTTGTGGTTCCTTTCTTGCCCAAGAAGCCAAACACGAATTTCTATGAAGGGTGGCTTGCCCATACCCGAATTTGGACATCCATACCTCTCCATTCCCCAAGGCATTACCTACCTCAACCAACTTTTGGGAGAAATGAATGATTGGGCACAAAAGTCAACATGGGTAGTTGAGGGTTCATGGGTTCTCTCATTGACACTTGGCTTGACTTGATTGGCTCAAGGGTTTGAATATTTTCCCTCCTAATTCCTTGTAAACATCATGCCCACATCTCTTGTTGCATTGCATAGCTAGTTGTGGGCATTTCTATCAAAATGCATATTTACAATTTACATGGCTTACTAGCACATGGGTAGCATAATACCAAATAATTGCCTCTTCAAGGTCGAGCATTCACTAGCAGGGCCTTGGCCTTGAGCTCCATGCTAGAAATCATACATAAAATGCATACAATATTTACATTATAGCCCAAAATATCCTAAGGGTCATAATGGGGGTATTACAGTCGCGTTGTGGAGTCGCCAGGTAAACTATTGATGTTGTTTACTGAAAGATATGTCGTTATGATAGCGGGGAGAGATAAGTGAAATGAGATGGCTACTCATGGTTTAATGATGTAAAATGTAACCATCCAAAAATAAAACCGGATGTGATAAGATATGAGATAATGCACGGACACTCGCAAACACCTGAGGTAAGCCTCTACCTACCTGGAAACGGTGCCAGAAATGTTATCACATAGCTTGTAGATGCCCCTGAAGGTGATCCTATACAGGATGGTAGAGGAGACGGGCAACTAAAGAGGTGACCTAAGAGGGCCTCGATCCCCAAGATGGTTGGTTTTCACGCCAATCGAGGCACTCTTCACTTTAGATCAGGCTAAAGTGAGATCAAGGGGGAGACCCTTACTAGCCAATGAGGGATAGCGAATCAACACAAGACACTCTAAAGGTTACGAATGATGCACAAGAGAAAATCTTAGTGGAAGAAATCTAGATTTACGGAAACGTAGTGGTTTGTGGGAGTTAGACATCGGTTGAAGAGGCTTAGGAAAAATAGAGATTCTCAACCATAGAAGAAATGTACCACTATGAAATTTAGGAATGCATATCTAGATGGATCTAGTTCATATGAAGAATACCCAAATTCGATCTACCTAGGGTTTGAGCAAATGAGGCCAATGGACCCAAAATAATAGATCCGGGTGTTAGATGACTATATCTAGGTGCTTGATGAATAGATCTATGAAATTTAAGGGGGTTCAAGCATACCCAACTGATAGATATGAAAAATGGACCAAAAACCCAAGGAGGGCATCCCACCTAGAGGAGACTAGTGCTAGATCCAGGGGTAAATGGAGTCATATTAAGTTGAAAATTTAGATATAGTGTCTTTAAAATTATTCCAAAGTGGGTTTTGATGGTTGTACTCAAATAGGTACCCGATCTATCAGATCTAGAAAATGAGGGTTTTAACAATGAGGGTTTTAATGGTGACAATTGGAATGGATCCAAAAACAACAACAAAAATTTGAAACACACCTGGAAATGCTTGTGGCCGCCTTGTAAATTGATGATCTTCCCAAATCAAAGCAATCTAGAGTGAAATCCAACCACCCCAAGTGAAATCTCTATGCTCCAAGATAGCCAATGCGCCCCTCCTGCCAAAAACGATCAAGATTTAGAATCGATCTAGACAAGAAGTAAACTATACGGCAAGAAAGAGGAATAAAAAAGCATCAATATGATCACAAGATACAATATAAATACTCCCTGATGCAAGACGTATTGAGCAGGAGAGGTGGAGTCTCCCCACAATAGCACCCCCTTCAAAAACATCCTCCTTCTCTACCATATGGCCCTTGCAAAAAAATGGTTATGGAAAGAGCTTTATCCACAATGGTGTCGAAGAGAAAATACTTTACAATCACTTGCAAGAACATTCATCAAAGCTTCCAAGAGTTTTTGCAAAAATATTTTATTAAGCCGGAAATCCAAGAGCCCAAGTGTGCCTTTACAATGAGGGGGGTCTCTTCCTTAAATAGAAATGAGAGAGACCAAAACCCTAACCACTTTTTGAATGAGTGGTGGAGATCAACAAATATAGCAATAATAATCAATGGCTAAGATGAGCCAGAAATACAATACACTAATCAACTCACAAATAGAGGGGGGCGCACTCACTAAATCGCCCAAGGGGGACGTACCACATGACGAGTGACTAAGACACATGATAAAATCACATGGTGGGGCTAGGAGGTAATCATATCCTTCACTATCATGTCCCCATGGCACAATAATAAATAATATGACCATATAACATCATAAAGTGACCAAAAGACCAAATCGTGCCCCCCTCAAAAACATAATAAAATATCCAAATAATAGCCCAGAGTGTGTGTGGACCCCACTGAATGCTACAAACTATGCTGGAAGGTGTGGGATGCATCACAAAAATCCTCTGAACAAACCTCATGCCAATTCCTTGCCTCAATTTCCCAAATCGATTTCCTTAGTGACCATTTATTCCATTTTTTATCCTAAGAAAATCACCTGTAACATAATAAAATGCCTATACCTCTCTTCCTGGTACCCCGGGCACAAATATGACTACATCAAAATTTTTGGGGGCATGGTAATATGGTAACAACAAGTGACTAGACACCATACTCCCTCTCCAGCGCCCTAGGAAATCCAAATAAATCACAAAATGTGCTGACATGCCATTTATAATGGAAATTATGCAATAAAGTGATAATCTAACTGTAATCTCATCCGAAAGTCCCTGAAACTGATATATGATTGTACCAATAGACTCAGAAGGCCCAAATGTAGTAGAGCTGAGTACTCATACATCATGTGACCACCTCGATAATCATCTGTAAGCTCAACCATGCCCGGACAAAAAAAAAGGTCTGTAAATAATAATAATAATAAAAATCCATCAAACCATCACATAAAACGTGTGTATGATGCATGGAACCATCAAATGGGCATCATAGGACCACAAATAATCAATCTCGAACATCATCGGTCCAACTCATCTCGGATCCTGCGGTTGACTTGGTCAAACTGGGTTGACCAAGTCAAAACTGATCAAAATATTGACCCAAGCTCAAACTGACTGATGTTGCAAGTGCAAATGGATAAGATATGCTCCTTTAATTATTTCAATAGAAAGACTAAAGTATAAAGTAGCATTTCACTAGTGTTTAATCAATAATACATCAAATATAAGTTTATATTAAAACAATCAATTACTAAGAGGAAGACCCTCAAGTGTATACTCAATTTATGGACATGACCATTTTGCTAGAAATGGGTGAAGGTCGAAAAGACAAGGCTAGGCTAAGGGAATGACTTTACAATCTTCAACACTGTGACATTTTGGATACGGGAAAAAGGGAAAATCACTTAAGCATATGTTGGACAGAAAACACACAAGGAATGGCAGTGTCTCACAAATGGAATAAGTTGATTTGAGGAGTGCCTATTCAACTTTAGCAAATGTCTACAGCTCACATCCAAGCTGGAACCAACTCCAGGAGGATCTTTTCTAGAACCACCATGACTAGGTGCACAACTAACCGCAACTCGAGGTTCTAGGGGACACTTATAATTAGTTGTCTCTTACTCCATATCACATCCCAACCCATAGATTCCGTGAGGAATTAATCATTACGTGTTTATTATGGCCAACAATATTTAGATTTAGCATACATTTAACCACAGCTTTTTAGGCCTTGTGACTCTTTGGATTTTGCATGTGCTTAGAAGCACAAAAAATTGCAGCTTTTTATCTAGGGTGCTTTAAATTTCATTTCATAGCCCTCTTTCATTGTGCTTAGAAGCACAGTTTTGATTTATAATCATGGGCTTGCATAGAAGATATAACAATCAATCACATATGCATGTAATGATGGTAGTACAATTTGCTTCAAGTCTAGCTGACAAAACTCAGACAACTAGGGGGATCATCCACAATCAGGTTCAAACATCGAGGGAAACCGACCAGAGAGGTCAAGGCTTCAAATCCAACTCACCTAAGCTCTGGAACCAACACCAGCGGGTTCTCCTAGCCCAAAAGGATCAAGGCTTCGGTAAGTTCTATTGCACAACTCAGAGCCGAGACACAAAACAACATGGAGTCTATCCAACATAGAGGCATAAGTGGGGGAGTCCTCCATATCACAAGTTGAAGTGTAAGTCAAGGTAAAATCAAATACGAAAGAGAAATGATGGATGGGGAAAAGTGACAGGTGATGCCATAACTGACAAGCCATAAATGTTGGGAATGACCAAGTCCATTCTACTTAAGAGGGTGAGACCAACGAGTATATACAATAAATTATGATTCCAAGTAATTAGACCACTTTAATTCCAAACAATCAACCAATAACCATATCTATCTATATAATATCGCCTCATCATGACTACTAGACACCTAGTCAAGCTGCTAAGATAAGTAAAATAGCACAATAAAAGTATCCAATGCACAATCATATACCTGCTGGATCATATACCTGTATCTATCATCTTGACCATCAATCGTCACTGGAACACTGCTATTGTATAACTCTGGGCATGATCCAGATGGCTATCGGTGGCCACCCACCTATTCCACTGGCTCAAAACAGTTTCCCATTTTGGCAATTTTCTAGTAATTTTTCTATGGTTTTTCAGATCCCAAACTTCTGTGGCCGTTTTTAGGCCCTAAATGACGTTTTTGGCGATTTGGGGGGGCAAATGGTTGCTAAAGGCATGCAGTTGGCCCTATTCAAAAGTTGTAAATCTTGGATAGACCTTTCCAACAGGCTATCGAGCGCCCCAAACAGAGATTGTATGCAAAAGTTATGACCCTGAGAAGTTGACTGTTCAACTAACCACCTTGGGGCTGCAAACTTTATGACGAAGCATCTTCCAGGGTTAGGTTTTTGGATGTTTGGGATTCTTTCCCTCATGCTTATGATAAATAGGCCCTTTCGGCCTCTTTTTGTATTCAGCTTGTTACGAATGAGCATAGTGGCCACATATCTTCTTAGAGATAGCTACCACCATTCCAGCTATTGTATTTTACAGTCTGTTCTATTTCCGCTATTTAATAGAATGTGTGTTTACTGTATCACTGTGTTCTTTGCAATATATCTCTGTATATGCTCTTTTATTTCATTCCCACATAAATCTGGATCAGGGCACTATCACATTGCTCTATATGGAAAAAATCTGTATCACTGTGTTCTTTGCAATATATCTCTGTATATGCTCTTTTATTTCATTCCCACATAAATCTGGATCAGGGCACTATCACATTGCTCTATATGGAAAAAAATGGTCACCTCAGTCATCAAATCTAAGGTCATGATGCTCAATCTTGGCACAAGGCTATCATGTCTGCTCTGGGGCTACTCAAAACATGAGTTATCATCAAAAGTACTGCTCATCATAAGCTGATCTCATAAAAAATGTGTAAAGGACTGGCTCAAAAATATACAGGAAACTGCTATGCAATCATGGTAGCTCGTCTACTATGGATGTGATAACAAGTGGATTGGTCCTTCCTTAGACTGCTTCTCTTCAATGCTGGTCTAGACTATTTGGTGACTCAATGGATTATGAGGTGTGTAACATAGGTGAATTTCGTGGAATTGATCAATGGGAGTCCTACTCCCTTCTTTAAGTGTTTGAGGGGACTGCGACAGGGGTGTCCCTTATACCCCCTTTTATTCTTCCCGGTCATAGAAGGTTTGAGCCGCTTATTCACCATGCAAAATCAGAAGGGAAGATTAAGGGATTAAAGGTCTATTCGTGCCATTATATTACACATCTTCTGTTCATCCTCCTTTTCGGTATCGGGCATCATAGCGAGTGGCTACACTACAAATCCATGTTGGACCTCTTCAGTCTTGCATTAGGTATGATGATCGGTTATCCCAAATCCTGTTTTTTTCATTAAATATCACGAAAGCTCTCCATGATCAGGTCAGAATAGTCTTCCCTTTGGAGGTTCAAGATTTAAATCAAGGTTTGTATTATTTGGACTTTTTTCTAAAGCTAAATGACTACAGAGTGTCATATTGGCACTGGTTAATTCACAAGATTGAGACAAAACTTGCCTCTTGGACACTTAGAAAGTTGTCTATGAGCGACATATTGACTTTATTGAACTCAGTTCTCCTAAATTTGCTAGTGTATTGGCCCTCTCTAGCCAAAGTTCCTCATTATATCCTTCAGAGGACTAGACAATTTTTTTAAAATTTTCTTTGGAAGTATTCTCCGGAGAACAAAGGTTATCACTTGGTGGCCTAGGAGAGGATTGCATTGCCAAAAGAACATGGTGGTTGGGCAGTCTGGAATATTTTATGGGTTTACTCAGCCTTACACCTGAAAATCCTATGGAGAGGCTTATTCGAAAACGAACTCTGGGGAATGGTCATTAGAGATAAATATCTAAACCAATCCATGGTTATAGATTGGATCAGAATGAATTCTAAAAAGCCTTGGCATTGCTCCACTATTTGGTCTAGTTTGGTAGATACCTTCCCGTTACTCAATCGTCGATTGGCGTGGCATGTTGGCCATCGGAAGGGTGGGTGTGGATCCCATCATTGGAATAAATCAACTGGTTACACTCTCTGATCAGACTCTACGTGTTTTACACCAGAAAGAAAAATATTTTCTTAACCATGCACACAACATGATGATAGACTCGGATGTGGGATCCTATTGGTATAGTGTTGATGACTTAAATCTTACTATGGCCGATTATATTGAGTGGGATGGTTATGTTACTGCACTCACACATGTTGGCATTAGACTAATTGAAGGTAATGACCAACTTGTTTGGGATTTTAGGAATACTTCGGGGGATATTACTACTTGGCAGGCATACAACGCCATAACAACCACTTCTCAGCACCCTTTACAATGGTGGTGGCACAAGATTATCTGGAAATGGGTGATCCTGGTCAAAATCAGATGCTTTATGTGGATGGCCTTGCAGAACCGAATCCTCATAGGTGAGAACTACTAGCGTTGTGGTGGATTTGGACCTACAAGTTGTCCTTTTTGTTACTCGACGACTGAAACTGTGGACCACATTTTTGCACAATGCTCAGTCACTTTACAAATTTGGGACAAGGTCACCACAAATCTTCAGATTGAGGGACATTGGTCATAATTTAGGTTCACTAGAATATTATCTTTCACACTGGCATCGATGCTTTAAGCCTCTTATTTCCTTTCCCACTCATTTCTTATGGGGGCTATGGCTCTACATGAATTCGATTTTATTTGATGATACCAATTACTCATTGATTGGGGCCATTAGATATGTGACACACTTTGCTATAGGGGTTTCTTTGGGAAGAATGAAGCAAACTCCTGCACTGGTACTATTTCCTAAGTTAAATCCTCATTTTCCAGTGGCTTTTTTCGACGGAGAGGAATAGGGAGGCACTTATGGAGTAGGTTGTTATCTATTGGTGAATAGGGGACTTAATTATGAGATGAGCCTGGGATGTGGTGAGGGTAGTAATACCTGTGTGAAACTTCTAACATGCTGGGGGTCATTGATGCTTTCCAAGAGTAAGGAACACAATAAGCTACAGCTAGTCGTGGACTCCTCTTCTATTATCAATTGGCTAAAGGGATTTCGGCGTCTCCAGATCCTTCTTTTGGAACATTGGAAACTTCGAGTTCAGGACACTATTGGCTTCTTTGAAGATATTAGCTTCACACCTGTCTCAAGGACATACAATTCGAAAGCAAACTACCCGTCAAAGGCTAGGCTGATATTGGATGAGGGCTGGGCTCACCTGCGTGGATATCATAACCACTTGATTATTGAAGACATCATACTTTGGTTATATTGATCATATATCCACTACTCTCTCACCTGGAGTCATAGTTTTTTGACTAATTTGATGTAATTATGTTTGTTTTTTAAAGTCTTTTGAACATAACCAGAGCATTTAGTACTGCGATATCATGTAACTATGTGTTATAGTTAGGATCTACCAGATCATTATGCTTTAGTTTTTTTGTATGAAAATTAGTATACAAGCATACTTGTTACTATCCATAAGGACTAGAATTATTGTAGTTTCTTTGATTCAAACTAATGAATAGCAAAAAACTTTTTTCTTTTGGGAAAAACAAGAAAGACAAATAAATAAAAAACATATCACTTTGTATTCCCTTAAATTGTAAATAACATTTAAGCAATAATCATTGTTCTCTGAACAATGATAATAAGTAAACATAGTACATCAAAATAGTAATTTCAAAGCACCAAACTCGTTTTTTTTAATTGAATGAACATAAAATTTACATTGTATTGCATACCACACAACCACCTTAAATTACAAAATACATTATATGTTATACACAAAATGACTATTAAAAGATGACACCTTTGGAAGTTTCATACTAACCTAGTTTTAGAATTTACAGATAGAGCTTTAATTCTTACCACAAAAATCAAACATGATTGTATGCCTCAGCATAGTCTTCATAAAATCTTAGCATGGTTCATCCTTGTTTACCTTACACTATGTCATGAAAAATCCTTGTCAAACCCTTTTCCTTATCATTTAGACCCCTATCATTTTAGAAGAACAAATATGCTTTTTATAATGAAAAATCCTTGTCTAATCCTTTTCCTTTCATTTAGGCCCTCTATAATTTAGAAGAACAAATATGTCGTTCATACTAAAATATAAGAAAGGTTATAAATACTACACCCTAGGGATACTTGTTGGAAACTACTAATAACCAATCAAGGCATAACTAAGAGCGGGTACATACAATTTATGTCTTGCTCAAGGCATAACTAAGAGCGGGTACTTACAATTTATGTCTTGCCCATTGCATTTTCTTTAAAGTGTAACCAATCAAAGCATAGCTAAGAGTGCGTACATACAATCTATGTCTGGTCCATTACATTTATTTTCTTTAAATTTTAATCAATCAAAGCATAGCTAAGAGTGGGGCTATTTTGATGGAGCAACACAAGGGACTCCATCCCGCGGGGGTGTCGGTGGTGTCATCTATATCAACCCTCCTCACTGGTTCAAATTCGCTGCATCCACTGGTAATTGCACCAACAATCGTGCAGAGCTTTTGGCTTTGAAATTTCTTCTTCATGCAGCTATTGCTAGGGATGTCCAATGCATACAGATCTTCGGGGATTCATCCCTCATCATTCAGTGGAGGAAGTCAAGATGGAAGCCACAAAATATCATGTTGACACTCATTTATGAGGAGGTTACTAGGTTGGCTTCTTCATTTCTACAGATCTCTTTCTGCCACATTTATAGATAACGAATCAGGGGTCAAATAGACTATCTAAGAGGGGTCTGTTACTTGGTGTTGGTTTATGGCAGACTTGGACAAAAGATCTTGATCATGCTATGCAATATGGTCCAGGGCCTATTGTGTTTTGATCCTATGTACTGATGTTCTGTAATATATGGTTTTGGATACCATGATCTCTATTATTTTGATCTTTTGATCGATGCCCTTGGATGTTTTAATACATCTGTCTTTTTTATATATGTTATGATATGTGATGTAAGTCAATATCGAGAGACCTATGCGGTCATGTAAAATGTCTCTACTTTATGTAAAGCAGGACCGCACTTTTTTTCATGGAAAAAAAAGCTAAGAGTGGGTACATACAATCTATGTCTTGTCCATTACATTTCCTTTAAATTTTTTGAGATGATTGTTAAAGAATTCATTCTTATTGTTATTCTAATAATTTTTATTTTTTAATTATGTTGTTTATCATCTTTTAGGACCAAATCCTTTTGATTATGAAGGGATATTAATTTCATTTATCTTCTAAATTTAGATGATCATTTTCTTCACCAATACCTTTAAGATTGATTTTTTTTTTTTTTTTTTCATTTCAATCCATTTCATATGTTGTTTTCTCCACGAGGGAGGAATATACAATAAGAGAAAATGGCAATTTTCTCTGTGATAACAATGTTACCATTTCCCTTACCATATTTTATAGTTTTTGTTGTTAGGTATTTATTTTTCTTCTTCATATTCCATCATCTTGGTGAAGTTTGCCTTTTTTTTCGAATGATAGTGCTCCTCAAGACATTTCCACTGAGTGGGTTTGTGATTATGCTTTCGATTTTTCTCCCTAGTTGGTTTCTTGGGAGCCCTGTTAATATTCTAACTTGGCTTTGGGAAATATGTTGTTGAATGTCCATAATCAAAGTATGATGCACATCTAAAAGCTACCCACTCATAATATAGCTCTTGCTAGACTTTGCCCGCTACCTAAATCATGATACGATTTTTACATAGACCACTTGTGAAGTCCACTTCTATACACAATCTAGTCTAGGTTGTAATATGTCTACTACAAGTTCTAAGGGAGCATAATGGAAACTTCCCTAAAGCATTTCCAATGGAAACCAATGAGTTAGTTCCCCCAAAATGCAAAGGCATATTGAAAACTTTGACCCACATTGGAGTTGAAGTTAATGAATATGTAGATGAATTAAAAACGAGATTAAAGTTTCATGCATATATATGAAGCATACTCTCCTTATCTCAAGTAGATTCAAACTCCATGATGAAAAACCTACAAATACATGCTTCCTCATGGACAAGGGGTTTCCAAATATGAAATACATGCTTCCTCATGGACAAGGGGTTTCCAAATATGAGAGATCTACTTGTGTAGAATCATGAATCTAGACTAGAAACTATTGAAACGATAAATAAACCCAGATTTTATAGTTTCTTGCATGATCTAGGGCTTCTTTATTAAGGGAGATGACACAACATGAGCCTACCTTACCGATATGAAGCGACCCACGAGGTGGGGGAATTTTGTAATAAATACGTGGGCTCGCTTTCCGCAAGCTAACTAAAAAAAGATTCCCTCTTTGAAGGACGAACGAGGGGGATCTACTCTCTCTTTTGGGGTAGAAAATAAGGTATTGCTCCAACAATTATCCCAAAAGAGGGTAGTTTAATCGGGATCTTCAAATTATCAAGAAACACTTTGGACATAGATGAAGCAATAAGATTTACCTAAAGTAGGGGGTGTCATCAAGAAAGAAAGAGTGCACTAATAGGTGGAAATAAGAGAGAAAACCCTACCCAAATAATGTTGTCATCAAGCCATATCTCTTTTTATTTTTATTTTTTACATCTAAACCATTTATTATATCTACACATTCAATTAATAATTATTATAGTTGCAAAATCCTTTTGCCTTCTAATCCATGCACTTTATGCATTGTAAAGAGCTCTATAAATTGAAAATAATGTTTTCTTCGACATCTCTTCCATTTATTTGTGATAAATCTAAAACAATTTTTCACCAATAGGATCGAGGTGTTTTACAACTTAGTATTGGGGAGATGTTGTCACAATGTAAGATTACAAAAAAAATAGTAATTAAAAAAATTCATGTCAACTCATAAAATAAAAAATTAAAACCAAATGAAAAGTAATTAAAAAAATCTATATCGACTCATAAATAAAAAATAAAAACCAACATAGATCCATCTTAAACCTGAATCTATGAAACACCAAGAAAGATCAAATTTATGGAGGTGTAAATTTTTTTAGATATATAAATATAAAACCATAGGAAAATTGAATCATCCCCTAAATACCTAAATAACTAAGAAATACTCATTTTATGTAATTTTCATTTATTAGGGTTGGCCCATTGTAATTTAACATGACGAGGAGGGCCAAATTTTTGGTCACTTCGTGTTCACAAAGAACTGTCCTTAACGTCTAACCCCTTTGGGATCCTATTAAGCTAAGGGGAGTCTGCTAACCAATGTCGTAATTGCAACTATTACTTCAACATACTTACAACAAAGGTTGTTCACACAGAAGAGTGCAGGTCACCATTAACATGATAAAACTCATGGAATCTTCAGAGTAAATTGAATGCAGCCGATTTGTTAAAGTCTCAATCGGTCTCGGATGGCAGACACCCATATGCTTTTTTCCTTGGTTGGCAGACACCCATATGCTATAAGGCAGGTACTGAAGCATTTTTTTTCAAAATTTTCAGATACGTTGAATTTGGTTGATTTCTCCACGAATCTGTAAATGTAAAATACACGCTTTAGGGTTTTCCGTTCCCGCTTTTGTGTGGGTTTCGTGTGATGGATTCCTGAGATTTGTCCAGAAATTGAATGCTGGCGTTCAGCATTCCCCTCAGAGGTTTTCAAATTGGTTTTGCTGGCATTCAGCATTCCCCTCAGAGGTTATCAAATTTGTTTGTTCAGAAACATGATGTGGTCATGACTCTGGTTTCCAGATTGGCATTGTTACTTTCACGGATCTCTGAAAATATATATGTGGGCACGGTTTCTCTAAATTTTTTTCCATTGCCACGGGCTTTTATTGTCGATTTGTGCTGAGATTACGTGTGCCAAGGGCATTTTCTCACTGATATGTGCAGAATTTGATGTAGGAATGCCTTGTTTTACTCTAATTTGTTCAGAATTTAATGTGGGCATGCCTTGTTTCATATATATTTTGGCATGCATTGTTTCATGTGTATTTTCTTAGAGTTTGATGTGGACATACCTTGTTTCAGATGTATTTGCTTAGAATCTGATGTGGGCATGCCTTGTATAATACTGGTTTCGGCAGGATTTATGTGGGTATAGCAATGCTGTTGATTAATGCAACAGTTTGAACGAAGGCATTGAACAATTCATGCTCCTGTTGGACAGGACTAACGCGAAACTCGAAACCTCTTATACATGGATATGGATCCTTAACCAGAAGACGAAAAGGAGATCTTCGTCAAGGCAACCAATATCATTAGTTTTTCGTTCCAATACCTTGTTAATAGATAAGAGAGAAGGTAATGGCGTCAGCAGCAGCAGAAGATGAACTGGGTAAAGGAGGGGTTGCGCCAATTAGCTTTGGAAGCAAAGACATGGTAGAGCAGATCATGAACCTCACAGATGTAGGTTCTATGACCCGGTTGCTGCATGAATGCATTGCTCATCAGAGAGGCATTGATGAAGAGTTGGAAGCGTTGTTGTCGCAGCGCCATGAACTGGAGAAGAAATTAAGTGGTCTCCACAAATCTTCTGAAGTGCTGGAGATTGTGAAGGCTGATTCAGATCAGATGCTCTTAAGTGTAAGCTCAACATGTGACCTTGCAGATCATGTGAGTGGCAAGGTGAGGGAGTTAGATCTTGCCCAGTCTCGGGTTCAGTCCACTCTTACAAGAATTGACGCCATTGTGGAGAGGGCGAATTGCATAGATGGTGCTAAACAAGCCCTTGAATCTGAGGATTACGAGTCTGCTGCCAAATATGTAGAGACATTCTTGCAACTTGATGCAAAGTATAGTGACTCCATTGTCACAGGTTCGGAGGGAGGTAGGGAAACTGCAACAGAGCAGAGAAACCAGCTTCTTGAGTCGAAGCAAAAGCTCGAGGGTTTAATCAGGAAAAAGCTCACCAATGCAATTGAAGAGCGGGATCATTCTACTGTTCTGAGATTTATCAAGCTTTTCCCTCCTTTGGGTCTCGAGGAAGAAGGGTTGCAGGTGTACGTTTCATACTTGAGAAAAGATATTGCTTTAAGGTCTAGATTGGAGTTTGAAGGGTTAATGGATATAGCGGAGCAGTCCATGGGGCGAGCAGGGGTGCAGACTCAAGCCGACTTTGTAGGCTGTTTGACAAATCTTTTCAAGGATATTGTCTTGGCAATTGAGGGGAATGATGAGATTCTCCGGAGTCTTTGCGGTGAAGATGGGATCGTTTATGCGATTTGGGAGCTGCATGAAGAGTGTGATTCGAGAGGCACTGTGCTTCTAAAGAAGTATATGGATTACAGAAAACTAGCAAGATTAGCATCAGAGATTAGTTCACAGAATAAGAATTTGATATCAGTGGTAGGAGCGCCAGAAGGGCCAGATCCAAGAGAGATTGAAATATTCTTGGAAGAAATGCTGTCATTAACCCAGTTAAGTGAGGATTACACTCAATTTATGCTGACAAAGATGAGGGAACTGGGATCCGTGGATACCCAACTTAGTCCACGTGCTACCAATGCATTCAGAAGTGGTGCATTTAGTCGTGCAGTTCAAGAGTTGATAGGATTTTATATCATCCTTGAAGAATTTTTCATGATGGAGAATGTGAGAAAGGCCATAATGATTGACGAGTTTATTCCTGATGGGCTTACTACTTCAATGGTGGATGATGTATTTTATGTGCTGCAAAGTTGTTGCAGAAGGGCCACATCTACTTCTAATGTCCAGTCTGTACTTGCAGTGCTTAATGGTGCTATCAATTTGTTAAACAATGAATTCCAGGAGGCTTTGCAGAGGAAGATAAGAGAACCAAATTTGGGTGGCAAGCTGTTCTTAGGGGGTGTAGGGGTGTCCAAAACAGGCACTGAAATTGCAACTGCTTTAAATAATTTGGATGTTAGTAGTGAGTATGTGCTGAAGCTCAGGCATGAAATTGAGGAGTGCTGCACAGAGGTAAGCTATTTATTATTAATTTATTTCGTTTAGTCTCAATCATATGCTCCCTTTGTGTTGGATAACACTGCATTGGTATACTGCGTTTAGATTTTGCATTTTACCTTAAAGAACCTTGAATATGTGATCCATTGTTTTAACTCTCAATCGGTTCTAGTTTGCTTTCATTTTTTTTTGAGTTGTTGAAACTAATTACTTTGACCAGAAATCCATTTTCTCTCGTTAAAGTTTGTTGTTGAACCTAATTACTTATACCATAAATCCATTTTCTCTTGTTAAAGTTTGTTGTTGAACCTTTGTTTATCTTTCCATTTGCATTAGATCATTCCATTTTTGCACTGAAAGTAAATTTCTAAAATTTTGTAATTACTATTCTTCATTACAGGCATTTTCTGCACCAGCTGATAGAGAAAAAGTTAAGTCATGCTTGTCAGAGCTGGCAGAGACCACCAATGCCTTCAAACAAGTTCTGACTGCAGGCTTAGAGCAACTAGCTAGCAGTATAACTCCCCGTCTCCGTCCAATCATGGATGCTGTTGCCACAATAAGCTACGAATTATCTGAAATACAATACGCTGAAAACGAAATAAATGATCCATGGGTTCAAAAGCTGCTGCATGCAGTTGAGACAAATGTAACTTGGCTGCAACCAGTCATGACAACAAATAATTATGACTCTTTTGTGCATTTAATCATAGACTTTATCGTTAAAAGGTTAGAAGTGATAATGACACAGAAGAGATTCAATCAGTTGGGTGGTTTACAGCTTGATAGAGATGCTCGAACACTTGTTGGCCACTTTTCTAGTATGACACAAAGAACTGTTCGGGATAAGTTTGCACGACTTACACAAATGGCAACTATCTTGAACTTAGAAAAAGTCTCGGAGATTTTAGACTACTGGGGAGAGAACTCGGGGCCTATGACATGGAGGTTAACACCTGCTGAAGTACGAAGGATTTTGAGTTTAAGAGTGGATTTCAAGCCTGAAGCTATTGCTGCTCTTAAATTATAATCATGTTATAACAGCCAACAATGTTGAAAGTTCTGTTCACTTTTTGGAAATCCCTTATTTTCCAAGCATTTAACTGCTGCACCCCTAGTTTTATTTCCAAAAATAGTCTGGTTTCAAGACAAAAAAGCTACTCACAGGATTTCTGTTTTTTGATCGGTTGGACAAGGGAAGAAAGTTATCTTGGCAAAAAACTATCATTGGAACTAAGAATTATTTGTCTCAGAAAAAGCTTCATTGTAACTTAGAATTGGCAAAGCATGATCAGGAATAAATGATGAGTTTGGTTGACCCCTGCCAACAACACTAATGTACTTTTCACGTGCTAGCCAGGGTTCAGGCATATCATTCTTCTGAAATTGGTAGGTACTGAATTCTTTTTATGATTCTCTGTTGCCTCTTTCTTGTTATAATTTATATATATATACTATATAGTTAATGCCTATTTTTATGCATGCGTGTTGTAAGATTGTCTGACTTGAAATATTTTCAAAGCAAATTTGCTTTTGTGACTCATTTTTGTGTGCCCTTATGATGTAAGACATTATGTATTAGTAGAATATGTTTTGTAAGTTGTGACTTTGTACAAAATTCCCTTTATGGAATAAATACGGTGAGCTTTAAGGACTTAAGTGAACCAAATGTAATACTACAATAAAATTTCCACAGCAACAAATTGAATTCTTTAAATCTTTCTTCTATGTGCTTGATAGTATGACTACTAATCTAAAAGCGTCAGCTGAGGTTGAATGAATAAAAGGCAAAGTTGAGTTGGTGCCAAATGCACATGTGGAAATACTAAATAGTCAATGATATCCTGTTTATAAGGAGCTTTTAGTTTCTTACGATTCCCAAACTTTTTTTTTTGGGAGTTGTGAACAGTCAGATTTCTTTTAATGTGCAGTAGCCATTACTGCTAGATATTTTATGGAGCATGATATTGGTAATGTTAATAATCAGCTGAGTATTGCTTCCAAATGTGTCTTATTTCTCTGTGCAGTAGCCATTACTGCTAGATATTTTATGGAGCATGATATTGGCAATGTTAATAATCACCTGATTAGTATTGCTGGCAATTGGGTGTTATTTTTCCAAATAACACACATTTGATAGCAATACTAATCAGCTGGTTATTAATATTACCAATATCATGCTCTCAACGAACTTGAAGAAACATGAATCTGGATGACTGCTCTCTTCTGTACTTTGAACTCTCTTCAGAATCTTCAAGGTGAAATGCTTCTATACAAGGAACACTGCATCAACAACCTGATAACCTTCTTTGTCCCTGAAAATCTTCTCACACCACATCATGAACTGTTCAGGACTTACTGCAATAATGAGCTCATCTCTATACAGGGCCAAGGCAAGTGTTCTGGATCTATCAAATAACAAATTGAAATCTGCACTAGACTTGGAACAACCCAACACGAGTACAATCTCATTGATACTGAAATTCTTAATTGGTGTGCATGCATCAGTCCATCTAGGGCAACTTTTTCTTCCTGGGATAATCCTCTGACATTGGGAGTAATTGGCATATGAGTCTCATCAAGGTCAATGACCTCTTGTTGAGAGAATTCTTCTGCAACAAGTTACAACCTTATCTGGGTACTCTTCCATACTTCTATCAGCTGCAATCAAGGAATCAATCATTGATTCCATAGTCGGTTCTGTAGCTGTCTCCTCAGGGTCAGATAAATCCTCTTTGATCATGGCATCCTACCGTACCTAGTCAACTGGATCTGCAAATAGCTTGTAAAGGCCACCTTCTCACACTCCTTTGGCCAAAACTAAACCAAATGCATGGCTGCTGTCTCTGATGGTGACTTGCTGACCATCAAACTTAGCCAAATAGTAATACTGTAAAGCTGTCATGCAAGAAACTGAATTCAGACTCTCGTTAAATCAGGAACAAACAAGACAAAATCTAACTTAAGACCATCACCTGAAGGCATTCGGAAAGATATGGAACCCAATCCCTTCATAAGATACATGGCATCACCACAAACTCCACATGCATTCCTCCCTCGTGCTCTTGAAACCTGTTGAAGATCTTTGTCATAAGTCATATGTGATGAAGCTTCTCTCTCTACGTACCATCGAACTCCTGAAACTGTGTGTGTGGAAAGACTGGATACCATGGCAATTTGGGTATCTAGCTTGCCATTCAAATCATCCATACTGGAAGCATTTGCATTCTCTGCAAATTCCTATTGTTGTTACTTACCCTTTCGGACTTTCCCTTCTTCCTCTTAGGACATTGAGAGGCATAGTGATCATGCTTGTCACATGTGAAGCACTTGATATGACTCAAGTCTTTCTTCCCCTTACATGAAGACTCTGATTCTTCCTCCTTGCCCTTCTAACCCCTTCTAGGTCCTCCTTTTCTATATCCTCCCCTAACCTTCCCAATGAGGGGTAGGTTTGTGACATTGTCCTCATCCTTCTAACTGGTTGAGACTTGCTCTAGTTTCGTTTTCTCTTCAATGAAAGCATCCCACAATTTCTCGAAGTTAGGTGACTTCTTCCGACCATAGATAACCTAGACAAAGTTGTGCCAATATGAATTGAAACCATTCAGGGCAATTCAAACTACCTTGTCATCTTTGACTTCCTCACCATTTGTACCAAGTTGGGTCTCTTTTCTCTGCTAGCTTCATTAGATAGCTAGCTATATGTCTTGCACATGCGGGTTGTGGTGAGCTTGGTCCTCAGCAGCATCTTCCTGGATATGTTCACACTTTGGTACAGGGTTCCCAAGGCATCATACATTTCCTTGGTAGTGCTCTTGGCAGTGATATGAGGAATCAAATAATCCTTCATTGAATCTAGCAAGACTCGCTTTGCATGTTCACTGCATTCTTGGTTTATTCTACTAGATCTATGAGATATGTAGGAGGTCTGGCCTTCTTCTCCATAAGGTACCAAAGGTTCACTGCTTCTAGGAGCTTCTGCAGTGTGGACTTCCACGACACAAAGTTAGAGGCGCCCTCCAACAAGTGACTCTCGCATACTGGGAATGGCCATTACTGCAACTCCACTGGAACAAGCTTCAAGAAATCACTCACTGGATCAACTAGGGTTTCACACCCCACAACTCTTCCCATGTCCACATGTTAATCACTGGCATAGATCTACTTCAGTCAATGAAACTTGGATGGAACACCCACTGAAACCCTCTGATAGCTCTCTTTCCTTCAAGGCTGGTCTCTCCACACATGGAATTCTAGAAGGCTTTGAATACACTACTCTAATTTTTAACCTACCTACTTATGAAAACAGAAAACTGAAATCTCTATCAAAACTGCAATCTGATTTTACTAGGAACTGGAACAGATCAAACTGAAGAAAGTAGCAGCAAGTACATAGATCTGAAACTCAAATCACATCAGTGTACTACTCTTGAAAACAGGGAATACACAGAAAGCTTCAAACTCTACAGTTCATCCTCTGCTTACTACTTTGAAAAACAGAAATGGATAAAACCTATACCCTGGTCTTCTCCTTTATAGACTAGTAGGTACAATAAATCTGGACATGCACAACAGCACTTTAACTGGAGTAAACCTAAACCTTAGATCTATTCCCGGCCTTGGGATAAGTGCCCTCAACCTGAATAAAAGATATATTCCTAGGAAAGTGCACCCACTAGGAAAGATGGCAAGTATGCATGCATGCATCTCTCTCTTCTAGGGATCTATGCCCCATATATTCTTAGAATCTTCCCACATGCAAAGCACCCTAACTCACTGTGTAGGCAACTACTAACTAAAGCACAACTCACAAATAGAATTTAACTGTTAAATATGAAACATCATCTAAACTAGAACTGAACAGATGATGGCGCATGCATGCACCCTCTATCTTTCTCTCCTCCATAAATGCTCCTGCGCCCTCATTACTGCTGAAGGGAGGGCATACTGCCGCTGTTGTCATTAACAATGTTTTAAAACTTGGACTCAGACTTAGAATTGGCATAAAATACATAAAATATTAAATTTTTAATGGAAAAAAATATTTTAATGATTCCAAACAATTAGAGACAAAATATGCGAAGTTCGCTCATGTATATACCATGTAAGAGTGAATATATCAAAATGGCATCGAGGGCAATACATATGTGAAACAGAATACATAATCAACAAAGCTTTAAATGGCCTTTAGAATCCAAAACACAATGTGCTACAAGCCTGCAAGGTACTAGCCTACTACATATCATTGATCAACATGATCAATCATGAAACTTATCACCATTGTTGGAAACAGAATCCTCGGCATGAGGTATAGGACCATCCTTTGGCATATCTATTTTATAACAAGTCTATATTTCGTAGGTGGCATGTAGTCGAAAAGTAGGGTGACATCTAAGTTGCACGAAATGTGGAAATGTGTACAAGTTTCGGAAACGGGAACAATTGGAAATGTGACACCCCTCAAAATGGGTACGTCAGGGGGAACACGGTATAATATATATATATATATATATCATCTTACAATAAAATACGAATGATGAGTTAATTTGTAGGTAGGTTTAGAAACGGTTTAGAGGTTAATTTGTTTTCATTTTTCATAAACTAGGGTTTTTTAGACCTCCCATGGGTCCCAAGCTGCTCATGGGCCGTTGGGGGTTTCCTAGAAGTTTCCGAGTTTCTGCAATTTTCTGGTACTGGTATGTGGGCATTTTAGGAGTTTTGTGCAACACAGGGTGACATTTAAGTTTTTAACATCTTTTTATGGTTTAGTGGACTTGTCTTTAGTTTGGTGTAGTTCAGTTAACTGGAATTCTGAAAACTGCTAACTCAGCTGAATTTTGGATGGGATGTGAAATTCTATTTTCATCATATGAGGTCTAATGAAGTTGGAATCCCTCTCAAACATCCTGAAACATTTAATGATGATATACAAAATTAAAGTAAAAGGGTAAAGTTTTCTTTACCCTTTTACATTAAGAATTTTATATTATCATTCCAGGTTAGCTTGCGTCACTGTCAAGCAAGTTGGTTTTTACCCCAAATAGTGCTATGATCTATAGGAATCCTACAAAGCAGGTTGACTAGACGTTTAAGTAGGTTTAGAGTCTTAGGGTCTAGGTTTCTAGGTCATTTAAAAAAAATGAATTTGAGTGTTATGTGTGTGAGCTGTGCAGTCCCACATTGACTCAGCCGAGTTGACCAGTTTGTACTGAACCGGCTGAGTCATACCTTGACTCGGCTAGTTTGGTACCAAAACAGTCACTTGAACCGGTTCAAGGGCCGAGTCAGCTCGGTTGGGGTTCAACTCAGTTGACTCGGCCAATTTTTTAAACACTAGTCATTAGGGCTTCTGTACAGACGCATAGGATAAAAGACAACCAAAATGCCCCGCTTTTCCGGGTTTTTTGGGATAAAAACCGGTTAAAATTATTGCTGGAAATTGCCATTTTCGTATTTTTGGGATTTTAGCAATTGGGATGGTCTGTCCTAGACTATTTGCCCAATTTTAAAACTACCCAGATCGCCGAAATTGCGATCTGAGCACTCCAAATTGTGATTTGGGCAAAAATTTCTCTGCCGGGTTCCGGCGAGTAGGGGGCGTTTTAGTTAGCCCTTATACAGCTCCCTGTACAGACCTCTGTATGGAATCTCTTCTGGAGTACATGCCAACATACTTTCTCTGCATGTGCCCAGATGTTGTCTGCTTGCTGCTGCCTTTAATGGTGCTCTCCCGGACACTTTCCAAGGTACTAAAAAATTTATAACAAGCCAACTAAACTCTTCTACTTGGTTGATATGTCAATTTGGATGTTGGCCATGCTTATGTGTTGGTTGTTCCCTGCCCACTTTTTGAGGATGTAGCATTTTGTGCTACAGTCTCCATCAAAACTTTTCTTACCTTCGGCACAAACTAGGGTATGCAGCTTTCACTAAATCCATGTCCCAATTTCAGAGTGATCAAAGTGGATGAATCCATGACCTATTGAAACATCTTCTTAAAGGCATTCCTACATATCTAAGATTAATTTCATCTGAAGTCTTAAAACTAGGATACTGTCACTTGAATAGATTAAAGCAGCATACAGATCGAGTTATAGATCAGGGGCAGTTCCTTATCCACTTCTGTTAAAAGCAGCATGGCATCCTCCTTTGTCTTGGCTATGAGGATGAAGACATTTTTCTTCATCCTTTTTGCTATTGTCTTGTCCATCTCTTAGTCCTTATTGGTGCACCATGCAGGAGAGGTTGTTGTTGGTGACGATGAAAGGGATAATTCGATTTAAACAAATTAAGGACTTGAATGAGCATGGCAAGGATATTAGACAGGTTGTAGATATGTGTAAAGGACCAAGTGGTGTAGGATATCTCACATTTGGATGATATGTGTTCAAACTGAAGGTTCAGTGCGCAATGATTTTATTAGAGATTTGTACAACAACAGAATAGGAGGTCATTTTGGGAACAAGATGTACGCATTGCTGGAGGAAAGATATTATTATCTGAGTATGAAGAAGGTCGCTAGATTTATGGCACAATGCAGTGTTTGTCATATGGTGAAGGGAGGGAATCAAAACACAGGCTTGTACACATCATTGTTGATTCCAAGTTGTGCTGGGAAGATATAGTCATTGAGTTTGTACTTGGACAACTGAGAACACATCACGGATTTAGTCCAGTGTTTGCTGTGGTTGAAATGTGTTAGTGTCAGATTTGGCTAGAGACTTATAAGAAATATCCGTGTCTGTGAACTAGCATCGTGCAATTATGACAAAAGAGTACAATAACCTGAGTATTACTAAATGACATAAGTAGTTTCATAACTTAATGTAATTCTTTCTACTATATACAAACAGCTATTTATCTTTTGTAGTAGAAGATTGATGCCATTTTTTAGATGACTCTGTAATGAGCTGCAATTGATTATGATGTTCATTGTTATCTTATGTTGGGTTCGAATGACAACATTTTTGCACTTTTCTATATTCGATACAATGAACTTATGGATGGGTTTCTATGTTTTTTCCCACAAAAAAAATGGGGACCTTTTTCCATTATTCAAAATAAAAAAGATACAATCTGAAGTTTAGCCAGGTTGGGCATAACAAGAGCAGCAAAAGAACATTCATAAATATTTTCTCTTATAAGTTTTTATACCTTCCTACAAGACAGTACATACAACAGAGAAACAAGAAATAAAACAAAACCCATATCAGCACCTGTTACAGGCTGAAATATGCAAACATAAGTAGCCCTCAATCAGTAGATCTGTCTGATCTAGGGAAATTCTTTACACTCTCCAACTGGACACCATTAAGGAACCTGATTGTCTGCTGCATGCCCTCTTGGACAGTCCATCTGCTTCCTCATTGTGGACTCTTCCAACATGGCAACAAGTAATGGATTGGAACCCATCTTTCAGTTCCGGCAATCAGTGGATCTGTTTGATCTCAGAAATTTCTTCACCCTCTTTACAACTGGACACCAATAACGAAAATGATTGTCTGGCATGCACCATCTTGGACACTCTGTCAGCTTCCTCATTATGGATTCTTCCATCATGGCAATATATAATGGATTGGAACCCATTTTTCAGTTCTATATATGATGGTATTTGTGTTATCTATATTTACAGTAATCACATGAGATGGTTGTTGTATAAACTGAATGTCTTTTCCAAAACCTACACATTAATAATTCAAACTCAAGGACAAACAACTTTCATGGTAGCCTCAGGTGAGATTTCACCTCTGATGGTAATATGCCTGTTAAAGTAACAATCCTATACTACATAATGTAGCATCAACGGGTCTCATCTTAAGCGAATATTTGATTCCAATTTGATATTCCTGCACAAATCTATATTAATGAGCATGCACTGGAGACGAACTCATCAGGTCATCTACGAATGGTGGAATAGGAAGTTGATTCCTTTGCTCTATATCTCGGTGACGAGCTCAACATAATACCAAGAAAGTTTTAAAATAGATATTTGTATAATTCATTATGGGAGTCATCTTGGTTGGGTTTCCTAATAACACTACACGTGTGGATAGAATGATTACTTGTAGATAAAGCATGGTAGCACTTACCCTGAGAATCAGACATTGGCTAGATACTTAAAAGTCAATGACTATCTTCAAGGTATAATTATTTCATAGATTATTCAGTTTACAGTTGATAATTCTTCAACAAGCATGTAAATGAAAGAATGTTTTTTTGTATTATATAAATGGGCTATATATGGAACAAGGAATACCTCGGAATAGAAAGGAAAAAGGGCCCTAATAGCCTTGTGAAGTAGAGTGCCCCTGGTCTCCTAGCAGCCCAATGTTCTCCAACTACACGTCACAAGGTGCAAAATCTCCAAGGAAGGTGAAACTAGAATGCTTAAAGGGGATTCTGGGTTTCAATGGAAATTTTGACAGAGTAATAGTATATGATATGTATGGATAAAGATTATGAAATGAGGGACCTTCACATTCAATATATAGGAAAAATGATTGATGGTTTTGGTTTCCCATTGTATTTGATGGCAAAAAAGTGGATGGTTTTGGTGGTTTGTAGTGTTTGGTAACCACTTAGTATTTGGATAGGCATTAGGTTTTCCCCCTTTTTATGGTATTTTATCTTTTCTTGCTTCTTTTTGACTTTTTGGGAATTTTCCTTTATTTTGGGGAATTTTTCTCTTTTCCCATTTTTAAGGAATGTGCCAACTTCCCTCTTTTGTGGAAAGATGAAATATCCAAAATATTAATTATGATCCAATTTAATTTGAAACTTTGGGATTTTATACATGTCAAGGTCAAAGTGGTGGAAATTGAAAGTGGTCCTGATGTAAGGGTATGGTGTGGCTAGGGGATGAGCAAAGTGGACACTTTTTTGGTGTTAACACCCAGGAAGAGTTAACATAAGACATAGTGTTGTAGAATAAGTCCACAACTAACAAGCGGGGACAATATGAACTTTAGCTGATGGGGATTAAAGGAGAACTTCCAGGCAAGGCTAACTTTGGTACTCCAAGGAGAAGGTAGATGAAAAATTTCCTCACCTCATTCAATAAAATCTTTTGGGACCAACCCCCCCCCAAAATGGGGAGGTGTGATTCGAAGTAGATCAATATATAATTTTTCACCCACTTGGAGCTTTCGGGGTCAAAATATTGGTTGAATTGGCTTGTAGGACCATTTTATGTGCATGACTCATTTTGTAGTTTTGGGGTCTGTAATCTTCTAGGGATTGTTTGAGGGTATAAATGGACTTTTTGGGGGGTAAAGAAACCCATATCTAGATCCATGGGCAATGAGGTGATTCTACACTTTGAGACCTTTCCAACGGTCCAAATATTGCCTCAATTAGAGTCTGTATGCAAAAGTTATGCCTCCCACAAGTTGACCTATCCAGTTGACCACCATGGTACCGAGTGGATTCCATGTGAGGTCTCATTTTTCACATATGTGGAGCTAGTTAGTTGTGGAACTTCAAGAACATTATAGAAGGACCAAAAATCTAACCCTAATCGAGATTTGAGGCATGCAAAACCCCTAAAATTAACCATAGATGACTATCAAGCTATGTTAAATACTGAGCCACTAGAAGGAGAAGACGTGCCATTCTTTTGATGTATTGTATTGTTCCATAGTCAAACAAAAACAATGGGGAGTGTATATTAGAGTAGAGTAGAGGAGATATGAGATCCTCTAGTAGCCATTCTGGCTGCAGAGTCATAGGTAACTCCATAGAGAGTACCATTTCCTTTTTATTTGCAATTTGACATAAAAACAAGGCATAGTCCTCATTTGTGGCTGGGTTTCTATCCATAGTGGGTTTTCCCAGGGTATATCTTATGTTATTGTATGGATTGTGTACTTATTTACTCTAGTTATTTCTCTTTCAATTCCATTGTATAAGTAATTTATGGAATTAAATCAGCACAATGAATTAAGTTGTAATATTCGTTTTGACGAATTGATCCAGTGGAATTGCCACAAAAGTTTATGGATCAACAAGGATTCCTTTTCAATGGCATTAAGGATATAAATTACAAGTGACTTAATAGATCACTGGGAAAAATACATCATTTTCACTAGCTACAAGATTTAACAAAAATAATAAATGAGATGGAATTTGACTCCCAAACACTGCAAAGGGGGTGGTGTATTGAGTATAATATGGAGGGACATCGTAAAAATGAATTTCTAGCATTGGTAGGATATGTGATTGTCAAAGAAATGTTTTTCATTTTTATAAAGTCCATTAGTTTTCAAAATTTATAGTACTTCTGGAAAAAATGTGACCCTCTTTTACCCACTAACGTAACATTACAAGAATACAACTTCAACGTTTTGCAGGTTCTATGACTGACCAAATCATGATAATCATGAATTCCAAGCTTTATAGGGTGCAAATTCAGAGAATTCTAGACAAACTTTCTTTGTAAGGCATTGAGTTAATGCACCATATCAGGACAAAGGTAGAGGAGTACAAGGATGATTTGCATGCTAGAATAGTAGTGATATGAGCCATTATATCAAGTATTTCCCACAAGCACCCAAACAAGTATGCTTCTTCTGCAATGAAAACTACAGTGAAGAAGACTATGAACTATTATAAAATAAATGGGAAGAAAATAGAGGAATATGGCTAATGTAATAGAAATTGGTACATAACCATGCAATATTGAAAGGTCAAGTGGAGCGTAAGCAAACATAGTAACTTGGGGATTGCAAAAAATAGAGTAGACAATCATATAACACACCATAGTGGAACACACCTAGAAATATAAAAACTAATAGTGCATAAACTAAACCCAAACTTGGTTGGAAAACAAAAAATTATGGCCAAAGAAACATAACTATTTAGAGGATGAAAATAAGATAAAACACAAAATTTCATTACACAACCATGGATTGGAGAAAACATGCTACTAGCTAAGCTAATAAAATGATAGTAATTATCTGTTGAGATATACAAAGAAATAGTAGCCATTTTTAAAGAAGGAAACATCATTATGAAACTACAAAAGTTAGCATATGTGATTGCTAAACATAATCAAGTAGAAGACCATCACCTTGGACGATTAGTTCCAATATTCAATACCCATGGAACCTAGACAATGATGAGGATCTATACCTAAACATTATAATGATGGATTTAAGATCAATAACACAATTCTAGATCTCAACACACAAGTTAACATTTTCCCTAAAGAGACTTGGGAGGTAATTGGTCAACCAAAGTTACTTAAGAATGGAAAAATTAATTATGTTTCTATATTCAATTTGGTAGATTATGTGCTACAATCATATATTTGAATGATGTAAAGTTATAGGTATATTTTGAAGCATTCGATAATGGGTAGACCTTTTACTTGGGACACTAAATTAGTGACTAATTTTGAATCTAAGAAAATTAGATTTCAAGGATGTTGACCAAAAGTGACAATCCAAACATGAAATGATGGTCGTGGACCTTAAGTAAAAAACATTAAAGACAATGACTTATAGTACCAGAAAATTAAAAAAATATGTATCAAAACGAGATAGTACTAGAAAATTAAAAAAATATGTATCAAAACGAGATAGTATGATGATTATATTATTCCAACAAATGATGGACAATTAAGTGTTGGAACATCAAACCTTGCTAGTTCATCACACCTTTAGATGTTTTGGAGATAGAAAATCAACAAATGATAGTTGATTAGAAGACTCAATCGAATGGTTGACTAGTCAAATGAATGGATCTACTAACCGACTGGTTAATCAGTTAGAAAAAGAACCGTTGATTATGGCACAAATAGGGAATATTTTAAGGAGGTCATTATGTGCTATGAACCAAGTATGTGGATACATTTTTCCTCAATTCAAGGGCATCGGTTACATCATGGATCTATAAAAGGATGATCCTATGAATCGATCAAATGAATGAAGATTATGTGTGAACAATGCAATTTGATGTATTGCCTATTATGCTTTAGTGTTGAAATGATGTTTTTAGATACCAATTCTTCTTGGAATTTCTTAAATCATTGATTTTTGTTCTTTCTAATTCTTTGGTTTTATTCGTCATTGTATCAGACCTATTGGTTTAACATACAACCTGTTGTCTACAAGTCCTCTTAGGTGTCACCTAGACATGCTATATTGAGTTAGATCTATTTGTTATTAATTATGAGTTTCGACTTGTAGACTGTATCAGGGTTTAGATTGACATATCAACATTGTGGCTTCCACATACAAACTTGTAAACTTAAAGTCACAATTATGGAATATGGGTGCAAGATATGGAGACCTTGTTGAAAAGTAAGGCCTTATGGAAGTTTACCAAGATGACGATATCATATCCGAAATATGTCAAACAGAAGTTCATTCTTGATAGGAAGAAGGATGAGGCTATAAGAGTGATTACCACCTATATTTCGAGGGAGGTTCACTTTCATACAAGTGGTATTTACTCTCCTCATTAGGTTTGGATACTGAAGAATTTGTTTGATAAAGTCAACAAAATCTAGTCATGCAGATTGATAAAGAGTTGATATCTCTGGATCATTTATCCTTTGAAAGGATTGAGAACTACTTGGCTTATGTTTATGAATTGTAGTTGAAATTGGGTGAATGTGAGAAGGAATTTCTGAAGAAAGATGGATAACTTATTGAACTGATCCTAATGAACCTGAAGACACCCTATGATGTATTATGTTTGACATTCTTTGCTAGTCGCGCATCCAAAAAATATGGCGAGGACTATACCCTTGACTCATGTGGATTGTTGACTTAGGGCACAAGAGAAATTGCTTGATGAAGGTAAATTAAGCATTAGGTAGTAGGTTCATCTGTTGAAGGGAAAATGTTGACAAAACTATAGAGGAAGCGGTTGACAAGGTAACTTGGAGAATAGTCTAAAGTGTGTCAAATAGACTAAGAAGAACAAGAGTGATACGATCACTAAGAAGGAAAGAAAGAAGACATGTGGCATTATTATGGGAAATTAGAACACATGGAGAAGGTTTGATGTAAGAATACCAACGACCTGTAAGAGAAGGTCAAGAAATTTGAAACATGTGTTATTTGGACGATTGACTTATCCTTAGCATCAACCTATAGAAGGTGTGGCAGATAATTATAAGTTTTCTGTTAGTTCTTCTTAGGCCCTACATGCCCACATTGCTAAGAATGAGTGGACAAATGATTTTGGTTGTACTCACCATATGGATAAAGATGCTTCTCTCTTCATTTCCTTAAGTGAAGTTTCAAAACATAAATTTTTTTGTAGTAGATTGTTATGCACTTACAATTTCTAGCTGTGATAACATTGAATTCCAAAATTATGTGATCACGAATGTGTTATCCAACCTGGGCTATTTCAAATCCAAACATTTAATTTTTTAGATTTATCGGAGTGAACAAATGAAAATTATAAATAAATTTCTAGAAGGATACTAACAATAAGAAAAAGGTTTACAAGTGAAAGCTAAAACCAATGATGAAGTAAAGGGACAAAAGAGTCAATATAAAAAGAAATAAATTGAAGCAAACCTATTGTTTGTTGCAAAATTGTTAAACATAATCAAGGAGATACAGGTTTAAACCAATGACGAAGTAAAGGGACAAAAGAGTCAATATAAAAAGAAATAAATTGCAAGCAGACCTATTATTTATTGCAAAATTGTTAAACATAATCAAGGAGATAAAGGTTCAAGACATTTAAATATAGAAACAAAACAAGGAGAAATACAGATCAACCATTTGAGAAATTAATAAAAAACAAATATTTCAATAGACCTGTGAAGACAAAAGAAGTAAATATTGGCATAAAGGAATCACCTAAGATAATATTAATCATAGATGATTGGTTTACAATTTAAGGAAGTACACATTGACATAAAAGAATAACCTAATATAACACTAATAATATATTATTGGTTTATGATTTAAGGGCCAACAATGTTTATATTTTTGTTATGAGAACATTTATTCCAAGATTTTATATAAATTCTTTGGGTTATCAAATCAATAGGGACTATGGAGATAAAAATAAACTTGACGCATAACAAGTGAAAAAACACCATATCCATTACACATTAATGTGAAAGCGAGAGTGAAACAATATATAGGCAAGATGTTGATTACAAGACTAAATGTCCCTAGAAGAGCCTAACTAAATAATTCCAATGTTGGTTTAAACAAATAAGTCAAGGAGTATTAAAATCTGTGGACTTCTTCTAGCAAAATGGGGCATGCATCCATGATCCATTCCCAACTCCATATAGAAAGAAATCTTGGAGAAGGTCATGGGAATATAAGTATACTCATTTATTAATGGTTTTTTAGGATCATTAAGCCAACATTGCAAGGGAAGACAATTAGAAAACAAAATTCACAATAACACGAGACAAATTTGTGTATAGCGTAATGACATTTAAATTGCATAATGTACAACAAGGTTTCCAAGAATGATGGCTAATGATTTCAAAGAATTTATACATCAATAGTTAGAGGCATACATAAATGACTAGCCAATTTATAGGTTGATACAAAACCATTTTTAGGTACTAAAGTTGATATTTGAGTATTTCGAACAACTACATGTCATTAAACTTGAAGAAATATTTGTTTTTGACATGATTTAGCACTCTCCTAAGTCACATTGTTTATAAATAAGGTTTGATGTGGGACATGCAAATATAACAGTTACTTTTGAAATACCACCCCCAAATTCAACATCATATGAACATTTTTAAGTCATACACAATATTACATAAAATTTACAAGTATGCTGAAATTTCTGACCCACTAAAAGCATTGTTAAAGAGAAAAGTGATCTTCAAATTATTTCATTGATGAAATGAATCACTTGAAACATTGGTTATACCACTAATATTTATTTTCCCAAATTGCAAAACAACATTTAATGTACATTTAGATGCATTAAATATAAGAATTTGAGTGGTTCTTACACACGCAAGTGTTGGAAACAATGAACATTCAATTTTTTTCCAAGTATAAAGATGTCAAAGTTCTAAATTAATTATATAACAATGAGATGAGAAGCATTAGCGATGGTATATGGACTTCAAAAAAATTGGCATTATCCACTGGCAACAATGTTCTCCTTGCTTATAAATCACAAAACAATGAAGTATTTAGTTAATAGACCAATTCTATAGGGACAAATATATTGATGATGGTTTGTTGTTTCGAAAAATTTGATTTCATTGTAATAGGGAATATGACAAAACATGATGGACCATAGCACTTGTTGTGACTAGAGAATGGTAAAGAATTCAATGATAATGTAAATGATATACTAGAGAGACACATCAATTCCAACTTTTCATTGTACTAGAGGTATTGGGAAACATTGCAATATTCTTGACAATTGGATCAACCATTAAAGGAATCATGGAAAAAGAAAAGAAATAATTATTAGTAATATTAGCCTAGTTTATGATTGGTAAATGTGTTTGATAGAGTTGATCATGAATTCCTCTTCAAAGTAATGAAGAGATTTGGCTTTGAAGATAATTTCATCTCCTGGGTAAAATCCTGCATCGCTTTCCCTTGGGTGGCCCCGCTTGTTAATGGTAGACCAACGTAATTCTTTCAACTTAGTAGGGGACTATGGCAGGGAGAACCCCTATTGCTGTTCCTATTCATCCTAGTCACATAAGTCCTAAGCAATAAAATGCAAGCAGAAAGGAGAAATGGTAACATCCTAGGTATCAAAATTGCCCCATGAGTAAAGGACATAAATCATTCCCAATTTGCAAATGACACTCTGATTCTGGGAGGTGATTCCCTGATCATGGGCCAAAGATTTGAATTCATATTGTCATCCTTCTGCAGTGCTTCATGAGGGGATATCAATAAGATCAAAAGTAGAATTTACACTTGAACCGTAACAAACAATGAAGCATTGTTAATTGCAAGGAAAATGGGAATTTCAGTCTCCTCTTCATGGCAAGAATTCAAGTATCTGGGTCTTCCCATTGTTTTCTCCTCCTAGTCTAAAAAAGCATGGCAATTGATTATCTAAAAGGTCAAGGGAAAAATCCTCAACTGGGGAATGACTTGGCTAAACCCGATAGGGAAGACAATCTTAACTAAGTCATCCATTTCAACCTTGCCTCTCTTTCAAATGGAAGTCTCCTTGGCCCTCAGATGGGTTCTGGAATATTTATCCAAAATATTGAGAAAATGCCTTTGGAATGGAGGGAAGAACAACGAAAAGGAGTATCACTTGATCAATTGGAAAATAATCAAGAACCCCATTAACGCAGGTGGATTGAACATTAGATACTTATCACTCTTCAATCTTTTCATGGGGTCTAAAATCGTCTGAACCTTGTCAACAATAGAAAAGGATGGGTACAATAGGCCCTAAGAGAAAGGCACCTAAGAGGAAGAGGCATGTGTTTCCTCAAAAAGATGCCCAAAGAGACCTTGGGCACTCATATCTGGAAGCTATGTAGGAAATATTGGCACTTCTCTTTGAAGGAGCTATATTGGGTTCCAGGAAATGGAAAACACATTAATATCAGGAAAGACAAGATTATGAATCGGGCTCCTCTTTCTGCTCATAAGGATTTGGTGGAACTAAAATACTAGTTAGACACAAAAGGAATTAAAAAACTACGAGAATTATGCACTTGGTAAGAGGACAATGGTAACTGGGCCACCTGGAAGGATCTAAATGTCCCAAATCCTCTTTATGCGAGTTTTGGGCAACTCAAATACCTCCTAGTTAGTGCTGCCCTAATAAACAAAAGCCAACACGACACTAGAGGATGGGGCTCTCAAGGGAAATACACCATCTTGCAAGGATATGGCGCCCTTGCTACCTCCATAGAATCTTCATCCAGGTCCAAAATGTGGGGAAAATATGGAAAATCATGGGACCTCCAAAGATAAAATTCTTCTTCTAGACTGTCACTCATGGAAAAGTTCTCACATGACAAAATCTAAAGAAGAAAGGCCTGCAAGGGCACTCCAGATTCCCTATGTGCAATTCTACAGAAGAAATAATGGGACATCTTTTTATCCACTGTAGCTTTTCCAAGGAGGTATGGGGTCTAGTTATGGGAAAAATTGGAGAGATATATAGCATCCCCTCCTCCCTTAAAGGAATATCAAGATTATTCAAAAGGAATCCATTCCTTATCACGCTTGGTTGACTCTACCAAAATTTATTCTCTAGAATGTGTGGCTTGCAAGAAACAATCTTATATTCCAAAAATCCCATTGTTATCCTCATTAAGCAGTGTCCAAAGCAAAGCAGATCTTAAAATAATGTATGGATTTATCCCCCATTTCCATAGAAGAAAAATAATGGCTGGAAGGGGCATCTCCCTCATCAAATCCCCACCCACGAAAGTAGGTAATTCAAAACCAATTGGAAACTTAGGATTAAAAAGGAGGAGATGGAAAGATGGAGGGAGGAACAGGGAAAACATTGCCTACAATTTGATGAATCATCGAAAGGGTAATCCAGGGGTGGCAGGTGCGGGAGGGTTTATTTATGATCTCGAGGGACAAGTGGTACTAAGGTGTGCTTGGGGTCTAGGAAGAAAGACTAATAACCAATATGAAGTATATACTCCGTTGTAAGGATGTAAGCAAGCCTGGAAAGCAGGTATCTCCTACTTAACAATCCTTGGGGACTTTTCCTTGATAATTAGATACTTTGTTCTTAAATCACAAGCCAAAAACATCAGCCTACAAAGGAAAATAGAATGAATCAACAAAGAGATTCAACATTTTGATCGTGTCCAATGGTGGCACATTCTCCGCGAGCTAAATGAGGATGCAAATTTGGAATCCAACTCAATGGTTGGACTGAAGGAGCAAAAATTGAGGTTGAACAAGCAGGACCTCAGGTGGGACCCGATCCCATAATGTTGGAATTAAGTAGAAGGCATGTGTGGCCTCCCCTTCTCATGCACATTGGTACAAGAGGGAAATCTCCCAGTTCAAGAGGGAAATACAAAATCCCATGCAAGAAAGGACTAGGGAGGGAGATCTGAAGTAGACTACCATTCAAGGATAAATCATGGGAATTTATGTAGCATTATGGCAAGAAGGGCGATGGATTCAGACAGCTCTTAGCCTCCCTGGAAATTATACCCTCTCCATGCTGAAGGTTAATAACATGAACGTCTACGAACAAAAGGTGATGGAAGGAAAATATAAGCTTATCACCCTGTCGAGAAGCGAGGAAAGACGATGCCAGGGCACATGTATTTACCACCATCTCCAAAGGATGGAAGAAGAAAACAAAGAGAATAACAGGTCGATAAGAAGGATGGCCCGCGAATTCGACCAGGATTTGGGCATGGAACTACGTTTGGAACAGGAAGAAGACAACAGGACGTAGGAAAATGAAGAATACCAGCAAAGGGATTTGAACCTGGTAGAAGACTTGGCCCAGGAAAAAGAAAAGAATTGTAAGCTGGATGAAAAACTCAATGCACTGGTGCCCAATTGGTATATCTTCAGTACCGCATTAAAACTATGGAAATGGGATTTAACCCTGCGTCTGTCGAATTCCTTCAGTCCATCCCGGCTTCATTATGTCGACTCTGAGTTCGAGCTCGTGAATTATGATCAACCAAAGTTCGAGTTTGTGGCCCAATAATCGGTGTTTACCAGGTTTTGGAAAATATTAGCGGTTTTATTCCTGTCTTGTTTTGTAGAAAAGTAGATAGCTTGATAGCCGAGGCTTTATCGAGTCCTTCTATGGAAAATGAAACTCTTGGAAATATCAATGCAAAGCCCTGGGCTGCTATGTGTTTTGTCATAAGTTGAAATTTTGAGTTTTCAATGAAGGAAGGAATGATAGGACCATGAGGTTCATATTACATACAATAGAATGTCTCTGTCATGACCTTTAGTTTTAATGTTTAGTGATAGGCGAAAGTATAGAATAGAAAGGGTCCTATTAGACTAGAATTATTAGAGGACATAGTGAAGTACTTTTGGTAAAAAATTAGAATCTCATTTACTATATTTATGAAGTTATGGTTTTTGTCTATTTCTATGATTAAATAGGTGGTTTTTGTAAAACAACCATAACTAATTGTTATATCCAAATAGGGTTCCACTAGAGATAGGGTAAATTAGGGTTTTTATGTCCATGTTTTTGACCTATTGGTAGTGACCTGACAATCCAACAAGTTTTCTATCTTGAAATATGGAAAAAACAATAGGTTTGGGTCATCCACCATAACTTTCTCTTGGAAGGTCCAAATTGAATGGTATCATTAGGAGCTCGAAGATAACATTTTCTATAACTTCTTATAAAAATTTCATGAAAAGGGTTGAATTGGTGAAGTTACAATACTCGTAAGTTCAACTAGTATATTAGTCCCCCAAATTAGGGGTTTACAAGGGTTTTGAGGAGACCCCAAATTTTTTCTCTCTCCCCAATTTTTTTCTCTCTACTTCTGCAACAATTATATTTCCTTCTAACCCCGGTGGGCTTCGGGATGTCTCGGCCCCTGCTGAGTCACAAGTTACTGGTATATCTGGCTTGCGGGCTGTTGGATATACCCTTGGGAGGTTGTTGTTCCCATGGTAAAAAAAAAACAATTATATTTTCTTGACTAGAGATGTGTAGCAACGTCTTTAAACACACATATTTTTCATTCAGTGGGTAAAATTGTTCCTTAGAAGAAAACACACAGAGAATACAAGTAGGGTCATATTTGGACACCCTTATACACCTCTATTGGTTCCCAGAGAGTAAAATTGATTTAAGATAAAATATGGATATGATTTTGATCTTCCACATACCCCAAGGTATATTAGAATCCCCATAGGAATACCTAATACCATACTTGTATATCCTTTCAATCGTCTGTATCTATAGTTCAATGAGTACAATGCCAAGGGAGATCAGTCTCATGTACCTAGGAATTAGTTAGTATGACTAAGGGTATGGTCCATTCTTAGTTACAATGATGAATGAATAGATAAGTAATACTGTTGGAAACATAATAATATATATTAGAGCGACAAAGCCTCACTCCCTTACCCATAAGACCTTACAAAAACACGAGCCCAACATGTGTGAACATAATAAGCCAAATGCAAATCCTAGAAAGGCTTCTGAAATCTCATCATTGACACACAAAGAAAATGAAGAGGTGTAATTTAAGATGTCCAAGTTGGAAGAGAAAATAAAGAGCTTATAATCTACAATTGTAAAGAAAGTTGATATCCTAAATATGGTAATTAAAAAGAATTTCCAAACTTTCAAATATTATTTAAAAGATGATCTCAAAGAGATGACAATTGAACTCAAAGAGATAACAAGCAAATGTTGCCTCAAATAGAATCTCAAATCCATGAGGGGATACCTTTGAAGGAGCTACGATACATCCTTACACTAAATTCACCTCCTTGAGAAGAGGATGAGGAGAGAAAGATGGTTAATTCCTAGTCACACATGGATAAAATTTTAACACATTTGAAGAACAAGAGTATTAAGTCCCCACACTCGATCCTTCATCACTCTAAGATCCGCATCGTTGTGGGTTTAACTTGGGACCAAGGAACTATTTGATTCCCGAGATAAATATGAATGATTTAATGATTCTATAACATGGGTTAACCATATGGAGCAATTGTTTGATCTACACTAAGTGCTAACTTTACAAAAGGTAAAAATTGCATCCTTGTATTTAGAATCTAATTAATTTGTGTGGTATCGATGGCTTTGTGACTACAAAAAGGAATCTATCACCTCTTGGTCCATTTTTATGGATGAATTGATAGCAAATTATGGGGATATTAAGAGAAATTCCTTCTCTATCCAATTGATAAATCTTAGGATCCAATTTTTCCAAGAATAAAAGTGTATTTCCATTCAATTATGATCATAAATTATATTCTTCGGTGCCAATCAACATAAAGGAACGACCTATCAAATTATTTAAAATAGTTATAGAAGCATAAAAACGACCAGATGCAGCTAAAAATATATCATAACAAAGATCCTAAAAATCCTAAAAAATGATTTCAGTTCTAAAAAATTATCCAAATGAAACTCCAAGGGAGGAAAAGAGGCCCCCTTGAAATTCTTCTAACCTTAGAAGACCAGTATGCATATATAAACTCTGTTTTGAAAGGTCATCTGCAATTGTGTTTAACTCCCTAAAAAATATGATTGTATTGTACATAGATAAAAGCCTTGTTTATCTCCTTCAATTGATCCACTAGATATATCATGCCATTATGCTTGATCTCCACCATACCCACCATGTTGTTTATCACCATCTGCAAGTCCTCGAACACCTGCAAATTTTGAATGCCAAACCTATCTACTTGCATAAGCAAATAAAACAGGCCTTTGAATTCTACCAAGTTGTTCATGATAGGCCCTAAACATCCTTTCCCTTGAAAAAAATCTCTTTTGATAGAAATAACATAAATCCAAAGCCGCTTGTGTGGTTGTTCTCTTGACAAGTCCCGTCGAAGAAGGACCAGGGTTGATACTCAACAATTGACAAAGGAGTTACGTCTCTAATGGGACTTGCAATAGTCCATGGACGAAAGTAATGGAAGATGGATAGATATTGTGATGTAACTTGAAAAGAAGGAAGTACTTGCCCATTGAAGATGACTTCGTTTCTTGCGATCTAAGTTCCCAAAGCAATTAGCAGTGAGAGGGATCTAAATGATCTTAGATTGAGTATTGCAAAGAATATCCCGAAACATGATTCAAATGCTTTACCCATCCACATATATGGAACCTTTAATATCCTTTCAACCTATTTCCAAACCATCCTAGAGAACTAGCAATTTAAAAATAAATGAGTCACTATCTCTTTCGTATCCTTACACAAAATACATATACCTGGACTCTTAAAATTAAATTTGTACAACCTATCCCACGTTAGAATGTGGTGTGCCAAAATTAACCAGAAAAGAAGGATGCTTTGGAGGGAGCTTTAATTTTCCATAGGATACTCCACGACCATTTTGGCTCCACTCGGTCCAAAGCGAAAATCGAGTTGTACCAAAGATTCTATGTGTAGAAACCACCTTCTAGATTGTAAATCCATTTCATTGCATCCGCCTCACCATAATTCGATATTTATCCCAGCTTTCCTTTCAGTTATGCCTGAGACCGAGCTATTCTGATGTTAGTCATCCTTGCTTCCATACAGAAGTATCTGCTGGATTGACAAATTTATCCAAAGTGACTTTCCCTAAAACCTGGAAATGTCTAACCAGATCTCCTAGAAGATGATCCCTACCTTGTCTCCCCATAACTACATCAATTCCTAACCAAAGAGATTTCCCATTACCAACTTTCCAAGCTAAAAAAGGAGATAGAACTAAAAAATCATTTAGGAGCGCTTTCCATTGATTAGAGATCATCTAGAAATTTTCTCTCTTCTTCTCACCCAATCAATCATTGTATCTAGAGCTATATACTTTGCAATAATAATATATTTCTAGAAACTTTGCCTTGAAACAAAATTCCACAGGGATTTTGCAGCAAGCACCTTATTGAAGTGGAAAATATTTTTCAAACCCCATCCTCCTAAAGGTTTGGGGTAAACTAATTCTTTCTAACCAATTAGGTGAAAACCATGATATTCCTTACTATTTCTCCATAAAAAATTGAAGCACAATTTGCGAATGGAATTCAAGGTATATTTTGTAATATAAGACAACAAGTGTTAGTATACCGATATGGATTCCAAAACCAATTTAATTAGCACTAGTCTACCTCCTTGCGAAATCCATTTATTACACCACAATTTGATTCTGGCTTCAAACTTGGCAATCAACCAAAGCCAATCCTACTTTCCATACCTATTAGGATTGAGAAAGAAACCAAAGTAGGGAACACCATCTTCCATCTTACAACATTCAAAAGGAAAGAAACCTATCCAAAACCCTCTTTGGGATAATTGGTTCTGTAGGATATAAAGAGCAGATTTATGGTCATTTATATCCATACCAGTTTCCCTACAAAACATGGCCAAATTTTCCTCTAGACATGGGAATTCCAAAACAGATTGTGCACAAAAAAGAAATATGTCATCCACAAACATAAGGTGAGTTATGTTTTGAAAGAAACCCCTGTGAGTCTTCTTTTGGGTCTATCAAAGAACATTAATCTACTTAAGCCTTCAATTACCAAAAAAAATAAATAAGGAGAGAGGGGACATCCTTCCCTTAAACCTCATGAGGATTTGAAAAAAACCGATCTTGAACCATGGATCAAAACTGCAAAATAAAGAGATACCACACATCCCATTATCCAATTCATCAATTCAAGGCTGAAGCCCACATGAAGAAATACAAGTCTAATAAAAATCCAAGAAACTTTTTCGTATGCTTTCGACAAATCCAGGTTAAATGCAACTACCTTTTGATTCTAAATTTTAATAGTATGAGACCCTCTTGTGCTGAACCCACAACTTCATGACTCAACCAACCCTTAAGAAAACCAAATTGCTCTCTAGAAACATATCTAGAAAGATGAGGCTTGATCGAACTACAATGATCATTGCAATAATTTTTTAGAACCTATTGCATAATGAAATAGGTCTAAACTTGGAAAAAGATGTCGGGCGATCACTCCTAGGGATTAGAGTAAGAAAATTGGAGTTCAGTGAAACCGGGTTGCACCTGTAAACCTAACTTCTTCAACAATATTTAATAAATCATCTCCTATGACATCAAAGAAATCCACATAAAATTCAGGCGGCCACCCATCCGGGCCAGGTATTTTATCTCTTTGAAATGATTTCAGGACAGCTAGCAACTCTTCCTTTGTAACTTCTTGAAATTTATCCTCATTATTTGTATCCTCAATCATATGCGAGAACTTGCCAATTACCTGCAACTTACCTCCTATATATAGATTCCCAAGATATGAGTATAATTCCTTGAAATGTTCCACCGCTAACCTTGCTAAATTAGTAAACCCCCTTACTGGAAGACCAAGAGAATTATGAGGCTCCCAAATGGTGTTATAATTCCTTCGATGAGATGCAAACTTTTGGAAGTATTTTGTATTTTGGTCCCTTGGTTCTAGACATAGGGCCTGAATTTTCAACCCCCATTCCAATTCTATTTCCCCAAGGATCTTATACTTGATCTCGAGTGAGGCCACCTCTTTCCTAATGCTATCTGAGGGAAAACCCACAGGGGATGCTGCGAAAATAGATTCTAGTTGACTCTCAATCCCCATTAATGATATTCTCTAGATTTTATCTTCTCTAAATTCCATCCTATCGCAACTTATTTTAATTTACGAAGGGAAACTACAAATTGAGTACAAGCACTAGCTCCTTCTCTATCATTTATAGACCTCCACTTCTCCTTTGCTAAATCTTGGAAATCGGGATCTACAATCCATCCAGAATCATATTTAAATGGGGAACTAGGTTTCCCATCTGGTTTTCCTATTTCTAAGAAAATGGGAAAGTGGTTCGAGAATAAACGAGGCCCTACCCAAGACCGAAATATATCCAAATCCATTGCTAAATTTTCATGCATAAAAAATCTATCTAGGCATTTGGAATTACCTTGGTCACCAACGCACTTGTTGTTCCAAGTTGGATTGAGTGCAGACGGTTTGATATCCAACCATCCATTGTATTTAAAAATATATCTGAAAGAGGAGCTAAAATTTCTTCACGAGCCATCAAGCCACAAATTTTCTTAACTGACAGCGTCAAATTTAAGTCCCCTCCTACTATAATCCCATCATATTGAAAACATCTTTGAGCTAAAAAGGATGTCCAAAAGTCTTGTCGATTTTCATAAGGGCCATAAATATTCAAAATAAGAAAGCCTTTGCTCAGTTCCTACTTAAACACTTCCCCCCCAGCACATAATTGCATGAAAATGAATTATCTACTCGAATACTTTAGGAGAAACCAAAAATTAAACCTCCTAATCTTCCAACAACATCCAAAGAAAAAAAAGTCATTTGAGGAAAATTCCTTTCCAATTTAGCGATAGCTAAAGACCCCACCACTATTGTTTCTTGTAGTAACAAAATATATGGCTTTTCTACCTCACCACTATTGTTTCTTGTAGTTCGAGGTCTCTCTTTTTTTTTTCTTTTCCATGTGGTTCACTTTAATCGGCTTAGCCGACCGCTACATCCACGAAATAATTTCCGACGGACCCGCCCCGAAGGGGTTTCCGCCCTACGGCCGCTGCGTGCCTAACACCAAGAGGGTCTATGAGGATGGATCCCGTGACCTCGCATGCTGGGAGGCCTAACTTCCGAGAACTCAACTGATCGAGCTAACTCTTGGGGCTATAGAGTTCGAGGTCTCTTATGTTAGCTTTCCCTCTTAATCCATGAACGTTGATGGATGTAATCTTCATTAAGGAAAACTTGTTGGGGTGTTTCCTGCTCTAAGAACCCCCGAGATACCCATCTATATACCTTGCGAGATTTCCCTTTTAGCCTTGTCCTATGCATGGAACATATGTGATTTTGACAAATATTTCCAGGGATGGATCTTAAGGGATCATTGATACCTAGAACTCCTTTAATAATATTTCCTTTGGATATCAAATGCAAATAGTAGGGTCCCCTGGAGCTCTCCTATGATACTTGATTGCATCGATCTGTCAAAATAGTCGGGATCGACAACTCTTTAGGGGAAGAGTCACTGGACAATCCAATAACCAAATCATCCTCCAGGACAAAATTTAAAGGTTCAGACATCCCTCCTTGTACTTTAGGTCCAGTGATGATTGGGCCCAACTCAAAATCCAATAAGGTTTCTAAAGGAAGAATAACTAACCTTGACAGGGGCCTTGTCTCCTTCGTCTTCTCTCCACAACTTTACAAATCCAGACCAATTTTTTTACCTAACTGCTAGACATGTCTAAACCATAAAAAAAATCATGTACCACAGGGAATTTTACTTCAAGAAGCAGAGGGACCATAGGGAGGATAAAGTCCCTAATGATATCATCCTTTTCTATTTCTTCCTATGCTGCCACCTTTTCTCCGACCCTAGTCATAGGCCTCGTGTCAACCATATAATGCGATATGATTTCATCTCGCGACTAAGGTTCCTTATGCTACCATATATGCTTATTCAAAGACAAAGAAAAATATCCAACTACATGCGTATATAAGTGGCATCTGGCACACCAAAATGGGACATTGATATAATCCAGCTGCTGAGTGAAAATATACTCTCCCTACACCATATCTATTGATTCAAACAACCTCGTACGACCATCTACTTCCACCAGAATTCGAACCATCGATCTCTAATGGAATTTGAAAATATCTTCATCTATCGCCACAAATTTACCTATTGCATCTCTTATGGCTCCTTTCAGGTGACCAAAATTCCAGAGGCAAGCAATACAGCTTGACCCAAATCAGAATGAATGCCACAATGTCCTTCCTTGGATCAAAAAGTGGATGCCAATGTTCAAAACAAGAGGAGACTTACCAATTATACAAACTCTATGAATAATTTTCTCCACATACTAAAGGATTTTGAAGTCGAATCCAATCCATCCTCTTTCTAACCACAAGAAATTTGGAAACTATGAAAGCAATGGGATCCAATTCTCCTTCTCCCAAGACACCATTGCAACCTGTAATGCCCCGATGGTAAGCCTCAGACATGTGTGTTGATGTAATTTGTTATTATAGTGGCACTGGGAACTTGGACATTAATATTATTATTTGATTTAATTAAAAAAATATCTTAACATGGAAAACTAACGTGGTTGGGGGTTCATGGATTCCACATGTGAGGGGGTTTGGGTTGGGAGTTGTTGTTCTCCCTAATAGTACTCTATGTTTCCTATTTTATTTTATTTTATTGGACTATGGAGGTCCTAGTACACCTAATTAATGCTTTGCATGCAACAATGTGCCTTCACTTGAGAGAATATTCCTATATTGGTTTTAGTGGGACCCACTCTCTCATCACTCATGTCTTATGTGCCCTACTTGACTATTTTTGTCAACTGTGCACTTGATTTTGTAATTTCCACTCTAATTGGAGTGATTTTCCCAGTTAATTCGAGTTAGTCCCTAGTAACTCTAGTGAAATGGAGTGACCGTCAGTTAGTTAGAGTCAATTTGGCGAATTCGAGTTACCTCTCTTGAAATTTGAGTTGTCTTTAGTCAATTAGAGTAATTTTGGGTCAATTCTAATTGTCTTCAGTGCATGGGAGTGGTTTTAGGGGAATTTGAGTCAGTCTTGGTAAATTCGAGTTGTCTTTAGTGCATGAGAGTGATTTAAGGGAAATGAGCAGTATGGGTGAATTTGAGTTCTCTCCAGTGCATGGGAAGTGTTTTTCCAGTGAATTCAAGTCAATATAGGTGGATTCGAGTTTCCCTCTAAACTCAAATGGTCATCAAGTGATTTTGGAAAAACCCTCAGTGAATTAAAGTTGCTTGCCATTGAACCTAAGCTAGCCTCTGCCAATGAATTCGAATTCCTATGAAGGGATTCAAATTGGATTTAATTCATTCATTCTTGGTTTTGGGAGAGTTTCTCTCTGATGAATTCTAATGCCTATGGATGGATTTGAATTGTCCTTATTGCACATAGATTTCATACCCTTCTGTTTCCGGGAAAACTTAGAGACTGGTGAGGGTGATTGAACAAGGATCTATTCCAGTGAGGAGATTGGTGATATTTTCTATTGAACAAATAAATACCTGAAGACCATTACTTGTTTCCATCCCGATCCTGCACATAAATCTTGATGTTGAATGGTGATGTCCTTAGGGACCTGGGTGGTGAGGGGATTTCATTGCACTTGGTAGTGAGGTGGAGGAGAAAGTAAGTGGTGAGGTATTTATTTGATTTCCTCTGGTTGTGGACTGAATATTGCTGTTAGGATGTAATTTTGAGAGTTCCCTAGCACGTGGATCCATGGCCTCAGCTCGGGGTGACCTGTTCAAGTATTTGGATTGACTATGTCTAAGGCTGGGTGGAATTTAAGTTGCTCCTTTTAGAGATAAGTATTTATTGTATTTTTATGTTGCATATGTGCCCATGGAGGTTAGTTTTATCTCTAATATTTTATGCTTCATATTTTATTATATTCTTATGATATATGGTTGAATTAATAGTGTTAACTTGGCAGTTCGTAGAGCAGTTTTGTTTATGTATTATTGCAGCTAGTAGATACTATTTGGTTTGTGTATTGTGGCAACCGATAGATATAGTGTTTATGTTAATTATATGTCTATAGATGAAAGCTTCCATATCTGATATATTATGGGTTTAATGGCCATGGATTAATATCGTAAATCTGATGTATTATGGTGTTATAATTATGCTTTATTGGAATACAATACTGCTGATTTGCTTATTGTCGTAAGGCTGAATTTGATTAACATATGTAGATATGAATTTATTATTGGTTAAATGGCGATGGGTGACTTCCCATATATGTGATGATGATATTAAATTTACATTTGAAAAGGTTACTTAGACCTAGTTTCATTCATGTTACTAATATCCTCTTCCAAACAAAAAATTTCAGAATCTGGTAGTGAATAGTCTAAGTAGTCAACTAGCTTCCCAGAAATCTCCTCCATTTTTCCTCAGTCTCAACCAGAAATCGAACCTCCACCTGGAACCCTGAACAAGACTGCTGGAAATGATCGTTTCATCCATCTCCCTCCATTTGATCCATTTTAGGATCCAATTACAAAGCACAATCATTAATTTAAAAATCCAAATCTTAGAGTGAAGAATATTCCAAGGGATAGTTTGTTGGATCTCTTCTTGGGAAATTTAATGGAGATAATTCAACATGAAGCATGTCTCTTAGAGCTTAAATCCTTAGTGAAATATTTCAGTGTGGAAATTAAAGTTGAAAGTAAAAATATGGCTACTAGAAGGATTTCTACGAAAACCTATAGAGGGAAAAATATTCCAACTCCTAACCTCACTCAACCTACAAGGTTGATACCTTGGCAGCTGGATGAAAGAAGAGAAAAGAGGCTATGTTTCAATTATGAAAAGAAGTCTAGTGAGAGTTATAAGTGTGCCAAGAAGAAATTATTCTACATAGGATGTGACAAGGAATAAGAATAAGAATTGGAACCTTCTCCATACCTAGAACTAGAAGCAACTAGTCCAAACATATATTGCCATGCTTTGGTGAGCACTAGCACTCAAACTCTCCAGATAGAAGGATATAAAAAAGGTAACTATGTTGATTGATTATGGTAGTACCCATAAGTTCATTAAATCCAAATTAGAAAAACATCTCAATTTATTTATATACCCAACATAGAGGTTATTATGAGTTTTTAGTGATTCCTTTTGGATTTACTAATGCACCTTCCACATTTCAAATCTTAATGAATTCTATTTTCAAGCCCTTCATAAGAAAAACATTGTTAGTATTTTTTGATGATATACTAATCTACAAAAATTCTTGGAAATATCATGTACAATATGTTGACATGGTCTTAAAACTATTGGAAGAGAAACACTACAGGTAAATCCTTCCAAGTGTGCATTTGAGGTGTAGGAGGTGGAATATTTGGGTCATATTGTATCTCACAAGGGAGTCAAAGTGGAACTTAACAATATGAAAGATATAATGGAATGGCCAATTCCCAAAACCTTGAATAAGGTTAGAGGATACTTAGGATTGATGGGCTATTGCCTGATGTTTGTCAAGAACTATGTTTGAATAACAACACCTCTAACATCATTATTGGAAAATGATGCACATTTTTTGGGCTTAAGAATCAACTCAAGAGTTTGAAAAACTTGAGGAGGTTATGAGTAGAATTCTCGTCCTGACCATGACTTCACAAAAGCCTTTTTTGTGAAGTGTGATTCCTTGGGGCATGCCATTGGTATGGTTTTGATGCAAGAAGGAATCCACCTTGCTTTGAAATCCACCAACATGAAAATAACTTACGCAAACCCATTTATGAGAAGAAAATGTTGGCCATACTACATATGATTAAGCATACTTGCACTTATATATTGAACTTGCATTGGTGCATTTATTTAAATAAATTCATTGGTGCATAAATGATTTTGATGCACCAGTGTGCAAAAGCCTTAAAATGCACTGGTGTGTCACAATGATTTAAATGCACATGTATGTAAAAATGGATAAATTGCATTGGGAAAAACAAATCAATACAACATGTTGATTTGTTTGACTGCAAAATTTTCTCATGTACTATTAAATATTTTTGTTAGTATGTGAAATGCAATTTTTTTAAAATAAACTTTTAGCTACTGATATTTTTTTTTTTTTATATTGATATTAATTTTTATATTTTAATTAATGTGTTTGGATATAATTATTGCATTAATGTATTTTATTGTTTAAACAAATATACTAGATGATCACAATTTTGTTCATTGTAATAATGTAAATCATCTCTCCCACAAAGTAACATTTTACAACAACATACACTACAATAGAATACAAAACCCATTTTATTATAAAAATAAGGAACCCATCATCCTACAAAATGGGAGAATATAAAGATCAATAATAAACATGTCAGTAAAGAATTTTTACAGTCAATGGCAACCCATTGTCATGTGAATTGGGACAATATGTCTAAATTAAACAAAATGTTTAATTTTTACAAACACATTTTCCAAAATATAAAACTTGTAACGTTAAATTATATTGGTCATCATTCATCGCTCAGACTGTTTGCATTTCTTGAATTGTATGCATGCCTAATTCCTTCATCATTTGTAGGGGATATTGTACTTTAGTTATTTGAAATGTGTTGTTGATTAGCTTGATTTTGTTTTTCCTCTTAATATTCCATCTACCAACATATACAAAAATTCTAATGAGTATATCTACATTTGTGGTACATAATATATGTGATTGTGTAAACCAATAATATTACAATAGCAATGGGTGATTTATAAACAATACACATTGTCTTGAAGTCATGCCTAATGTTGTTTCTCAACATATTTTCTATTGGCTCCACTCCATACTTTGTTCCTACATGTTTTATACATCAGGACAAAGTATTTAGACATAATTAAAAGTCTATTATTGTTTTAATATTTATAAAAAGGGGATGTAAAACAACAAGGCTACTTAAAAAATATTATTCAATTAACGGTTGATACTCCAACATATACTCACAACCCATACATAATCCAATGTTAATAAAATGTTTGAATGACTCTTCTTTGTACATGAGCACATGATAACAAAACATCCACGTAAAATTGTAAGTTAATGAAAATATAAAAAAACATAACAAATATGCAATGTAATTAAGGAAAAAGCAAGTGCTACTCAAATTTTTTGATCAACCTTTTTTTGTCGTCCCGTCCCATCTCATGTGATGAGTGGGTTCCATTTTCTTTTCTTTTCTTCAACAACAAAGAAATTACAAATGATTGTTTCATGTGATTTCTCCAATTATACATAAAAATATCAATGATTACATATGTTTGATGGACATTGTTCTTCAAATGTTTCTTCGCGTGATTCAATTATTCTTAATTATTTGACTATGTTCTTGTACAATTTTTTAGACATCACTACCAGCATTTTTTTAGATATAACCCCATTTGGAGTCTTTCATTTTATTAATGTTTTAAAAAAACATAAAAATATCAATTGATATTCCTATGAAGTAAATATAGTAGAAATATTATTTTGGTAATTATTAAAGTAGGTTATATATATATGTGTGTGTGTGTGTGTGTTTTGTTTTTTTATACGGTATGCTTTTTCTCTTGCAAGTCTCATAGGTCTCATTGCCCATTTCTCTAGAAACACGTGCCACAGTTTAAATATAACCTAGTTCTTGGTTGGATTCAATTTTGTATTGTAAGTGGAAAGGATGTCTATATGTTCTTTCCAGTATATTCATCACAACAGTATAAAAGTTGTTCCTCTTATCATTAATTTCCAACGCCACTACAAATGAACTAAGTGAAGAATTTTGATAAACTTGTGTAAAGAAAAATAATACCAAATAGAATCTAATCACAACAATTAGCAATGGTTCACACACACATTACATACAGATTTAACCTAGAAACCCAAAATTGGGAAAACTAGCATTCTTGAGAGTTTCTCCACTCTCTATATCCTTGTACTATCTTTTTTGTTTACAATACAATATCATAGAATCCAAAACCCTAATCCATTAACCCATATTAAATTACAACCCCAATTCCTTGACCATAATTAGTTTCAAATGGGCCACAAAGCCATTGCCAAAAAAACTCAAAACCAACCCAATTTTTTTTTTTTTTTTTTTTTATTTCAGGATGCTTGCTATCGCCCCACACCCCCTTGTATAGTGGGGCGGGGTTTATTATCCCTCTTGGATCTCCTTTCTATAGAAATCTAGAAAGACTACAACACATGGCCAATATCGAGGACCAATTAATCATCATTAAGATCCTTTGTAATTATTTTTTCTTAGGAGGGCTTTCTATTCCCTCAATTATGTCCCCTAAACAACATTCAACATATGAGAAATCAAATATTTGGAACCTATTATGTATTATTGTTAAGAAGTGCATTATTAGCATGGATAATTTTAAGGACCCATACTTATTTAAAAGTGTATAAACCTTGGCGAATCTTACCAATTCTTAAAATGTCAACTATAAAATATTTGGCGATATTTTTCTAAAATTATTTCAATTTCTAAGGATTTTATATAGTTTATATAATGATTTGAAGATTTTTAGAGTGAAAAATTTTCACCCCATCAAAATTGGGCGAAATGGGGCTTCAAAAAATGCAAATTGGCGAATCTTTTATTGGAAAAAAAATGGAAAAATAGCCCATGGGCTAAATTTCACCCCTAAAATTATCCTTGATTATTAGTAAATTGTCAATGAAAACTTCATGTTAATCACCTTTTCATCCAACTAATTCCCTAGTTTGGAACATTTCCATAAAGCTTTTATGCTCTTTTCCTCTCACATTGTGAACAACCTTATTATATATTTTTGAATCTTTTGCTATAATTAACACACGTTAACAAATAAATAATTTAAACTCACAAATAATTCAAATATGTTACTTTTATATTAAAATTTTAAGTAACTTGCCTTGTTGCTTCTTGAGACTTGCTTCCTTTACACTCATTGCTATAAGTTTTTTTCTTTGATCTTATATCGATGATATTCTATCAAAAATACAGACTTACATAATGAAATATGCTAAATATTTATTACAAAGTAAAGGGTTCTAATCTAAAACTGTAACAAGCTTCTAAAACATTTTCACACTAAGCAATGCACTATATACAATAATATGCATCGGTGTGTATTATACAATAATAGACACCAATGCATATACGTTTATAAGGATCGCATACTCCGGTGTGCAACTACATATACCCTCACAGTGATACAACCATATGGATTGAATCCAAGGATTAAAGAGAAGTATTGTATTCCTAGTGCTGCGCTCTACAATACTAAGCACATTAGTGCATCTATATTGTATAATGCTTACTGCATAACTTGGAAATATTTTTTCTTTAAATTGATAGGGATACGTTTTTGAATCCAAAGCTATGAGGGGCCCAAATCCTTTAAAATAGTTTTACATCAAAATAATAACTATTTTAGATGAAAATGGAGAGGCATTTTACCCCACAAATTGCAACATGCCATCTTTTAGTAGCCATCCTAGGCTAATGGTATTTCACCTTGAACTGGACCTCGTTTAGGACACCACAATAGTATGTGGATGTTCAAAATGTGAATGATTGAAAGTGAACCCTTGGTGTGTCACACTATCTCATTATGTTAATGACGAACTATCCAAAGTTAAAGGTATACTACCTCACACTTTTGTTAAGGATCCAATAATGATATTGAAAGGGAATGTAAGAACACTTCCATATGCTTCTTTAAAAAAGAAGGAATCCAAATCAACTGTTTTGTTCAAAATTGAGAAACCCATTTCCTTTCATTGAGACAACAGAGAGTTCTAGTGATCTAAAATACTATATTAATATAGTAACTCAAAACATCTCTACTAGGAGGTACAAAAAGTTTTTTGAGCATAGAGAAACGATGTCCAAGTACACAACAAGGTTAGTTTAATTGTTGAAGGGCAATGCTGACTTCTCTCTTCATGTTCTACTACAAAGAAAATACCAAACATTTTACAATTGTGCTTTGTATGGTGCTTGGTTGTCTTCCCCACCCATGCTTGATGTTGGGACTAGATTTTCCTTTTGTCGTAATAACTACATGCTTTCCATGTCTAAAATAGATGTTGTAAATTTTGGGTTATTTATCCTTTCACATTTGTTCATTTCTCCCAAATAGTTAGTATCACTTATGTCATTTTTTGTGGTCCTCTTTATAGTTGGTATCACTTATGCCATTTTCGTGGTCCTCTTTATAGTTGGTATCACTTATGCCATTTTCGTGGTCCTCTTTATAAATGGTATCACTTATGCGATTTTCGTGGTCCTCTTTATAGTTGGTCTAATTACTTGAACATTGTTAAATACAAACATAGAATTTCCATGTACACTATATGCATGAAGGATTATGCTTCCAAAAGCTTTGATAGGAATAACTTGTTATATATCTATGGTCATCCATGCACTCATGGAAACATTGTAGTGTTCATAACTAGTTGTAGGTGCTTATTGTTTAGTGCACATTGTTCATTTGAGGAACACTACAATGACAAAGAGCTCTTTGTGAAAAGGAAGGCATCGAGAATTGTTATTGTGCATGTGATATGTATTATGTCTAATCATAATGAGTTGTTAATAAACTATAATTTTTGTAGGCCACAAATTGCTCATCAAAGGTAGCTTGATTCAGGACTATCTTTAGACATCCCATTGGGGAATAAGAAAGACTATTTTTGTTTTTGGATTTTCAATGGAATTGTAAATTTCTTGATTAATTTAACATTTGTTTTATAAAATGGTTGGTTGCATGTGTATTAGAATTTTTTTCCATGCTTCTAATAAATTTTCGTTCTAATGTGTGAACATAATAAATGTACTGCATATATTGATATCATGTTGAACTTTGGTTGTCATTGATGTTAAATAATGTTAAAGAGGATGTCAATTGATTCAGTTTGAGTCATTGATGTCAACTGATGACAAAGTGGATACAACATCCCTATAGCAGTTTGAAGAAGTATATGGAAACCACTTTGAAGAAGTATATGCGCAAGATGGTGAAGGTGACAGATATGGATGTCATTCTAAAAAAGTATATCTATAAGTTGCATCCAGTCTGAAGATGTGAGTCCAAGGATACATCATGCATGATCATTTTGAAGAAACACATAAGGAAGGTATATCATGCAAATCCAGTTCAAAGAATCACATAAGTAATGTATCTTACTACATGTGGTACCTGCATAGATATCAAGTCCACCAAGTCATACTCTCTCAAGGAAGCAGTCAAAGAACTAGTTGTACAAAGGTACATGTGCACAAGCAGCCAAGGAGTTGGTTAAGCAAAGGTATAAGTGTGAAAGTATGTTGAAAGAAGAATCTGGAATGCACAAGCATTGCTTGGTCAAATATAAGGAGTGCACAAACAATAAATGGTTGAACAGTCCTGAAAGCGTGCAAGTCTTTCCAATTAGAAGATGAGTTCAATTAGTAAAGGGCATACATGTTCCAAGAAAGGGTGTAGCAGTCGAAGTTTGTTTATGCGCAAATCCCACAAGCAGATGATACAACAAGTGTGAAATTCCCACACGTGATGATACAGAAGGGTCAAAGTCCCACCAAGTAGAAGTTAGTTTATCCACAGATTCCACAAAGAATTCATACATCAGATGCGCAATACCCGTAAGGGATGGTACGACAAGGATCAAAGACTCATCAAGTCGAAGAGAAAGGATGCACACATACCTCAAAGCAATGGTACTTCAAGAGCGCAAGAGTACACCACTAAGGTGTAAGTCCCACTAGGTTGTGCACCATGAATGCGCAAGATCCACAATGGATGACACATCAACAAAGCATAAGATGAAATGTGGAAAAAGAACAATCTGTTAAGTATGGAAGAAGAGATGACACAACCAACTTGTGGACATACAATCTGTACATGACATGTATAAATAGAGATGCAAGTTAGATATTTGTAGTAAGCTTGATGGCGAGATAATAGAGCTTCAAGTGGAATATATATATATTTATATTTGTGGAATCAAGGGATCGAGGATAGAACAACATGATCTAGCAAGGAGCTGAGTGCGCACATACAGAGGAATGATATAGATGATGGTGCGTAGAATGATTTTGTAGACATGTGATGGATGCACAAATACTGAAAGGAAAAAACACAGAAGTTTGTGCAACTGCGTGAAGATTGAATGACAGGATTGTAGACAACATGCAAATAGTCATAGATGTTGTAATTCAGGAAGTAGTGCAGATACAGAACCGAAGTATATCAGAGGATGCCTAGGTATTTGGCTGATGCACGAAGACTGAAGTGAAGTGTGCGAAGTTGAGAAGACCATCTGATGCACAATGACAGAGCAACAACAAGATATAGTAAGCGTGTCATGATGAGGATGATCTGAGACAAGTGCATTAAACTAAAAGGATGAATCAATTGATGCACGACATGTTGCAGATTGTATAAAAGACTGTGGAACTTAAACAGAATAGACACATCAGTGAGTGCACAACTCCATATGTTACAGGTGCATTATTTCAGAACAAAAAAATATCAATTGAAAACACAGTATCAGTTGGTGAGTGCAGTTGCACAATAGCAGATCGACAGTGCATACCATAGCGCAGACTACAGAATTAACAAGCACATAGTACATGAAGTAAGACATCAACAGAAGTGTAGAATTGAGAGGAATGAGATGTCAGGTGATGTATGCATCACAATGACAGTGAATCATCTTCATACGTAGTTAGTGCACAACATAACTCATATCAGAAGATCAGAAGTGTGCACGAATTGGAAGATCAGGAAGTCAAAATCAATATTGGATATCTGGGCGGCAGGACTAGGAAAGGAGGAGGGGGTTGTAGCTGTGAAAATCATCACAGCAAATCTAAGAGATGAAGTATACCTCACAAGAAAGATTATGATTAAGCAGGAAGATAGAAGGAGAGTGGTCAATGCAGTGTAAATGAGCAACAGAGTAATAATACAGCAGAACTCGGATAGAAGCAAAATAACTTCACACACATTAATTCATTAATAAAAAATATGAACAATAAATAGTGCAATGGTGGAGAGGATTCGAATGCCAAGGTGGCAATTCGAATTATCCTCTCATAGAGTGATCATCAAATCAATAGAGTGTCATTAGAGCACAACTAGGAGTCCTCCTCATCATCAATGGAGTCATCAATGCACAAGTAACTGTCAACTAGATGTCAGACTGAGTCTAACTGAGTGTGGTAGGTGTAACTTGCACATGGAGGCACTAACTTAATGAAGGAGGCTCAGTGGAGGGCACATGAGGAGCTAACTGGAGTCAGAATGGGCAGTCTAGTCTCACTGGAGGTCCATCGGAGTGATACAATCAGTTGAGAGTCAGTCTAGCCTTAAATAAAGGAAAGAACTGAAGATAACTCAACTTAACTAAAGTACAATTGAATGGTAGGGGAGAGAGTGCACATGAGATGCATGAAACTGCATGCAGGGCGCACTAAGCACTAGGAGGGCTAAAACTAATCAGTGAGAAGCTCTCGGGGCTAGCTAACTGAGGGCTAGGTGCTGAGACTGATGACTGGGATGCATTCAATTGCATGCATGCATGCAAGACTGGAAATGCAAATAATGAAAATGTTGGTAGGACTAGGATGGAGTATAGGAATATCTTAACACCCCCCCTTAATCCATCATGGTCCCTAGTAACTAATACCAAATGTCACCCAATACAATGAATAATAATAACAATCAATAAACCGAGGAAATGGGGAAAACCTCATGGCAAAAATACGCCCCCTCAAAATAGACTGTAAGGCACACCAAAAATAAATGCTTCAAACTCAAGCATGTGTGATGCTTGGTCATATGTCTGGAGGTATCTTCTTCTTGGGAAGAAGTGGATCATGCTCAGAAAGCATGTGCTTGTACTTGCTCTTCAGATCGAATGTGATAAGAACAAATCCAAAAGTATGAGGATGATCCTTGAACATGTGATTCGAATCAGTAGAGGTAGGATCAAAACCATGAATGTGTAGATAGTCTTTTGTTTTCTCCTTTGAACCATCATGGGTGAGATTATGCCCAAAAGAATCATCAAATATCAGTGATTGCTTGGAATCCAAATCATATCCAAGACTTGAATAATGGTTTCTTAAGATCTCCTTTGAACCATTTGAGGTGAGATCTAAACCATTGAATGCATGAGAAGTTATCCCAAGCGAATGGCAATGACCATCATCTTCAATAACCTTCTGAGAGCATGAAATAATGATCTTACAATAGTAAATAAGAGGTGATTGATCAAGGAGAGTGAATGCATTACCTCCAATGGCTGATTTGACCTCCGAAACATTCAATAAATCAAGATGCAAACCAACATACTCTTGTGCAACAGAGGATTTAAGAACCTCTGCAGTTTCTAGAGTGTGAGTTGGCACATAATTTGAAATAGAAGAGATTTGGAGAATGATTGTAGAATCTGCAAGTTCTTCTTCTTTGTGGACAACTTCAATATGAGATATGTTTGATACTGATTCATGATCAGAGAGACCATCAAGGAGGGTGAATGTATCACTTTGCTTGCTCCCGAAATGGTTTGGACCAATTCCTTCATTCTGTTTGCCAAATCTTTCATCCAGTTGGGCCCATAGCTCTTTTGGAGATTCAACATAATAGAAGTGGTATACCATGCATCAAGACATATTAAGCATCATGGCTGCAGAGGCTCTTTCACCTTCATCTAACCAGTCATTCTCTTCTTCACAGGATTTGAACTTTCTTTCAAAACAATAATCAAACAGACCATTTATCTTCAAATGTGCTATCATTTGTGGTTTCCATTCATCATAGTTGAATGGAGAAAGAGGAGTAATTCCCTCTGAATTCATGGAATCTGTTTCGGAAGACCTGCAAAAACAATATAAAATGTCTGCAACTGCTACTGCTGCAAAAGTGCAGAAATTGCTGCAACTGCTGCACTCGAAATCTTGATAATAACCTACAAAAAACTATCAAGAATGGAGATAGATAATACTCTCAACATGCTCTGATACCATGTGAAAATACTCACAACATATCTAAGCACGGATGTATACCTCACAAGAAATATTATGATTAAACAGGAAGATAGAAGAAGAGTGGTCAATGCAGTGTAAATGAGCAACAAAATAATAATACAGTAGAACTCGGATAGAAGCAAAATAACTTCACACACAATAATTCATTAATCACAAATATGAACAATAAAATAGTACAATGGTGGAGAGGATTCGAATTCCAAGGTGGCAATTCGAATTAGACTCTAATAGAGTGATCATCAGAGCACAACTAGGAGTCCTCATCATCATCAGTGGAGTCATCAATGCACAAGTAACTGTCAACCATATGTCAAATTGAGTCTAACTGAGTGTGGTAGGTGTAATTGGCACATGGAGGCACTAACTGAATGAAGGAGGCTCAGTGGAGGGCACATGAGGAGCTAATTGGAGTCAAAATGGGCAGGCTAGTCTCATTAGAGGTCCATCGGAGTGATACAGTCAGTTGAGAGTCAGTCTAGCCTTAAATCAAGGAAAGAACTGAAGATAACTCAACTTAACTGAAGTACAACTGAATGGTAGTTGAGAGAGGGTGCATGAGATGCATGCAGGGCGCACTAAGCACTAGGAGGGATAAAATTGATCAATGAGAAGCACCCGGGGCTATCTAACTGAGGGCTAGGTGCTGGGACTAATGACTAGGATGCATGCAGAAATGCATGTAAGACTGAAAATGAAAATAATGAAAATGCTGGTAGGACTAGGATGGAGTATAGGAATATCCTTACACCCCCCGTTGATCCATCCCGGGATCTGGTAACTGAGGCCAAAGGTCACCCAATACAATGAATAATAATAACAGTCAATAAATCGAGGAAATGGGGAAAACCTCATGGGAAAAATAAACCCCCTCAAAATAGACTGTAAGGCACACCAAAAATAAATGCTCCAAACTCGAGCAGGTGTGATGCTTGGTCATATGTCTGGAGGTATCTTCTTCTTGGGAAGAAGTGGATCATGCTCAGAAAGCATGTGTTTGTGTTTTCTCTTCAGATTGAATGTGATGAGAACAAATCCAAAAGTATGAGGATGATCCTTGAACCTGTGATTTGAATCAACGGAGGTAGGATCAAAACCATGAATGTGCAGATAGTCTTTTGTTTTTTCCTTTGAACCATCATGGGTGAGACTATGCCCAAAAGAACCATCAAATATAAATGATTGCTTGGAATCCAAATCAGATCCAAGACTTGAAGAATGGTTTCTTAAGATCTCCTTTGAACCATTTGAGGAGAGATCTAAACCATTGAATGCATGAGAAATTATCCCAAACGAATGGAAATGGCCATCATCTTCAATAACCTTCTGAGGGAATGAAATAATGATCTTACAATAGTAAATAAGAGGTGATCGATCAAGGAGAGCGAATGCATTAACTCCAATGGCTGATTTGACCTTCGAAACATTCAATAGATCATGATGCAAACCAACATACTCTTCTGCAATAGAGGATTTAAGAACCTCTGCAGTTTTTAGAGTGTGAGTTGGCACAAAATTCGAAATAGAAGAGATTTGGATCATGAGTGTAGAATCTGCAAGTTCTTCTTCTTTGTGGACAACTTCAATATGAGATATGTTTGATACTGATTCTTGATTAGAGAGACCATCAAGGATGGCGAATGCATCACTTTGCTTTCTCTTGAAATGGTTTGGACAAATCCCTTCATTTTGTTTACCAAATATTTCATCCAGTTGGGCCCATAGCTCTTTTGGAGATTCAACATAATAGAAGTGGTATACCATGCATCGAGACATATTGAGCATCATGGATGTAGAGGCTCTTTCACCTTCATCTAACCAGTCATTCTCTTCTTCAGAGGATTCAAAGTCTCTTTGAAAACAATAATCAAAGAGACAATTTCTCTTCAAATGTGCTATCGTCTATGGTTTCCATTCATCATAGTTGAATGGAGAAAGAGGAGTAATTCCTTCTGAATTCATGGAAGCTGTTTCGGAAGACCTGCAAAAGCAATAGAAAATGTCTGCAACTGCTACTGCTGCAAAAGTGCAGAAACTACTGCAACTGATGCACTCGAAATCTTGATAATAACCTGCAAAAAATATGAGGAATGGAGATAGACAATACTCTCAACATGCTCTGATACCATTTGAAAATACTCACAGTAGATCTAAGAGCTGATGTATACCTCACAAGAAAGATTATGATTAAGTAGGAAGATAGAAGAAGAGTGGTCAATGCAGTGTAAATGAGTAACAAAATAATAATATAGTAGAACTCGGATAGAAGCAAAATAATTTAACACACACTAATTCATTAATCACAAATATGAACAATAAATAGTACAATGGTGGAGTGGATTCAAATGCCAAGGTGGAAATTCGAATTAGCCTCTCATAGAATAACCATCAGATCAATAGAGTGTCATCATAGCACAACTAGGATTCCTCATCATCATCAGTGGAGTCATCAATGCACAAGTAACTGTCAAACAGATGTCAAACTGAGTCTAATTAAGTGTGGTAGGTGAAATTGGCACATGGAGGCACTAACTGAATGAAGGAGGCTCAGTGGAGGGCGTATGAGGAGCTAACTGGAGTCAGAATGGGTAGTCTAGTATCACTGGAGGTCCATCGGAGTGATACAGTAAGTTGAGAGTCAGTCTAGCCTTAAATCAAGGAAAGAACTGAAGATAACTCAACTTAACTGAAGTACAACTGAATGGTAGGTGAGAGAGGGCGCATGAGATGCATGCAACTGCATGCAGGCCGCACTAAGGACTAGGAGGGCTAAAACTGATCAGTGAGAAGCTCCCGGGCCTAGTTAACTGAGGGCTAGGTGCTAGGGCTGATGACTGGGATGCATGCAATTGCATGCATGCATGCAAGACTGAAAATGCAAATAATGGAAATGCTGGTAGGACTAGGATGGAGTATAGGAATATCCTAACACACCCCCTTAATCCATCCTGTGCCCTGGTGTAATGTCCCCATTTTGACCCCCTTTGCATTAAATCGTAAATGATGTAAATATTGTTATTTAATCATGGTGAGGAGCTCAAGGCCAAGGCCCCACCGTTGATTTAGCGTTTTATGTATCGGCAATTAAAAATAGATGCCTATGGTTCTTGTGCTGGACATGCACAATGTAAATTAAGACATCATGTAAATACGAATTTTAATGAAATACCCACAACTAGCTATGCAATGCAACAAAGAGATGGGGCATGATTCTACAAGGAATGGGGAGGGAAATTATTCAAACCCTTGAGCCAATGGTGATAAGCCAAATGTCAATGAATAAACCCTCAACTACCCATTTTGGCTTATGCACCCAATCATTAAATTCTTCCAAGAGTTGGTTGAGGTAGTTAATACCTTGGGAATGAAGAGGTATGGCAGCCAATTTTGTGCATGGGAAAGTCATCAACCTGGGAAAACGTACTTTTGCTTCTGGGGCAAGAAAACACCCACGAAATGGTGCCCAAAGCCATTCTAAACCCATAGTCTTTCCTCTCTCACGCAGTCTGAAGTAGCGGAGTCTGTCTCCTTCATGTTTTCTACCATTTTCCTGTATTATCCATAGCTGGGAGTTCGTTTTTGTGTTGCACAGTGGCTGGGAGAAAGGGAGTCATGTTTTGGGGGTTTATATAGGTCGTTTCAACCCCTGGAATGCATATAAACGTTTTCTGCAAACGAATGGCTCTCCCAGGGTTTATTTCCCATCTACCAGTTCGTTTTGGTTGCCCACGTTTTTCAGCACTTGTATTTTTTGTTGTTGGGTGCATCCCTGTATTGGTTTGAACTGTGAGCAAGAAATTAGGAGTGGAAGGGGACCTGCATGGGCTTGATAAACCTAGTGAGGGAGATAACCTCTCAAGAAGATCAAGAGGGCTGGCTACTCTTCTATGCACATCTTGAACACTATTAGATTGGAAGGTATGGCCTGAGGGACTGTGTGGTAGTGAAGGGAGTACTTCCATGTGCCAGGTGTGTAGGTATTGTGGGAGCCAAGCTAGATAGATCTTGCAGAGGGTACCCATATCTCTATGGATGATCCCACTAGCTTAGCAATTCTCCCTTCCATTTCCTAACAGCCCGATAAACCCAACTGTAGATTGGCTTGGCTGATTTGGTGTATCTTTGGGCTATGTGTGAGTCTGCTGTTCCCTGATTCCTTGTAGAGATCATGCTCAGCTCGGGGGTGGCAGCATGTTGAGATATTGATGATCACAACTGGCCTATGGTTGGGTGGAACATTGCAGTTGCATAGCCAATTGCTCGGGACTACTTTGTTATAAGATAAGTACTCTCTTGTGTTAACTTTGCAATTATTTATTTGATGAATATCATGAATATCTTGAATGTATGATGGATGTGTAATTGAAATTACTTCCGCTGTGTTTTCTTATAATTATACATTTCTATATGTCTTTTTATATTATGTGAATGCTTATTTAAAAGTTCATGGGGCTAGATGCCTAGCATTAGCATCACGTTCTCTCCATCATGCTGGTATGATAGGAGGGGACATTACACCTGGTAACTGAGACCAAAGGTCACCTAATACAATGAATAATAATAACAGTCAATAAACCGAGGAAATGGGGAAAAACACATGGGAAAAATACCCCCTCTCAAAATAGACTGTAACACACACCAAAACTAAATGCTCCAAACTCAAGCAGGTGTGATGCTTGGTCATATGTCTGGAGGTATCTTCTTCTTGGGAAGAATTGGACCATGCTTAGAAATCATGTGCTTGTACTTGCTCTTCAGATTGAATGTGATGAGAACAAATACAAAAGTATGAGGATGATCCTTGAACCTGTGATTCGAATCAGTGGAGGTAGGATCAAAACCATGAATGTGTAGATAGTCTTTTGTTTTCTCCTTTGAACCATCATGGCTGAGATTATGCCCAAAAGAACCATCGAATATCAGTGATTGCTTGGAATCCAAATCAGATCCAAGACTTGAAGAATGGTTTCTTAGGATCTCCTTTGAACCATTTGAGGTGAGATCTAAACCATTGAATGCACGAGAAATTATCCCTAGCAAATGGAAATGGCCATCATCTTCAATAACCTTCTGAGAGCATGAAATAATGATCTTACAGTAGTAAATAAGAGGTGATTGATCAAGGAGAGCGAATGCATTACCTCCAATGGCTGATTTGACCTCTGAAACATTCAATAGATCATGATGCAAACCAACATATTCTTGTGCAACAAAGGATTTAAGAACCTCTGTAGTTTCTAGAGTGTGAGTTGGCACATAATTTGAAATAGAAGAGATTTGGAGCATGAGTGTAGAATCTGCAAGTTCTTCTTCTTTGTGGACAACTTCAATATGAGATATGTTTGATACTGATTCATGATCAGAGAGACCATCAAGGAGGGCGAATGCATCACTTTGCTTGCTCTCGAAACGGTTTGGACCAATCCCTTCATTCTATTTTCCAAATATTTCATCCAGTTGGGCCCATAGATCTTTTGGAGATTCAACAGAATAGAAGTGGTATACCATGTATTGAGACATATTAAGCATCATGGATGCAGAGGCTCTTTCACCTTCATCTAACCAGTCATTCTCTTCTTCAGAGGATTCGAACTCTCTTTCAAAACAATAATCAAAGAGACAATTTCTCTTCAAATGTGCTATCATATGTGGTTTCCATTCATCATAGTTGAATGGAGAAAGAGGAGTAATTCCTTCTGAATTCATGGAAGTTGTTTCAGAAGACCTGCAAAAACAATAGAAAATGTCTGCAACTGCTACTGCTGCAAAAGTGTCGAAACTGCTGCACTCAAGATCTTGATAATAACCTGCAAAAAAATCTCAGGAATGGAGATAGACAATACACTCAACATGCTCTGATACCATGTGAAAATACTCACAGCAGATCTACGAGCTGATGTATACCTCACAAGAAAGATTATGATTAAGCAGGAAGATAGAAGAAGAGTGGTCAATGCAGTGTAAATGAGCAACAGAATAATAATACAATAGAACTCAAATAGAAGCAAAATAACTTCACACACACTAATTCATTACTCACAAATATGAACAATAAATAGTACAATGGTGGAGAGCATTCGAATTCCAAGGTGACAATCCGAATTAGCCTCTCATAGAGTGATCATCCGATCAATAGAGTGTCATCAGAGAACAACTAGGTGTCCTCATCATCATCAGTGGAGTCATCAATGCACAAGTAATTGTCAACCAGATGTCAAACTGAGTCTAACTAAGTGTGGTAGGTGTAACTGGCACATGGAGGCACTAACTGAATGAAGGAGGCTCAGTGGAGCGCGCATGAGGAGCTAACTGGAGTTAGAATGGGAAGTCTAGTCTCACTGGAGGTTCATCGAAGTGATACAGTCAGTTGAGAGTCAGTCTAGCCTTAAATCAAGGAAAGAACTGAAGATAACTCAACTTAACTGATGTACAACTGAATGGTAGGTGAGAGAGGACGCATGAGATGCATGCAACTACATGCAGGGCGCACTAAGCACTAGGATGGTTAAAACTAATTAGTGAGAAGCTCTTGGGGCTAGCTAACTGAGGGCTAGCTGCTGGGACTGATGACTGGGATGCATGCAATTGTATGCATGCATGCAGAAATGCATGCAAGACTGAAAATGAAAATAATAAAAATGTTGGTAGGACCAGGATGGAGTATAGGAATATCCTAACACCCCCCCTTAATCCATCATGGGCCCTATCAACTGAGACCAAAGGTCACCCAATACAATGAATAATAATAATAGTCAATAAACCGAGGAAATGGGGAAAACCTCATGGGAAAAATACCCCCCCTTCAAAATAGACTGTAAGGCACACCAAAAATAAATACTCCAAACTCAAGGAGGTGTGATGCTTGGTCGTATGTCTGGAGGTATCTTCTTCTTGGGAAGAAGTGGACCATGCTCAGAAAGCATGTGCTTGTACTTTCTCTTCAGATCGAATGTGATGAGCACATATCCACAAGTATGAGGATGATCCTTGAACCTGTGATTCGAATCAACGGAGGTAAGATCAAAACCATGAATGTGTAGATAGTCTTTTGTTTTCTCCTTTTAAACATCATGGGTGTGATTATGCTCAAAAGAACCATCAAATATCAGTGATTGATTGAAATCCAAATCAGATCCAAGACTTGAAGAATGGTTTCTTAAGATCTCCTTTGAACCATTTGAGGTGAGATCTAAACCATTGAATGCATGAGAAATTATCCCAAGCGAATGGCAATGGCCATCATCTTCAATAACCTTTTGAGAGCATGAAATAATGATCTTACAGTAGTAAATAAGAGGTTATTGGTCAAGGAGAGCGAATGCATTACCTCCAATGGCTGATTTGACCTTCGACACATTCAATAGATCATGATGCAAACCAACATACTCTTGTGCAACAGAGGATTTAAGAACCTCTGCAGTTTCTTGAGTGTGAGTTGGCACATAATTTGAAATAGAAGAGATTTGGAGCATGAGTGTAGAATCTACAAGTTCTTCCTCTTTGTCGACAACTTCAATATGAGATTTATTTGATACTAATTCATGATCAGAGAGACCATCAAGGAGGGCAAATGCATCACTTTGCTTTCTCTCAAAATGGTTTGGACCAATCCCTTCATTCTGTTTGCCAAATCTTTCATCCAGTTGGGCCCATAGCTCTTTTGGAGATTCAACAGAATAGAAGTGGTATACCATGCAATGAGACATATTAATCCTCATGGATGCAGAGGCTCTTTCACCTTCATCTAACCAGTCATTCTCTTCTTCAGAGGATTCAAACTCTCTTTCGAAACAATAATCAAAGAGACCATTTCTCTTCAAATGTGCTATCATATGTGGTTTTCATTCATCATAGTTGAATGGAGAAAGAGGAGTAATTCCTTCTGAATTCATGGAAGCTGTTTCAGAAGACCTGCAAAAACAATAGAAAATGTTTGCAACTGCTACTGCTGCAAAAGTGTAGAAACTGCTGCACTCGAAATCTTGATAATAACCTGCAATAAAATCTCAGGAATGGAGATAGACAATACTCTCAACATGCTCTGATACCATGTGAGAATACTCATAGCAAATCTAAGAGCTGATGAATACCTCACAAGAAAGATTATGATTAAGCAGGAAGATAGAAGAAGAGTGGGCAATGCAGTGTAAATGAGCAACAAAATAATAATACAGTAGAACTCGGATAGAAGCAAAATAACTTCACACACACTAATTCATTAATCACAAATATGAACAATAAATAGTACAATGGTGGAGAGGATTCAAATGCCAAGGTGGCAATTTGAATTAGCCTCTCATAGAGTGATCATTAGATCAATAGAGTGTCATCAGAGCACAGCTAGGATTCCTCATCATCATCAATGGAGTCATCAATGCATAAGTAACTGTAACCCAGTTATCAAACTGAGTGTGGTAGGTGTAACTGGCACATGGAGGAACTAACTGAATGAAGGAGGCTCAGTGGAGGGCGCATGAGGAGCTAACTGGAGTCAGAATGGGTAGTCTAGTCTCACTGGAGGTCCATCGGAGTGATACAGTCATTTGAGAGTCAGTCTAGCCTTAAATCAAGGAAAGAATTGAAGATAACTAAACTTAACTGAAGTACAACTGAATGGTAGGTGAGAGAGGGCGCATGAGATGCATGCAACTGCATGCAGGGCGCACTAAGCACTAGGAGGGCTAAAAATGATAAGTGAGAAGTTCCCAGGGCTAGATAACTGAGGGCTAGTTGCTGGGACTGATGACTGGGATGCATGAATGCAGACTGTATGCAAGATTGGAAATGCAAATAATGAAAATGCTAGTAGGACTAGGATGGAGTATAGGAATATCCTAACACCCCCCGTTAATCCATCCTGGGCCCTGGTAACTGAGACCAAAGGTCACCCAATACAATGAATAATAATAACAGTCAATAAACCGAGGAAATGGGGAAAACCTAATGGGAAAATACCCCCCCTCAAAATAGACTGTAAGGCACACCAAAACTAAATGCTCCAAACTCAAGCAGGTGTGATGCTTGGTCATATGTCTGGAGGTATCTTCTTCTTGGGAAGAAGTGGATCATGCTCAGAAAGCATGTGCTTGTTCTTGCTCTTCAGATCGAATGTGATGAGAACAAATCCAAAAGTATGAGGATGATCCTTGAACCTATGATTCGAATCAGCGGAGGAAGGATCAAAACCATGAATGTGTAGATAGTCTTTTGTTTTCTCCTTTGAACCATCATGGGTGAGATTATGCCCAAAAGAACCATCAAATATAAGTGATTGCTTGGAATCCAAATCAGATCCAAGACTTGAAGAATGGTTTCTTAAGATCTCCTTTGAACCATTTGATGTGAGATCTAAACCATTGATTGCACGAGAAATTATCCAAGCGAATGGCCATGGCCATCATCTTCAATAACCTTCTGAGAGCATGAAATAATGAACTTATAGTAGTAAATAAGAGGTGATTGATCAAGGAGAGCGAATGCATTACCTCCAATGGCTGATTTGACCTCTGAAACATTCAGTAGATCATGGTGCAAACGAACATACTCTTGTGCAACAGAGGATTTAAGAACCTCTGTAGTTTCTAGAGTGTGAGTTGGCACAAAATTTGAAATAGAAGAGATTTGGAGCATGAGTGTAGAATCTGCAAGTTCTTCTTCTTTGTGGACAACTTCAATATGAGATATGTTTGATACTGATTCATGATCAGAGAGACCATCAAGGAGGGCGAATGCATCACTTTGCTTGCTCTCAAAATGGTTTGGACCAATCCCTTCATTCTGTTTGCCAAATATTTCATCCAGTTGGGCCCATAGCTCTTTTGGAGATTCAACAGAATAGAAGTGGTATACCATGCATTGAGACATATTAAGCATCATGGCTGCAGAGGCTCTTTCACCTTCATCTAACCAGTCGTTCTCTTCTTCAGAGGATTCAAACTATCTCTCAAATCAATAATCAAAGAGACCATTTCTCTTCAAATGAGCTATCATCTGTGGTTTCCATTCATCATAGTTGAATGGAGAAATAGGAGTAATTCCTTCTGAATTCATGGAAGCTGTTTCAGAAGACCCAAAAAAACAATAGAAAATGTCTGCAACTGCTACTGCTGCAAAAGTGCAGAAACTGCTGCACTCGAAATCTTGATAATAACCTGCAAAAAACTATCAGGAATGGAGATAGACAATACTCTCAACATGCTCTGATACCATGTGAAAATAATCACAGCAGATCTAAGACCTGATGTATACCTCACAAGAAAGAATATGATTAAGCAAGAAGATAGAAGAAGAGTGGTCAATGCAGTGTAAATGAGCAACAGAATAATAATACAATAGAACTTGAATAGAAGCAAAATAACTTCACACACAATAATTCATTAATCACAAATATGAACAATAAATAGTACAATGGTGGAGAGGATTCGAATTCCAAGGTGGAAATTCGAATTAGCCTCTCATGGAGTGATCATTTGATCAATAGAGTGTCATCAGAGCACAACTAGGAGGCCTCATCATCATCAGTGGAGTCATCAATTCACAAGTAACAGTCAACCAGATGTCAAACTGAGTCTAACTAAGTGTGGTAGGTGTAACTAGCACATGGAGGCACTAACTAAATGAAGGAGGCTTAGTGGAGGGTGCATGAGGAGCTAACTGGAGTCAGAATGGGAAGTCTAGTCTCATTGGAGGTCCATCGGAGTGATACAGCCAGTTGAGAGTCAGTCTAGCCGTAAATCAAGGAAATTACTGAAGATAACTCAACTTAACTGAATTACAACTGAATGTTAGGTGAGAGAGGGCACATGAGATGCATGCAACTGCATGCAGGGTGCACTAAGCACTAGGAGGGATGAAAATGATCAGTGAGAAGCTCCCGGGGCTAGCTAACTAAGGGCTACCTGCTGGGATTGATGACTGGGATGCATGCAATTGCATGCATGCATGCAAGACTGAAAATGAAAATAATGAAAATACTGATAGTACTATGATGGAGTATAGGAATATCCTAACACCCCCCCCTAATCCATCCTGGGCCCTGGTAACTGAGACCAAAGGTCACCCAATACAATGAATAATAATAACAGCCAATAAACCGAGGAAATGGGGAAAATCTCATGGGAAAAATACCCCCCCTCAAAATAGACTGTAAGGAACATCAAAAATAAATGCTCCAAACTCAAGCAGGTGTGATGCTTGGTCATATGTCTGGAGGTATCTTCTTCTTGGGAAGAAGTGGACCATGCTCATAAAGCATGTGCTTGTACTTGCTCTTCAGATCGAATGTGATGAGAACAAATCCAAAAGTATGAGGATGATCCTTGAACCTGTGATTCTTATCAGCGGAGCTAGGATCAAAACCATGAATGTGTAGATAGTCTTTTGTTTTCTCTTTTGAACCATCATGGGTGAGATTATGTCCAAAAGAACCATCAAATATTAGTGATTGCTTGGAATCCAAATTAGATCCAAGACTTGAAGAATGGTTTCTTAGGATCTCCTTTGAACCATTTGAGGTGAGATCTAAACCATTGAATACATGAGAAATTATCCCAAGCGAATGGAAATGGCCATCATCTTCAATAACCTTCTGAGAGCATGAAATAATGATCTTACAGTAGTAAATAAGAGGTCATTGATCAAGGAGAGCGAATGCATTACCTCCAATGGCTGATTTGACCTTCAAAAAATTCAATAGATCATGATGGAAACCAACATACTCTTATGCAACAGACGATTTAAGAACCTCTGTAGTTTCTAGAGTGTGAGCTGGCACAGAATTCGAAATAGAAGAGATTTGGAGCATGAGTGTAGAATCTGCAAGTTCTTCTTCTTTGTGGACAACTTCAATATGAAATATGTTTGATACCGATTCATGATCAGAGAGACCATCAAGGAGGGCGAATGCATCACTTTGCTTGCTCTCGAAATGGTTTGGACCAATCCCTTCATTCTGTTTTCCAAATCTTTCATCCAGTTGGGCCCATAACTCTGTTGGAGATTCAACAGAATAGAAGTGGTATACCATGCATTGAGACATATTAAGCATCATGGCTGCAGAGGCTCTTTCACCTTCATCTAACCAGTCATTCTCTTCTTCAGAGGATTCAAACTCTCTTTCGAAACAATAATCAAAGAGACCATTTCTCTTCAAATGTGATATCATATGTGGTTTCCATTCATCATAGTTGAATGAAGAAAGAGGATTAATTCCTTCTGAATTCATGGAAGCTGTTTCAGAAGACCTGCAAAAACAATAGAAAATGTCTGCAACTGCTACTGCTGCAAAAGTGCAGAAACTGCTGCAACTGCTGCACTCGAAATCTTGATAATAACCTGCAAAAAAATCTCAGGAATGGAGATAGACAATACTCTCAACATGATCTGATACCATGTGAAAATCCTCATAGCAGATCTAAGAGCTGATGTATACCTCACAAGAAAGATTATGATTAAGTAGGAAGATAAAAGAAGAGTGGTCCATACAGTGTAAATGAGCAACAAAATAAGAATACAGTAGAACTCGGATAGAAGCAAAATAACTTCACACACACTAATTCATTAATCACAAATATGAACAATAAATAGTACAATGGTGGAGAGGATTCGAATCCCAAGGTGGCAATTCGAATTAGCCTCTCATAGAGTGATCATTAGATCAATAGAGTGTCATCAGAGCACTGCTAGGAGTCCTCATCATCATCAATGGAGTCATCAATGCACAAGTAACTGTAACCCAGCTGTCAAACTGAGTGTGGTAGGTGTAACTGGCACATGGAGGAACTAACTGAATGAAGGAGGCTCAGTGGAGGGTGCATGAGGAGCTAACTGGAGTCAAAATGGGCAATCTAGTCTCACTGGAGGTCCATCGGAGTGATACAGTCAGTTGAGAGTCAGTCTTGCCTTAAATCAAGGAAAGAATTGAAGATAACTCAACTTAACTGAAGTAGAACTGAATGGTAGGTGAGAGAGGGTGCATGAGATGCATGCAACTGCATGCAGGGTGCACTAAGCACTAGGATGGATAAAAATGATCAGTGAGAAGCTCCCGGGGCTAGATAACTGAGGGCTAGGTGCTGGGACTGATGACTGGGATGCATGTAGAATGCATGCAAGACTGAAAGTGCAAATAATGAAAATGTTGGTAGGACTAGGATGGAGTATAGGAATATCTTAACAGCCCCCCTTAATCCATCCTGGGCCCTGGTAACTGAGACCAAAGGTCACCCAATACAATGAATAATAATACCAGTCAATAAACTGAGGAAATGGGGAAAACGTCATGGGAAAAATACCCCCCCTCAAAATAGATTGTAAGGCACACCAAAAAGAAATGTTCCAAACTCAAGCAGGTGTGATGCTTGGTCATATGTCTAGAGGTATCTTCTTCTTGGGAAGAAGTGGATCATGCTCAGAAAGCATGTGCTTGTACTTGCTCTTCAGATCGAATGTGATGGTAACAAATCTAAAAGTATGAGGATGATCCTTGAACCTGTGATTCGAAGCAGTGGAGATAGGATCAAAACCATGAATGTGTAGATAGTCTTTTGTTTTCTCCTTTGAACCTTCATGGGTGAGATTATGCCCAAAAGAACAATCAAATATCAGTGATTGCTTGGAATCCAAATCAGATACAAGACTTGAAGAATGGTTTCTTAAGATCTCCTTTGAACCATTTGAGGTGAGTTCTAAGCCATTGAATGCATGAGAAATTATCCCAAGCGAATGGAAATGGCCATCATCTTCAATAACCTTTTGAGAGCATGAAATAATGATCTTACAGTAGTAAATAAGAGGTGATTGATCAAGGAGAGCGAATGAATTACCTCCAATGGCTGATTTGACCTCTGAAACATTCAATAGATCATGATGCAAACCAACATACTCTTGTGCAATAGAGGATTTAAGAACTGCTGCAGTTTCTAGAGTGTGAGTTGGCACATAATTTGAAATAGAAGAGATTTAGAGCATGAGTGTAGAATCTGCTGGTTCTTCTTCTTTGTGGACAACTTCAATATGAGATATGTTTGATACTGATTCATGATCAGAGAGACCATCAAGGAGGGTGAATGCATCACTTTGCTTGCTCTCGAAATGGTTTGGACCAATCCCTTCATTCTGTTTTCCAAATATTTCATCCAGTTGGGCCATAACTCTTTTGGAGATTCAACATCATAGATGTTGTATACCATACATCGAGACATATTAAGCATCATGGATGCAGAGGCTCTTTCACCTTCATCTAACCAGTCATTCTCTTATTCAGAGGATTCGAACTCTCTTTCAAAACAATAATCAAAGAGACCATTTCTCTTCAAATGTGCTATCATCGGTGGTTTCCATTCATCATCATTGAATGGAGAAAGAGGAGTAATTCCTTCTGAATTCATGGAAGCTGTTTCAGAAGACCTGCAAAAACAATAGAAAATGTCTGCAACTGCTACTGCTGCAAAAGTGCAGAAACTGCTACACTCAAAATCTTGATAATAACCTGCAAAAAACTATCAGGAATGGAGATAGGAAATACTCTCAACATGCTCTGATACCATGTGAAAATCCTCACAATAGATCTAAGCACTGATGTATACCTCACAAGAAAGATTATGATTAAGCAGAAAGATAGAAGAAGAGTGGGCAATGCAGTGTAAATGAGCAACAGAATAATAATACAGTAGAACTCGGATAGAAGCAAAATAAATTCACACACACTAATTCATTAATCAAAATAACTTCACACACACTAATTCATTAATCAAAATAACTTCACACACACTAATTCATTAATCACAAATATGAACAATAAATAGTACAATGGTGGCGAGGATTTGAATGCCAATGTGGCAATTCGAATTAGCCTCTCATAGAGTGATCATCAAATGAATAGAGTGTCATCAGACCACAACTAGGAGTCCTCATCATCATCAATGGAGTCATCAATGCACAAGTAACTGTCAACCAGATGTCAAACTGAGTCTAATTGAGTGTGGTAGGTGTAACTGGCACATGGAGGCACTAACTGAATGAAGGAGTCTCTGTGGAGGGCGTATGAGGAGCTAAGTGGAGTCAGAATGGGAAGTCTAGTCTCACTAGAGGTCGATCGGAGTGATAGAGTCAGTTAAGAGTCAGTCTAGCCTTAAATCAAGGAAAGAACTAAAGATAACTCAACTTAATTGAAGTACAACTGAATGGAAAGTGAGAGAGGGCGCATGAGATGCATGCAAATGCATACAGGGCTCACTAAGCACTAGGAGGGATAAAACTGATAAGTGAGAAGCTCCTGAGGCTAGCTAACTGAGGGCTAGGTGCTGGGACTGATGACTGGGATGCATGCAATTGCATGCATGCATGCAGAATGCTTGCTGCATGGAGAAATGCATGCAAGACTTAAAATGAAAATAATGAAAATGTTGGTAGCATTAGGATGGAGTATAGGAATATCCTAACACCGCCCTTAATCCATCCCGGGCCCTGGTAACTGAGACCAATGGTCACCCAATACAATGAATAATAATAGTAGTCAATAAACCGAGGAAATGGGGAAAACCTTATGTGAAAAATACCCTCCCTCAAAATAGACTGTAAAGCACACCAAAAACAAATGCTCCAAACTCAAACAGGTGTGATGCTTGGTCATATGTTTGGAGGTATATTCTTCTTGGGAAGAAGTGGATCATGCTCAAAAAGCATGTGCTTGTACTTGCTCTTCAGATCGAATGTGATGAGAACAAGTCCAAAAGTATGAGGATGATCCTTGAACCTGTGATTCGAATCAGCGGAGGTAGGATCAAAACCATGAATGTGTAGATAGTCTTTTGTTTTCTCCTTTGAACCATCATGGGTGAGATTATGCCCAAAAGAACCATCAAATATCAGTGATTGCTGGGAATCCAAATCAGATCCAAGACTTGAAGAATGGTTTATTAAGATCTCCTTTGAACCATTTGAGGTGAGATCTAAACCATTGAATGCATGAGAAATTATCCCAAGGGAATGGCAATGGCCATCATCTTCAATAACCTTTTGAGAGCATGAAATAATGATCTTACAGTAGTAAATAAGAGGTGATTGATCGGGGAGAGTGAATGCATTACCTCCAATGGCTGATTTGACCTCCGAAACATTCAATAGATCATGATGCAAACCAACATACTCTTGTGCAACAGAGGATTTAAAAACCTCTGCAGTTTCTAGAGTGTGAGTTGGCACATAATTCAAAATAGAAGAGATTTGGAGCATGAGTGTAGAATCTGCTAGTTCTTTTTCTTTGTGGACAACTTCAATATGAGATATTTTTGATACTAATTCATGATCAGAGAGACCATCAAGGAGGGCGAATGCATCACTTTGCTTGCTCTCGAAATGGTTTTGACCAATCCCTTCATTCTGTTTGCTAAATCTTTCATCCAGTTGGGCCCATAGCTGTTTTGGAGATTCAACAGAATAGAAGTGGTATAGCATGCATCGATACATATTAAGAATCATGGCTACAGAGGCTCGTTCACCTTCATCTAACCAATCATTCTCTTCTTCATAGGATTCAAACTCTGTTTCGAAACAATAATCAAAGAGACCATTTCTCTTCAAATGTGCTATCATCTGTAGTTTCCATTCATCATAGTTGAATGGAGAAAGAGGAGTAATTCCTTCTGAATTCATGGAAGTTGTTTTAGAAGACCTGCAAAAACAATAGAAAATGTCTGCAACTGCTACTGCTGCAAAAGTGCAGAAAATACTACAACTACTGCACTCGAAATCTTGATAATAACCTGCAAGAAACTCTCAGGAATGGAGATAGAAAATACTCTCAACATGCTATGATACCATGTGAAAATCCTCACAACAGATCTAAGAGTTGATGTATACCTCACAAGAAAGATTATGATTAAGTAGGAAGATAAAATAAGAGTGGTCCATACAGTGTAAATGAGCAACAAAATAAGAATACAGTAGAACTCGGATAGAAGCAAAATAACTTCACACACACTAATTCATTAATCACAAATATGAACAATAAATAGCACAATGGTGGAGAGGATTTGAATGCCAAGGTGGCAATTCGATTTCTCTCATAGAGTGATCATCAGATCAATAGAGTGTCATCAGAGCACAACTAGGAGTCCTCATCATTATAAGTGGAGTCATCAATGCACAAGTAATTGTCAACCATATATCAAACTGAGTCTAACTGAGTGTGGTAGGTGTAACTAGCACATGGAGGCACTAAATGAATGAAGGAGGCTTAGTGGAGGGTGCATGAGGAGCTAACTGGAGTCAGAATGGGAAGTCTAGTCTCACTGGAGGTCCATTGGAGTGATTTAGTCAGTTGAGAGTCAGTCTAGCCTTAAATCAAGGAAAGAACTGAAGATAACTCAACTTAACTGAAGTACAACTGAATGGTAGGTGAGAGAGGGCGCATGAGATGTATGCAACTGCATGCAGGGTGCACTAAGCACTAGGAGGGCTAAAATTGATCAGTGAGAAGCTCCCAGGGCTAGCTAACTGAGGGCTAGGTGCTGGGACTGATGACTGTGATGCATGCAATTGCATGCAAAAATGCATGCAAGACTGAAAATGAAAATAGTGAAAATGCTGGTAGGACTAGGATGGAATATGGGAATATCCTAACAGTATCCTCCTTCCAGTTGGTGCTGGAGAACATAGGGAATTGGAGATTCCTTCAGGTCAGTGCCTGTAAAACCAAGGGGTTGGTGCCTCCTTCCAGTTCGTGCTAATAAATACAGGAAGTTGGTGCTTCCTTGAATGTATTCTTTTCATTACAAAAGAGAATTTCGTGGTTTTCTCTCGATTGGGTTTCCACGTCAAAAATGCTATGTGTTCTATGTTCTTTGTCTTGGTGCATATATGGATGAATGATTTTTTTTATATTGATGCATAACTAAAGATCAAGATCAAGTAAAGACTAATATTTTAAAGAAGGTAAAAATTGTTGATAACTGTGCTAATACCGATTCACCCCCCTCTCAGTATTAAATCGATTCCAACAATTGGTATCAGAGCGGGTGTCACCTACCCAAATTATGAAATTATGATTTTATTGGCAAAATACTTTATGTTAAATTTTAATTACAAACTTTTATAATTATGAACAAGTTTGGTCAAGGATGAATGTAATTACTGATTATTATTATTTAATAAATTAAAGTAGTGTAATGTCCCCACCTGCTGACCACTGCGAGGCAAGGAACATACTACCAATCGATGGGGCTTTTAATCAAAATTCAGCCCACTCATTTCATTAAAAGAAATAAAATATGAATGTGCAGATGTAAACAATCAATCATGCACAGCGGAAACAACATCCACACAATCATTCGAATACATTCAACATGTCAATTTTAGTCATTAATAAAAATATTTCAGAAATAAATACATAGACAGAAACACTTATCTTCATTTCAATTGTCCCAAGCAACTAGCTATGTCGCTGCAACGTTCCACCCAACCATAGGCTCTTCGACAGCTTATACTGAGTCCGTCCGAAGGCCACCCCCGAGCTGGGCATGATTCTCACAAGGACAAAGGGACATTCACGCTCACACACAGTCCATTAACCATTTTGTTTTAGCCAAGCCAGTCTAACTGGGTTTATCAGGCTACACTTGCACAATGGATGCTTATTCCCAAGCCCAAGCCAGCACAAGGGATTACCCATCACCCATACCCATCATACTCTTCTCTCACACGGCATGCACAAACAGGGGCAGGGATAACAGTAGGATTTACAAACGAGATGGCCATGGGTTCTCCCAAAAACGTTCCCAACCAAAAACGGATTATAGGATGGGGCAAACAACCACAGGGATGAAAACGATTTCTTCCCCAATATCTCCGCCTTCAATAGCCCAAAACGACCTCTATTGTAATGTCATTCATTTTCCCCTCTTCCCCACTAGTATCCAACAAAGAAAAATGCCCTTCTCTGCTAGGGAAAAGAAGAAAACGTTTTTCCCCATGCCTGGAAAACGCCCCGGTAGTTCTGAACTCGTGAGGGAGGAAGAATGGTTATGGATAATGGCTGGAGAGCAATTTCATGGCTCTCTCTTGCCCAAGGAGACCCACACGATTTTCCATGAAGGGTGGCTTGCCCATACCCGATTTTGGACAGCCATAACTCCCAATTCCCAAGGTATTAACTTCCCCAACCAATTCTTGGGAGAAATCAATGGTTGGGTACAAAAGTCAACATGGGTAGTTGAGGGTTTGATGGGTTCTCTCATTGACACTTGGCTTGACTCTAGTGGCTCAAGGGTTTGAATGTTTTTCCCTCCCAATTCCTTGTGAAATCATGCCCCCATCTCTTTGTTTCATTGCATAGCTAGTTGTGGGTATTTTTATTAAAATGCATATTACATGATATTTGAATTTCCACTGTGCATTGCTAGCACGCAAACCATATGCATCACGAAATCAATGGCGGGGCCTTGGCCTTGAGCTCCTCACCATGATTTCATAACAATATTACATCATTTATAATGTTAATGCCATGGGGTCAAACTGGGGACATTACATTCCCCTCCCCTTGGAATAACACCGTCCTCGGTGTTTCAACACTTCGGACTATATACCCACTTTACACAAGATTCATAATTCACAGATGGTGGCAGGTCTGTCCTGCAATTCGTCTCTTTACTTTGATCTTTCACGATCAAGTCCCCTAGCTTCCACAAGTTCCTCCTGCTAGCTTTGGTCTTCCAGCTCTATAGGTGGGCATTGCTCCAAAGCAATCCCTTCCATTTGTTTATCTTCCAGCTGATCTACAAGTCTGGAATTTCATGGATGCCATCTTTCTTGTTGTCCCGACAACTATCTGTGAGACTTATCATGGCAATTCCTGTTAGGACAAGCATAACACAATAATAAAATTAGTCAATTATTTTCCTAATTGACTTGGAACGTCCATGCTTTACTCACGAGACTTCCACACTTTTCATGCTTTCCCACATACACATGAACTCATTCATGTTCATCCTTTCACAAGAAAATAACTATTTCAACATTCACAATTCATTTCAAGCAATTAAACACCAATTGTTCTCATTTATGACATGCACTCAATAGTCTTTTGTTTCTGAGATGCATCAGTCAAAAGGAAAGAGAAGAGTAAGAGTTTCCCCCTCTTAATCTTGTTCCAATCCGGAGCCACACCATCACTTGTGGTTCTATGCTCCTTAGCCTCTTTCACTTCAATGTGAATGCTTGACTTTCCCTTTCTTGGCTATGACACTTAGTGTCTAAGGTCTGCATGTGGATTTCAACTAGGAAACCCTTCCCCATTGTTGTTTATAGAACCTTTGGCTGCTAGGACCCACACAGTTCCACTAGCACCATCTTTCATTACTGCTCATACTGAGCTCTTTAGGACAGTCATATGCCCACATGCATCCTCCAGATGCTTTCATAGTCCTTGCTTCCAGCAATACCTACACTCAAACATTGAGTCAATTCACATGTTTAGTGTATTTTCATAGTGTTTATATGCAAATGAGAAATTTAAGAAATCATAATTAAATCATACTTATCTTCATAAGCAAGAGTTGCAAGATAACCAAATACTTATCTTTATTGGATGTCTTCACTTTATCCCACAGGATCCTTCTTCGCTTTCCAAGCATTGGATTTCCCGTGGATACAACAATGAATGTTGGGCTAGCACGCAGGCTACTCCACCACCATTCGAATAGGCAATGCCAGGCCAGTACGCTGACTGATTTTATCCATTGTTTAAGGGAATGTTTGGTCAGCACATCAGCTGCTCCACAACATCGAGTGGTTAATGTTCCCACCAATTATTCTCTGAATTTACCAAGAATTTTATAGCTCCAACCAGTTACTCTCTGGCTTTAACAAGTATTTATAGCTCCAACCAGTTACTCTCTGGCTTCACCAAGCATTTATAGCTCCAACCAGTTACTCTCTGGCTTCACCAAGCATTTATAGCTCTTTCAGGGTTCTTGTTTCCTGTAATGGCCAAGGTTTCCAACAAGAAACAACAGTGTATTAGCTTGGTTGCAATAAGACTTGGATCTGAAATCCTCATTATTCCAAACAAGAATTAAATGAAAATGAATACTTATCTGTATTGTGTGTTTCCTCGCTACTCCACAGGTTTCCTTCTCTGCTTTACAAGTCTTGGATCACCTGTGGGGTGGATGCTTGGCCAGCACACATGTTGCTCCACAACATCATCTGAATAGGCAATGCCAAGCCAGTACGCCGACTAGGTTTATCAGGCATCCCTCAAAATCAGTATGCTAAGCCAGTACGCCGACTGGGTTTATCAAGCATTTCGAAATCAGTATGCTAAGCCAGTATGCCGACTGGGTTTATCAAGCATTTCGAAATTAGTATGCTAAGCCAGTACGTCGACTAGGTTTATCAAGCATTTCGAAATCAGTATGCTAAGCCAGTACGCCGACTGGGTTTATCAAGCATTTCGAAATCAGTATGCTAAGCCAGTACGCCGACTGGGTTTATCAAGCATTTCGAAATCAGTATGCTAAGCCAGTACGCCGACTGGGTTTATCAAGCATTTCGAAATCAGTATGCTAAGCCAGTACGCCGACTGGGTTTATCAAGCATTTCAAAATCAGTATGCTAAGCCAGTACGCCGACTGGGTTTATCAAGCATTTCAAAATCAGTATGCTAAGCCAGTACGCCGACTGGGTTTATCAAGCATTTCAAAATCAGTATGCTAAGCCAGTACGCCGACTGGGTTTATCAAGCATTTCAAAATCAGTATGCTAAGCCAGTACGCCGACTGGGTTTATCAAGCATACAATAACCATTTCCAAGCCAGTTCTCCGACTGGGTTTGTCAGGAAATATCACCCAAATAACCAGTACCTCCACAACATGCAAATATCCAATGCCAAGCCAGTACACCGACTGGGTTTGTCAGGCATTAATTTAACAACATGCCAAGCCAGTACACCGACTGGGTTTATCAGGCATCCAACAACCTTTCGCCACAACTCCCAAATAACCATTGCCAAGCCAGTACGCCGACTGGGTTTATCAGGCATACAACAAGCATTTGCCACAACTCCCAAATAACCAATGCCAAGCCAGTACGCCGACTGGGTTTATCAGGCATACAACAACCATTGCCAAGCCAGTACATCGACTGGGTTTCTCAGGCAATAAGAACAACATAATATGATTACGTGGCTCCCTCTCTTGTGCAACCAGTGGTTCCCTCCAGGAACTCCATAGGTGACTCACTTGACTGCAGGCTAGCATGGCCCCACAATACCCACTCACACTACACAAGGATGATACCCCTTTTCTGCAACACAGCTCCCCGGGTCTATCCATCCCTTCTAGTGTCCTTTAGTGTGAGCGTAGAAAGGTTACCACTGCCCATACAGTCCTCTTGAGCACCCTTTCTTCACTTTGCCTCTTTCGTGCAACACCAAGTTGCATTTGTGTAAGCTGTTAGCACAAGAAGGATAAGCAGGCTCATCAGTATTGTTGCCCAAAAATTGTAATCATATTTCATATCATTCACTATCAAGTATTGAAACACCAGGAATGTGTCCATTCCCTTAGGGTGTAGTCAATATTGAAAACCCTATCATGACCCAGCACCAGAAAAGGTGTGCACCCCCTCTCCGATGTGCGCCATGTAGGCCCTAATCATACTCAAGAAGTCTGCAATGATATAAATAAAATAGAGCATGCTCTGCATATTAACCCTAATAAGTTAGGCATGAATGTTCTTGTCTAGGGTCACAGAATACTCATTCATTTCGCAAATGTGCCTCTCATGCCTTCTGGGCATAGCTTTACCATTTCACTTTCATGGTTTACCGACATGCAGTTTGGATGAGACATTATCAATGGCGTTTCACCCGAAACCCATTTCCAGAGCATGGGATCATCCCCATCTAGTTTGGCTTCTGCAGGCCATCACACATGGTCTTCCTGCAATGTGTCATCCTGGCACACTTATCAAATAGCCAAACAGTCAGCAACATTTGGCAATAAGCTTCAAATATGATTGTTCCATAACCAATCAATAACATTAATAGTTAAATTCAATATGAATTTACAATTCTGTCTCCTACAGAAATTGATTTACTTAGCAATGAGTCTCTCCTCATAGTGTTTGGCCCTTGTAAGTGGTATCACACTGCCCATTATGGTTTCACCCTTGCTACCATACCTGAACATCCACCTACAGCATGTCTTCCCGACACAATTCTATATAAGCCAAACAATCATTAGCAATTATAAGCAATTCTCAAATCTGAAATTTGAAACTCTGTTTTCCTACAAAAATTAGATTTGCAACTATGAGACTATTCTCATAAACTTAACCCAGACAATTTTCGGATTCATTTCATGCGTAAATTTACAACCATGAGAACCTTCTCATAACCTTTGGATTTTGCACATGGTAGATCCCGGTCCTTACTATGGACTTATCCTCATTGCCATACGCAAGACTTTTCTACCTGAAAACTGAAACTTCAGTCAGCCAAACACGTTGTGAGTATCTACGCACATAATCATTCCTTGCCATAACAGTCACTGAAGTGATCTCAGAATTATAATACTCAATAATTCAAACACCTTCAGCTGTTTAACATTTGAAATGCAATGAGATATATGTATATTTCTATACATGCATCCTTATCATAATAGAATTTCAAGACATAGTCACACTATCTATGCAACTTAAATAAATCGTAAATACTCATTATTTCACAGTCATATCATTCATACAATTCTATCCTTCCACAGAATATTCTAGCAGCCCATCGATCATGATTTGGCTCTTCATGTATTTACTATTCTGCATTACCATAATCAGGACCACCAGTCCTCACTTGCTTGGGTTACTAAGCACATAACCAATCATACGCATGGCATGATATAAATTCACATGAATGCATTGAGATTTCTAAACAGTCATAGGGTGTAAGGGTCATCCTCTTCACTTACCCACACCTCACCAAGCTTGGTAGGTTAACAGCCCCAGTCGATATTCAATATTACATGCAAATTAGCTCAACATAGTTCAAACATAGTTGAATAGATCTTACCAAATCCCCTTTCAGCATTCATGCAATTTGGCACAAATAATCATTACCTGCATGGTTACCATTAACATCGTCTGATGTCACTTGATCAGTTGACCTCTTACCAAGGTTGCTTAGTCCTTTTTCCAACTTTATGATCACAGATTTGCTGCGCCATTCTTTCTACCTAAGGTTGTTGGATTCATGCAACAACATCCTCAGAACGTTTAGCCATGCTCTTTGTTATCTTTGGTCCTACAACCAATACCAACATCAATAGTGATTATCAATCACAATATTCTCCATTAGTGGTTTATTGCATATGCCGACTTCATTATTCTACCAATGTGCAATATCCCATTTATGCACAAGCATTTCTATATGTACTATGCAATTTGTTAAGATGCCATCTAGTGCATATACATCTATGTAATCCTTTACATTTCTAACATTTTTAGGCCATATGACAATTTCATAATTATAAGTATGATAACAAATAGAGGTTTAAGAAATTCTTCCCTTTTCGGTCCCTCATCGTGACATGGAATTCCTCTTCCATATCCTGCAATTGTAGAAATTGCCCATATTGACAACAAAATTTGCTTGTTAAAACAGCCGCTGGCACTCTTCTGCACTAAATATCTATGATATATATAGAACTCCTTCAAACTTTGGTCACGCATCATTGTTCCCTGCTGGACAAGCTTTCCAATGCCTGTCTTCATGCTCCATTCTGACATCAGGTGCAGGAACTGCATCCTTTCAAAAATGACAACTTTCACTCCCATTCTGCACATTTTACACAGCTGCATTCTATTCTCAGAAGTTCACAAATTACTTCATGCACGTGGGAAAAATGCTATTACTGACCCCCTTTTCTTTTCCCCCCTCATGTGTCTTTGTTTGTGATTTGACGAACCCTAGTTTTTTTTATTTTTATTTTTTATTTTTTACGAATCATGCCGCATCGGGCGGTTCGCGAAATCCTGCCGCAACGGGCAGTTCGCTAAATCCTTCCGCGATGGGCGGTTCACTATATGCTCCCGCAACTGCGGGGCGGCTGGCGGAATGCTCCCGCCGTTCGGGTGATTTTCGGCTCGCGTCCGTTGCGGGGCGGTTCGGCGACGGCTTCCGCAATGGCGGGGCGATTTGTCGAACGCTCCCGCAATTGCGGAGCCATTCGGCGAAGGCTTCCGCAATTTCGGAGCCGTCCGCGGAATGCTTCCGGGTTTCGGGGCGGTTTTCGGAATGCCCTTTTTCGGAACAACTTACGGAATGCTTCCGCAATTTCGGAACGATTCGCCGAAGTCTTCCGCAGTTGCGGAACGATTCGGCGAAGTCTTCCGCAGTTGCGGAATGATTCGCCGAAGTCTTCCGCAATTTCAGAACGACTCGCCGAACTCTTCCACGTTGCGGGACGATTCGCGGAATCCTTCCGAAATTTCGGAAGAGAATTCCTTCCGCAATTTCGGAAGAGATTTCCTTCCGAAAATTCCTTTTCACGCCGACACTTAGAAAATTTTTCACTTGAAGAAAAATTTTTCTCTGCTGTTTCGGAGCCATTGGCTGAATTCTTCCGCAATTTCGGGAAGGTTCGCGGAATCCTTCCGCAATTTCGGGAAGGTTCACCGAACTCTTCCGCAATTGTGGGAAGGTTCGCGAAACCTTTCCGAAATTTCGGAACGACTTCCCGAAACGGCTTAAAACGGAAAAAAATTTCAAACACAGACTTAAACCAAATTTTTTTTCCAGAAACTGACTTGAAAACGAAAATTTCGAAAAACGGACTTAAAACGAAAATTCTCAAAAACTCATAAGACAACAATTTTCTTGCGATTGCTATCAGATTTGGCCCATAGAGGCCCAATGCTGCAACGCAGCTCTGATACCACAATGTAATGTCCCCACCTGCTGACCACTGCGAGGCAAGGAACATACTACCAATCGATGGGGCTTTTAATCAAAATTCAGCCCACTCATTTCATTAAAAGAAATAAAATATGAATGTGCAGATGTAAACAATCAATCATGCACAACGGAAACAACATCCACACAATCATTCGAATACATTCAACATGTCAATTTCAGTCATTAATAAAAACATTTCAGAAATAAATACATAGACAGAAACACTTATCTTCATTTCAATTGTTCCAAGCAACTAGCTATGTCGATGCAACGTTCCACCCAACCATAGGCTCTTCGACAGCTTATACTAAGTCCGTCCGAAGGCCACCCCCGAGCTGGGCATGATTCTCACAAGGACAAAGGGACATTCACGCTCACACACAGTCCATTAACCATTTTGTTTTAGCCAAGCCAGTCTAACTGGGTTTATCAGGCTACACTTGCACAATGGATGCTTATTCCCAAGCCCAAGCCAGCACAAGGGATTACCCATCACCCATACCCATCATACTCTTCTCTCACACGGCATGCACAAACAGGGGCAGGGATAACAGTAGGATTTACAAACGAGATGGCCATGGGTTCTCCCAAAAACGTTCCCAACCAAAAACGGATTATAGGATGGGGCAAACAACCACATGGATGAAAACGATTTCTTCCCCAATATCTCCGCCTTCAACAGCCCAAAACGGCCTCTATTGTAATGTCATTCATTTTCCCCTCTTCCCCACTAGTATCCAACACAGAAAAATGCCCTTCTCTGCTGGGGAAAAGAAGAAAACGTTTTTCCCCATGCCTGGAAAATGCCCCGGTAGTTCTGAACTCGTGAGGGAGGAAGAATGGTTATGGATAATGGCTGGAGAGAAATTTCGTGGCTCTCTCTTGCCCAAGGAGACCCACACGATTTTTCATGAAGGGTGGCTTGCCCATACCCGATTTTGGACAGCCATAACTCCCCATTGCCAAGGTATTAACTTCCCCAACCAATTCTTGGGAGAAATCAATGGTTGGGTACAAAAGTCAACATGGGTAGTTGAGGGTTTGATGGGTTCTCTCATTGACACTTGGCTTGACTCTAGTGGCTCAAGGGTTTGAATGTTTTTCCCTCCCAATTCCTTGTGAAATCATGCCCCCATCTCTTTGTTGCATTGCATAGCTAGTTGTGGGTATTTTTATTAAAATTCATATTACATGATATTTGAATTTCCACTGTGCATTGCTAGCACGCAAACCATATGCATCACGAAATCGATGGCGGAGCCTTGGCCTTGAGCTCCTCACCATGATTTCATAACAATATTACATCATTTATAATGTTAATGCCATGGGGTCAAACTGGGGACATTACAAGTAGGAGACAAACACCCAAGGGAACTGTTAAATGAGTGTTCATTGACCCACTAGGAGGAATGGAAGCTGTTAGAAGCCATGGGACAGATGGCAGCAATTGCACTTCACCACTAGCTGTTGGTTATGGGACAACTACCCCTAGAAATGTGGCATTATCCACCAGGTGGTGGGAGTGAGCAGGCAGCTCATTTAATGACCAGTTAACCACTAAAAGGCCTAGGCATCCTACATAAGGCAATTCGAATTGAGCAGGTAGCTCTCTTACAACTGGTAACTCTGCAAATTATTCTGAGAAGTAAAACCAGAGGTGCTGGTGCAGGTCCCTTTGACTGCTAAGTCTTTAAGATCGGGTAACTATTGCTACTGCAAGATTGAGGTCCCAAGCTTCTAAATTTCTTCCTCCTGGTGTTTCAGTGAACAGGCTCGGGGGTCCTAAGGCAAGTAACTTGGTTGTCTTCAAGAATTGGTTGGGTGGAACAGGTTCCTTGGGCTGTTTGTTTCCCTACAGTTAACTAGGTTTCACTATTCCTACTTTGTTTATAGTTAATGTTTCTGTCTAGTCAAAATCTGTTATGTAAAAGAATTTATTTTATTTTTTGATCTATGTTTGATTCTGAATGATAAAGCTTTGTGAAATATTTGATTAGATAACCATCTCTATATTTTTCCCCATGCTGTTCTCTGCATAGTATTCTAGTATAGAGAAGCAAATTAATGATCAATGAGAGATAGGCAGAATGCCATTGATTGGATAAATGATTTCAGTAAGTGTTCTGTTTAAAATTTCTGTCCTATGTTTATACACAATAAAACATTACAGTATAGCATCAAATGCAGTATAGAATTCTTTTATTAATACATGAAAGAAAAACATAGTCTATTTTCTGCATAGTTCTATATAATTCTCTTAAACTCTATTCATTTCAGATAGCAAACAAATGCAATCAATATTAAACATTTCATGTTTTCAAAGTAATTGTATTTTCAAGAATTATAGCAGCTGCAAGAACTAATCACTATATAGATTTTTTGTCATTATACATATTGTATTTCTTCACTAAATTCCTTCTTGATTTCAATTATCTTCTTTTATGCTAAGACTAATAGTAAGACATTATTTATCTCTTAGCCGAAAGCAAGATTCGTATCTATGTCTAACATTGGTTCACAACCCTAGCTTTAAACATACAGATTCAAAATATTCACATATGCGAACTATGACACTCCTTTCATGGTGTGAATTTCTCTACACAAGTAAGATCGACAAGGAAAGGTCCAGGTAGGGTTTCATTCTTTGAACAAATAAGAACCCGAAGGAAATAACCATGTGAAAAACATTATAACAGTCAACTATTTCATCTATTTTCCAAACAAGATTATCATCAACGAGTACGAAAATACATGCATACATTTTTATACAGTTATGCAAACTTAAAACCCTGGGCCAAAGACAACCATCGTGGTTCGGCAAAAACTCAACATTTATTTTACATAGGTTAAGCTTCTGGTACAACAACTTATTGCAAGTCAGATAGGAATCAAAAGCTACATGTAGGATTCATTTACAAATTAAAATAGACATTGTGGACTATCTTTAGAAAAACAATTGACATTCGAACTTATCTCATAACCTTTCCCAAAACTTAAATATCGACATCAATGACGAAGTACAAGAAACAACCATTTACATTCAACTTGAGATAGTTTTGTATTCGAACTCGAATTAACATTTTTCCAAACAGTCATTTGTCAACATCTATTTAAACAAGACTCTATCATTACAGTACAAGAGAACCAATAGCATAGAAGCAAGTGAAACACAACTCCATTAAGGAATGCCCAACAACATAGATAAAGTTTGACATAGATTTTATTGTTTCCATTTAAGATTTCCAAAATATATAGGGTCTTTTCCCTTAAACAACCAACGGTGTAAAGACCAACTCAAAGTCGATTCCAACGCTACAGCAAAAACAATGCTGAGCCGAGCATTAAATACAAGACTGAGGATCAACCTCTTATAGTATGATATCAAAAACAACATTTAAAACTTCACATCTGGCCATCACCGAAACAAGTTGAATGGTTCCAACTCTCGGCACACCAAAAATCACCATCAAAACCGTGTAAAAAGGAACCTATGAGGTTTCGAGAACCACCAGAGCTTACCAGGAGAAGTAGAAGCATATTCCATTCTCCATGCTTGCACAGGAACCATCCTATGAAGTGGGTACCTGCAAAATACATTTCGAAGGGATTAAAACAAGAACGCAAGAACACAAAAACAAGCAACATAGTAATTTTTATCTTCGTGAGTATTTACCTTTTATTAAAGCTCGAAACAATAGCACATAACACCATCATAGAAAACGACAAAGCACACTGACATGTGATAGCAACCCTAAGTTAACATAGAAGACCATTCTCACGCACAGGAGAATCGAACCCATACCGAATCATATTCGTTACACAGGTTGGAGAAACCCCATCACTACAATGGCGTATTGTGAGTTGAGTGCAGAAGGTTTAAGTCTGCAACTATTAAGAAAAAAATACCTCTCACAGGTCACGGGGTCAAAACCCTTGAGAGGAACTCTCTCCAACCCTAAATTTTGGTAGCCTGTCGGCCTCAACTCCAACGTAACAATGAAGGACCAGGAAACTCGCTACCATTACATACAACGAGGTTAGGGTTACACAATCAATGATCAAGATCGAGTGAGATCAATGGGAAAGGAGATGCCAACAATGCTACGTTGAAATCCGAGCAAACATTGCATTAATATCTCATAAATTACAACAACCACGAAGTTTCCAACCATGCATGCCAAATAACATTATTGTGTACAGCTCGGAGGAGAGGCGATATGGCAATCCTGCTAGCTAGGATTCCTAGTGGTATCATCGACCAAAGTTCACGTGGATGGACTACGTGGGTTGACAACCATGTTTTCCACTACAGAGTTTGGTCATAACATTTAATTCATGATCGGTACACTGTCAACCTGTCAACAGTAAATTCAATGCACATCAACTCATCAACTCTTAACGAGATTTTTGTGAATGCAAAACATACGTTAATCATACTTAGGACAAGATCTAAGTCATATAGTATAGTTCAAAGGTTTGTTTACATTGTATTCATGGTTTGCATAGGATAATATCCTATAGTGCTAAAGCATAGCTAGGATTGCATATTGATAATCATATCATTGCATATTGTAATCATATCATTACATAATGAAAACCATATCATTGTAATTGTAGTGCATATTTTATATAGTTCCAAGTTTAAAACTTAGGCATCGTAATATTTGAATTACATGTCCATCCATTATGAAAATACATAGCAACTATAAGATATATCTATTTCATTTCTATAGTTTTATATAAGCAAAGAATGAAGTTTTATAATGCTAGTTCATAGCATATATATATATACCATAATTACGATAAAATTTCTATGATGGCCATGTAGGGCAAGACTATGGTATCATCCTAAGTATAGTTTAAAGTGTTGACGAGATGCACTCTACAGCCAAGTTATTATACAAGCACTAGTCACTATACCTTATATATATATTAACTGTGTATTCAAATGACAAATTTAGGACTCAGAGTAGTCAAAGTGCTGTAGACGCAAAACATAATGTTAACTCAAAAGTATAAACACTTTTTCGACAAGTTTTCTAATAACTGTTATCAATAGATATTGGTATTACTGTTTTGATATTAATGACGATAGTCATATGATAATAATTGCAGCATTATAACGAGTACTAGGACAACGCGAAACGATAACACTGAAGAACTTCGTAAGATAGTATAAAAACTAGGATTAGAACCATGTATCCATACCTCCAGTAACTGGTGTCGCAAGGAAGTACTTAGCATTCTAATTTTACATTGACGATGAATTGAAAGACACAAGTACTCTTAACACATGTTGTCTTATAATATTTCTTACCTGCGGTCCGCACATGGAAACAAGATTCAATGCCTTAGCTAAATGTAGCTAAGTAAACTCCAAGGTACCTCGTAGGACCCCTTCATCATCATACAAACAAATTGTTAGCACTTCATCAAAAACATCACAATAGTACAGTATGTAATCACATTCAAGAACTTAAGCAAATCCATAATTTGTACTTGTATGCATAATCATAAAAGATCTGTCGTTAAGGAGATTAACATCCACTTAAATCTGAAGTAGCATATACAATTATATCTTATTTATTTGAGATATATGACGTGTCATCGTCATTAATTATCTTAGTTAAGAATTCAAATTAAATTATATGTTCCGCATTAAATGACTTTGATAATTATGGCTATTATAATTTTTTTTTAAATTTTCGTATTTTTCGGGATGTTACATGCGGGAAAGAAACAATTCCAAGATAACACAGTGATTTGTGCACATCAAGAAAAAAAATGGTCAGTATTGATGATGAGGTAAAAGAAAATTTCAAAGACAACACATCAATCTTGAGAAAAATTCTGGACAATTAGAGATCACCAGAAGACAAAACAAGTCTTGTTTATGAAATAAGGTATGCGACAGAGAATATTGCTCCAATTATGATAATCCCTTCAGGTATGATGATTCCTTCAATTACAATTCTTTTCAATTTACTAATCAAAGAAGAATCAATAGGATGAAGTGTGCAAGATGTAATCACTTCGGTCATAGTGCAAAACATTGTCAAAATTTGAGATGCTATGCATGTAATGGTTTCAGAAATAAGGTCATGTGCTGTCGAAAAGCAGTAAACTACCCAAATGAAGATTTATTATGCAGAGGCAAACAAATTCAAAGGAACCATAGTAAAAAAATATCCAGTGAAAAATCAAGCCAGAAGTGCGCACAACAAAACATGGGTAAGGAAATATCCTTAGAAGTGAGTTGAAGATGCAGACAATCCAGGTGCATCAAATGCAGCAAGTAATTTCCGCCTCTCTGGCTAATCCCATAAGGATTAAGTGAGGCCCTTGAGTTCACCATGATACATATTAAGGAATTCAAGGGGTATGTTAGTTAGGTGTCTGTCGCAGTATTCATTATGGTTGCACGAGGTTATGTGTTAGTTGGTAATGTTGCAGAAAAGGAAAATTCAATACATGCATACATTAAGTAATTATCTTGCATATGACATAGTATATAATAGAGTAATTGTTTGAATTTAGTAGTGCAAATGCAAAAAGAAAATTGTTGAATGAAGAAAAAAACATTGCTGAAAGATAGACATGAGTCTACACAAAATGGAATTTTTATTATATTCAAATTCAATGTGTTTACAAAATTGTATGAGTTGGGACTTCATGCCGAGGCCAAAAATGGCGTATACAAGAAGACGAGTAAGGGTGGAAAAATTGAGACATGATAAGGTGTCCTACAGTCGTAGCTCAAGGTCAAGTTCTGTGTCTAGTTGGTTCACAAGATGAAGCTCCAAATCCACCGGCACCAGGGATGTACACTCGGAAGAAGAACGCATAGGAAGAAGCTGCAGAGTTGCAGACGACGATGGTTCAGTATGCCAAGGCCGAAGTAAGGAAAATTCATCTAAAATCAGTTGTTGCTGGCACTCCAGATTGTCGACTTGATGCGGCAAGATAATCAATTGCTCAAAATGTCTATAACACACTTGTGACTGAGCGTATTGATGACGAAACTCCGTTTCCTCCATTTGTTGTTTCTAGACTCCCATATCAACTATTAGGCATGTGAAATCAGATTGCTAAGACTGAACGACACAGTGCACATTATCAAGGGAATTTCTCTTTCTGTGATAGTAGGAGGCCATTAGAAGAAATAATAAGAACCAGAAGAGGATGTGACATGGAAGTACTAATGGTGATGAACCAGGCATTGTTCATGGAACTCTTATAGATTTGAATGAAAGGTATTCGTGCGCATGAAATTAATTTGATGAGATATGCATTCAATATCGTGCAAGTCGAAGAAAGTGGTGGAGTCTCCAAAATTGAATATTGAATTTAATAAGTGATGGAAAGGTGTAAGGAAAGCTAAAATACATTTAATTTGTTCATGCAACAGAATGGTGTTGCCTCAAAAGCTCATGTATGATGATGGCACGCAATGGATCTCACATGAAGTAAGTATATATGCTTTAATGTTGAGCTGGAGGACAAACGTTCCATATCTTTGGTTGTCATGGCAATAAATGCGACAAGGAAAGGTGACAACGCAGTAAATGCGACAAGTGAAGCGGCTAGGTGCAAAAAGGAAGCAAATGAGATGACAAGGAAGAACCAAGGAAATAATTGGCACTGCATAGTTGGAACGAAAGGATGTCTGCATGGATAACTGCTCAAAGAATAATGAAGTGTTGTGATAGGAGCAAGAGATCAAGATGAAGGGATAATGTAACACTTGTATCAAGAAAGAAATCAACGATAATTATGAAAGGATATCAGTACATAATTACAACAAAGAAAGGAATCATGAAGATAGGGGGAGTCATCCCTGAAAACAGTTGAGGGAGAGACCAACACAAATTAAAACAAAAGGAGAACCTACATTGCGCAAGTAGTGTCACCTCTTTTCCATTGATTTCAAAGGAGTAGAAATGCATGAAGATGGGTGTACATAAATATGAATGCAACAAAGAAGAACCAACATGAAGAGAAGTACAAATATAATTAAAGAGATAGCATGAATCTCCACCAGACGTGAAAGAGTGTGAAGCAGATCATTGAAGAAACAACATGAAGATGCAACATATGTGAAAGAACGTGAAGTAGATCCACTTAGAGAAATAGCATGAAGATGAAGGTACATCTTGTTTGTGCAGAATTAGCAAAAAACAAAAGAAGTTCCGATAGCAGAAAGAGTAGAAGTCAAAATCCCAAAGTACTTAGGGGGAGCACTGTGACGAAGTATAGATGAAGCATATAGTTCAAAGAATATCATACACAATTTCATAAGGTGTTGAAATCAATGCCAAAGGGGGATATTGTTGAACTTTGGTTGTCATTGATGTCAACTAATGTCAAAGAGGATGTCAATTGATTCAGTTTGAGTCATTGATGTCAAGTGATGACAAATTTGATACAACATTCCTATAGCAATTTGAAGAAGTATACGGAAACCACTTTGAAGAAGTATATGAGCAAGATGGTGAAGGTGACAAATATGGATGCCAGTCTAAAAAATTATATCTATAAGTTGCATATGGTCTAAATATGTGAGTCCAAGGATACATCATGCATGATCGGTTTGAAGAAGCACATAAGGAAGGTACATCATGCAGATCCAATTCAAAGAAGCACATAAGTAATGTATCCTATTACATGTGGTACCTGCGCATATATCAAGTTCACCGAGTCATACTCTCTAAAGGAAGTAGTCAAAGAACTGGTTGGACAAAGGTACATGTGCACAAGCATCTAAGGATTTGGTTAAGTAAAGGTACAAGTGTGCAATCATGTTGAAAGAAGAATTCAGAATGCACAAGCATTGCTTGGTCAAAGATCAAGAGTGCACAAATAGTAAATGGTTGAATAGTCCTAAAAGTGTGCAAGTATTTCCAATTAGAGGATGATTTCAGTTGGTAAAGGGTGCACAAGTTCCAAGAAAGGGTGCAATAGTTGAAGTCTGTTTATGCGCAAATCCCACAAGCAGATGATACAACAAGGGTGTAAGTCCCACACATGATGATACAGAAGGGTCAAAGTCCCACCAAGTAGAATTTAGTTTATGCACAGATTTCGTAAATCATTCATACATTAGGTGCGCAATACCTGCAAGGGATTGTACAACAAGGATCAAAGACTCATCAAGTTGAAGAGCAAGGATGTGCACATACCTCAAAGCAACGGTACTTCAAGAGCGAAAGAGTACACCACTAAGGTGTAATTCCCACTCAGTTATGGACCATGAATGCGCAAGACCCACAGAGGATGACACATCAATAGTGCGTAAGATGACATGTGGAAAAATAAAAATTCGTGAAGTATGGAAGAAGGGATGCTGTTAATGCCTGAAAGTCACACACATGCGACATTTCGACAATTAATCCAGTAAGGCGTCATCAACACAAAGTATGCATCTCACCACAAGCATCCTCAATAGATCCAAAAAACAACATGAGTCCATAAGTGTCAAAAAGAAGTCAAAAGAAAGGGTAGCACGAGTAATACACTGTTAACCCGCCCTATAGTACAGGTTACTTGAAAAATGCCCACGCTACACTCACGTGACTTTTCCTTCGATAGTCACACTATTGTCAAAATGGTGGGACCAATGACTCCCAACAATGCATTGAAGACTCAATCCTCTCCAAGGACCCAAATTCGGATCCTCGCACACTTGGTGGCATTAATTAGCCTCCCTTGTGTACCTTGAACTAGTTCATGGAGAAGGTGAGTTCACATTTGGATCTATTTGTTTGTTGGCCACCTCTTGTCCTATAAAAGGAAGCCATTGGCATGCATTTCGTAGAGAGAAATAAAGAGCAAGGTTATGCTGTTGGATTTGAGTTGGATCTTCCTCATAGCCCACCACTTCCTATCATTGTGAGCATTCCCAATCTCCCTTGTCACCTTACTTCAAGGGACAAGAGTTTATCTCCATTGTTCTACCATCTACTTAGCATTTAGTTTTGACAAGAAGGGCCTCCCTAAGGGAGATTGTTAGCTTCCCTTGAATCCTACACCTCCTAGGTGTTGTACAACTATACCATTTGGTAATACAAAAGTTGTTTAGCATATCTTGGATTGTTATGGAGTTTGCATTCTACCCCCATCTCTTTTATTTTTCTTTTATCAATATTTCATTGTTTGCATGTGAATTACACTAACAATCTATTGTAGGATCACTTGGAGGAATACCAACCAACCCACACATGGGCTCCAAGGATCGATTTCTTGCTGCAACCTACAAGGATTTTCCCCTTACCAAGTGGAGGAGTGCACTTGCGCAATTTTTTCCACAACAATTCTAATGGAGACAAAACTTATTTTTGTTCATTTCTCATTAAACTAGGTTGTTTTATGCTAAGTAGATAATTCTGGATATTTATCACTTGTAGGAGATTAGGTATTCCACCTCTTGCTTCCATAATTCGGCCTTGAGTCAGCCCCTATTTGTTTTTTACATAGTAGTGAGGATTCTGATCTCTCTGTCGCGCTGACAACACGGAAATGACTCGAACAGTCACATAGACAATGCAAATTATCAGTGTTAAACCCACTCTATCCAACTAAGCTCATCCGTGTAGAATTTTAGTGTACCACCTGAGCTGCTCAATGCACCTGTTTTGAATTAACCATCGCGGTCCGCGGGGCATAGTGTGGTTTAGCCACACTGCTCTTGTTTATTTGCTTTTTATCTCCACAGTTTAATTTGGCAGTCCAAATACTACTTACTAGTGAAATTAAATTAAGGCTAATTGGTTTAATTACTTAATTTTTTAGTAATTAGTTCACCTAGACCAAGATTATGAAGTCAAGAGTCCATTTCTCTTGAAAATTACCTAGGTAAACAACTTTGAGGCTTTCAACAGGCCCCATTGTTGTCACTAGTCTTCAATACCATTTCTTGTTTATGCACAATTGACATGTTTTTAATATCAATGCTAGTGTAGAATACACTTTTTGCACACAAGAAATTACCTAAAGACCCTTGTCTCATGAAGTATGCTCTTCACCTCGCACTTCATGTGAGCTTGGTGAATCAGAAAAGGGAAAGAAGTGTGAAATACCTCCATTGCACAGTTATCCATTTGTTAGCATTTTTTATTTTGCAAAGCACCATGAGCATCTCGTCGAGTTAAAAGTATGCATTACTTGATATACTCTTCTACCTAATTTGTTGATAATCATTTTTGCTTTCATCACATGTGTTTGCACCACTAGAACACACTAAGAGACCTAAATACTCTCCCCCCCCTAGTATGCTCTTCACCTCGCACTTCATGTGAGCTTGGTGAATCAGAAAGGTAGGGATTGTGAAATACCTCTCTTATACTCCATAAGTGAACACTCAAACCCCTTAAAATCAACATTGTAATTGTCTAAACCAACTAAAATCCTCCACAGGAGGTCACAAAAAAAATATTTTAGTTAGGCAGTATTGATTGGGCTAGGCATCCATTAATGCCTACTAATCTAGTTTCATTAGCAATATTTTGAAACATGGTATTGTTGCCTCATAGGGTACTTACAAAATCCTGCTATGAGCAAGTGTTAAAAGAAAACTCAGATCATAAGTCTGCCATGACCAAGGAGGTGAAAGATGAGGTATAGCTTCCCTGCTCTCCCCTACAAGCCACTCAGCTTGTTGTAGGGAGACGACACTATATCGTGCAGGCTGAACCACTAATCCACACTTGATGCAAGGTATCTTAGTCGCCCAACTTAGGATATCACCAAGGAGGAATTGTGAGTCCAATTGACTCCTGAAGTTAGCTATTGTCTTTGGGAGGTGTTGCCAAGTCTTCTTGATTGGAACATTGGCCCCATTGCTGATAGAAATAGCTCTTTGTTACCTCCACTAGTCGATTGGTGAGTGGATACCATTATCACCATCAATTGTGCTTTTGGGAGACCTAGTTACATTTTGAGACAAAGGACTTTAGGTCTTCTTAGGGAATTTACATTTATTTTCTTTTTAACTACAAGTTCACTAACTCGTAATAAAAAGAACCTACATGTGGAAAATCATGCACTAAAACCGACTTTGCACATATCACTCACTTTTTGCACCATATTTTCATCTGTTGTGGTTGCATATTTTTTCATTTGTTCAAATTGTATTTAAATTCCACTATCACTCTCATTTAAAACAAAGCCTTCAACATTGAGGAACAAAAAAAATCTTGAGACAGTCTCGTAGACTGTAAGGCCTATCCCCTCTCTCGAAGGGTGTATTTACACATTCTTCCTGCGGTTCACAAGGAAGGTACCCTAGCCGGGGCCGTTCCCATGCCACATTGATAGGATCATATGGTCGAGGCCAAGCCTTGCTAGGTGCATTTTATCCTCTAGAATAAACCATTAATTACACCACTTCTTCCCCCATCGAAGGAGGTACCCCGTTGGATTCTCCCCTTGGAGATCCCTTGGTTCCCTTTGACCCATCCTCTCTCGTAAGAGTTCAACTGTTGTTTACAACACCACCCGGGACTCCCCCTCATGGAAATCACATCCCAAACACAATGGAAATACCATTGGTCCCTACCTTACCATTCGTAGATAGTTTAAATCTACCTGATTTGGAAAAACTAATCAATGATCCCATAGCTCATGATCCTACATGACCGGCTATGCCAGATAATATTCCCTTAGATATCCCTAAATTCGAAGGAAATCAGAGGGATGATCCCACCAACTATGTCATGTCTTTCCACTTATGGTGTTTATCTAACATCATAGTGGATGATGCTATGAGGATTCGCCTCTTTTAGCGTACTCTCACAGGCACGGAAACCAAATGGCATGTCAACCGAGAAAGCATAACCCATGCCACATTCACAACATTGGAAATTTCATTTCTTACTTGCTTCCAGCTCCCGATTCAACATGACCTTGGCCTCGAAATTCTCATAGAGTTTTGGCAAAACACATCTACCCACACTGCGGACCACATCTGTGAGTGGCATAGATATCACACGTTGTGCAAGATCGATATACAACAACCCTTTTTATTGGATTGGTTTATCAAATCTCTCCAACCCACCATATCTAAATATGTCGCCACATCCATGTCGTAAAGTTACGAAGAGGCTATTATGTAAGCACAACATTTCGATCTCATATATGCACAATATGGCTACCTCTATACTACCCTCCTTGATGCCCCTTGGCATCGGTCATTGGATTGTACACCTTTGGGCTCATCACATTCGATGTGTGGGATTATTGGGTCTGTTTCCTATTTAGGAAAGGTTCCTCTGACCACGTCAATTCCATTCAATATCATTTCCGACCACCCATCTATTCCAACTGTGTCAATACCCCCTACACCGGTACCAACCCCACTAGTTGGTCAATTACAATATAGACCGTATAGTCCTATGTACCCAAAAGTTATCCAAACGACGACAGTTCCTACACCGCCAATGGCACAAGCCATTCTTATGTCCACCTCTTATGGAATGCAAACCGCATTTATCCCACCCCCGAGGTACAGTCCTGATTATCCTTTCCCATGCTCAACTGGTCAACAACCTACCCCCCACATGGGGGTCGACCTAGTTCAGCCTTATTACGTCCAACAATTCCATCAATTGAACACTGTAAATCCCCATAATCCACAGACTTAGGGGAAGAAAAAAGGTAAGAAAAAACATAATCAGAAGTTGGGGCAAGGGGGAAACCTCCCTGCCCAGCAAAATCAGAATATGGGTAACCAAAATACAAGGACTAACAATCCTCCCAAACAAGGGAAGAATCCTACCCTGAGGACCAATTTATGCTGCTCCATTTGTGGCGATTATGGTCACTACACGCATCATTGTCCTCTTATCCCTCACTTCCAATAGTTAGTGGAATCCAAAAATAAGACAGTGATGAACCCTCCTCAGGAAGCGAATCCTCCCCAACCACAAACTGTCGTGTTACAACAATCCTTTTCCAATCAAGGAGTAGTTACACAACATCAATATCCCCGCCCACCTGACAATTGATCTTTTCAAAATATATATATGCTGGATATAAACCTTCAGATATGAGCCAAAGGTTATGATGGGACTTACAACCCCCAAGTGGAAGAAATTTTTGTCCCCTTGGGGGGTCCTCTACAAATCCCATGGATTTTGAAAGTTCCACTTCGGCGTACCCCTAATATCCCTCACATGAAAGCCACCCACAATTACAGTATTTTGGATGACTTGGCTCAATCCCCAACAACCATGTCCACATTAGAAGTGTTACATTTTTTCCCAACATAGTGAAAGGAATTACTCAATGCACTCAATGCCGTCAATCCATCTGACTCACACCTCACGACCTTTGATCTCGACAAAGGTGATCTGTGACTACTGTTGTGAGTTGCATTTCAAGTTCCAATTACGGTAAAGAATGTCATGATTCATCGATGAAGGTGCATCCACTTGCATTATGTCCACAAAAGTCTGGAAACGATTATGATCCCATGAGATAGTCCCCTCTTCTATCACTCTCCGTGCATACGATGGAATCCCATCCCAACCAAGAGGAGTTTACAAAAATGTCCCCATAGATCTGGGGGGAAAGATGGTTATGATCGATATAAATGTACTTGACACTGAACTTGACTACAACATCCTCTTGGGGAATAGTTATATGTACGCCATGAAGGCGGTCACCTCCTCGGTCTTATGTATCATGATGTTTCCCTTAAACGGGAAGGTAGTTACCCTCGACCAACTTAACTACTATGACCCCAACACCACAATAGATCTCGACAATGTCCTACCAACTATTCTGGGCGATGATCAACCGTACATTGACATTTACCCTGACATGTACAAGGAATCCAATTTGTTAGGATCATATTCGGGACCACCACCAAGGATCCCTACATCAACCGATGGCCTAATGTGCACAATTTTCACTGCTGAAAATGGCGCCGCCTCCACCTCAACACCACCGCCGAGTCATGGCATTGAATAAACGTTGAGCCCATCAGTACCACCAATTTTTCAAATCCTATTCTTGTATCCTCCCACAGGTGTACAAGGGACATCGGTTATGGCTCAATTAACTCTACCTGGGCTAAATTTGGGAATACCGGTATGGTACCTCACACCACCCTACCTAGAGATGGCTTCCAAACTAGTCATCCATTATGGGTTTGTCCTTATTTCAGCTGCTATGCCTACAAGTACCGTAACACATTCAATTACGACAACCAAACCTATGACATCCACAACTAAACCACAATCGGTCGTCACTAAGACCGCCAATGGGGGAACCAAACAATCGAAGTTGAAAGGTCCCCTATTACCTAACCCGACATCCAATTCAGTAGAAACTGCTAAGCCTAAAGCAAGGGGCATCAATCAACATGATTTAAAAGCCCTAGTTATGATCAATGCTCCCAATCAAAGGGTTACACCACCATGTTCTCTTTGCGGGTAGCAAGGCCATGCAACCAACTTATGTCCTACTTTGTCGGAGCTAAGGAATTTGCTCAACACCCCTGTGAGTATAACACATGCTCCACCAACGGTAAAAGGGGGAAGATCTCTATCACCCACATCTAAGTCCAAAAAATTGTGTACAAATCATGCATGTTCCATATGTTCTCAGTATGGGCACTACACGCACCATTTCCTTGAACTCCCTCGATACCAAGAGGCATTGGAAACCGTTCGTCTCACTAAAGAAACAATGGAGGAACCCTCATTCTTAACCGAGGAATCAACATCTTTTAATGTGGTCACCACATCAGTGACACCATTAGTAACCCCTCCGATAGAAGTTCCACTAGCTGTAGAAAATGTGGTAGATCCAATAACGTCGCACAACCCATCTAAAATTATGATGACGCCGCTACACAATGAATGCTCTTCCTGTGGGAATTCCAGCCATATGCTCCCTCCTAGCACCATCACATGCATAATGGAGCAAATCAATACTTAGGAAGTCCAAGAACACTTCCGTCCATGGGCGTACCATGACCTTGCCGATCCTATGGAGATACCACCCATTTCTCCTTTCAATGCCCCATTTTTCACTCCAAATGAGAAGCTTGTCTCGAACTAATGAGACTACAAGGTCAATTACAACCCCTCCATATAACCTCGTAAATGTCACAAACTGAGGAAGTAATAACGACCTTAACATATACCATCGATGTTGAATCTCCTTTAGTTGGTGTCACTTGCAGTGATTCCTCATCTTTCGACGAAGACACATATCACCTGCAAGCATTCCCAAAAAATTAAAAAATCAATAGGGGGTTTTTACCCCCCAGCACAAACAAGACATCCAACACCAACCGTTGATATTCTTATTTGTGTCAAAAAATTTACTTTCATTTCACATTATCTTGAATTAGAAAGTAAAATACATCTCTTATTAAATGCAGATGGCCTCCCAGTCATAAATATACATCGGATATGTGGATGGTTCCAATCAATGGTCCAAACATCTAGCATATGCTACCTGGGCTATATATTCCCCCTCCCATATAATCCACCACACCAGTAGAGTTTTCTTGTGGGAAATTACAAGCAACCAAGTAGAATATGATGCCGTAATAAGTCTATTAAGCGATGCCCTTCACTTGGGAATTCACCATCTACAAGTGCATATCGAATCACAACTTGTCATATCACAGTTGAATACTGTATTTTGTGTCTGCAACTCACTCCTCTTTCGAAATTTTCTGCGCGTGCACCTTCTCATTAGACAGTTTGAAACCATAACTTTCACACACATATATATCGAGAAACGCCAATGCATTCACTGACTCCGTCGCCAATGAGGTGTTGAATTGGCATCTGGTACATAACCCAGCTGCATAACCCTACATATCAAACATACATAAATTCATCTATGTGTTTCATCTACAACTACAGATACATGGATATCATCATCATAAGTCCTAAGTCCATAAATCATGCCCAAAACAAATATGTTAGTATCAACTACTACATATGCATCATGTCAACACATAGGAAACATAAGACAAAGTATACATACATCACATACATTAAAATACACATACATTATGTGCCACACAAATGGTATATATATATATATCTCATAAAACAATGTGTGTCATGTACAAAAATAGCCCTCCCTGGACATATACAAAGTATCCTTATGGGGGATACATCAAATACAACCCACCTCCCATAGGCTCATCAAAAATATTATATAAAAACTGGGGCTCATATCCCTATACAAAGAATTAAGATGCCCCACCAACTGGTGGATCCTGGGGTCCCAAATTGGCCAACGACCACACAATATCCCCTCGCGCCAGCTCTGGTACCTATTGAGGCCTCTGTCATGGAGGAGGGGCTGCACCTCCCTGCACCTCTCGTGCCACATGGAATGCTACTACTACCCACTGCATGATGTCCCTCCAAGACAACCCACACTTAGTTGGTAGGTGAAGTGTCAAGTCCAGCTCATCATCCTCGAGGTCAACAACACCTCGATCATCAAACCTAGCAGAAAGAGTACCAGACCACTGCTCCAAGTCTACAAGGACAAATTATATCTACTCCTCGATGACTTCCCCACCTGCAGAAGCTCCTCCAACACCTTCTCCTCCTGCTCTAGCATCCCCACCCCCGACTGCACCAGCTCCTCCAATGGCCTACCCAGCCCCATTAGCAAAGCGCTCTCTCCTGGGCCATGGTCGATGAGGTGGCCTCACAGGACCTATATCTGCATCAAAAAGGAGGAAACCATCTCAGTTGGTAGGTTAAGTGTGAAGTCTAGCTCGTCATCCTCGAGGTCAGCAACATCTCGGTCATTAAAACCAACAGAAAAAGTACCAAACCACTGCTCCAAGTCTGCAAGGACAGATGCTATCCGGTCCCTGACAGCTTCCCCACCTGCAGAAGCTCCTCCAACACCTTCTCCTCCTGCTTTGACAGCCCCACCCCTGGCTGCACCAGTTCCTCCAATGACCTACCCAGCCCTAGCATCAGGGCGCTCTCTCCTGGGCCATGGTCGATGAGGTGGCCTCACAGGACCTATATTTGCATCACAAAGGAGGAAACCATCATCAGTACCTAATAAACATGTATATCATAAATGTGTAGAAATGCAAGTATGTACACATATATATGCAAACTAGTACAAACCATAAAAAATATACCCATAGCATCAAAACCCACAGGGGGGAAGGAAGCTCTAGATCACCTCGGTAGTCCATAACGCTCCAGGGATACTGCTCCATCTGGCCAATACGACCTCCCAGAAATCCAACACCTGGGGCATATAATAAGCTCCCATGGTCTCGCCACCACTATGAGGCATAATCCGCCCCCAATAAGCCATTAGGGGATCCTGCGCCCGCTCGGTGGAAGTACGACCTATGGCCTCAATGGTGGGTAGCACTCGAAAAAATAAGTGCACAATACTCTACCATAGTAGAAAGTGGTCCGCACCCCAACTTGATGCAAATCTGAAATTTGCAGGATCACAGACTGCAACAACATGGATCCCCAAGCCACCCATTGACTTACCAAAACTCTCTCAACCAGCAGGAGTTGGCCTCCCGTAATCTTGTTGGGGGACATCACCACCAGTACTCGCACCATGGCTTTTTCCACATCACGAACCATAAGATCCCTCAGATGGATCAACAAAATCCCACCAGAGTTGACAACAATCTGGTCACCATCACAAAAATGATCCACCATGGTCTAGATCGTCTCTCATACCATCTATGGAGGGAAGGTATCTCTCACTACTCGATGAGTCAAACCCGTCATAAAATATATATCTTTCACAGTGATACTAAGGTCTTCCTCTCCAACTCAGAAGACCCCCCTTGCTAGAACCCATATATCCAAAAGACGCCACAATAAATAATTTGAAGACCACATTAAGGGGAACTTGAAAAACTTCAAGAGCCCCATGTCTCGGAGAGCCTGTGTCGCATGCATGTATCCAAACACTAATTCATAGAGAGTATCATACTCCCTCTCCCTCCACTCAACATCTCTCACGCGAGCCATGAGTAACAACCTGCACAAGGACAATGACCACCTATTAGACATGTAAAATCATAAAATTTATCAGCGCTACCTTCCCTAAAAAGGTCAGCGCATAGCGCGAATATCACCAAGATATCCAAGTGCAGCGCGGATGAACCGCCATTCGGTCGTGTAGAACCAATGCTCAGGATTTGTACCGCTCAGCCACGCGGGTAGTGCGACTGACTTCTTAACAATCGCGCTAAGCCAACGCATGACCGAAACGTTACTATACCATGCTGCGCGCGATACAGTACATTTTATCCGTGCTATTTAGGTGTGCTACACCTCGCGCAATTTTCAGAAAATATCGCGCTATGGTAGTGCATGATTCCCCAAAAATCTCGCGCTACTGTGCGGGATTTTCCCAAAATCCCGCCCGGAAACCCCAAAATACCTAAAATAACCCCCTGGCCACCCAGGGGACCCCTAACCCTAATTCTACCCGGACACAATTGACAAGAGTAAGGTTAAGTAATACCTAGATCTTGCTGCTAGTCGAAAGGTTCCCCAGATCTCCCAGAAATGCTCAAAACATGCTCTAGGAGGTCGTCAACAAGAAGTACAAATGATTTTGAAAAGTGAGCTCCACCCCTATTTATAGTCATTTGACATAAACTTCTAACGGACCCCATGGGAAAGCCATAACTTTTTTTCCAAAACCGTTCACACCACCACGATCAATGCTTCGAGTTGTTCGACATGGATCCAACCAATCCTAATTCCCACCAGTGTCATTAGGACACTATTTTTACTTTGGTATCCCACAGGTACAAAATGTTTTGGTTCTTTCATTTTTGCACTGCAAATACCTAGGTCATGCTCATTGCTATACTTGGGTATGTGCACCGTGTGTGTAGGATATTAACTGAGATGAGTTCTCAACCCTTGTTTTTGTAGGAGCAAGTATCCATGCTTCATCAAACGACGCAGAATTCCCTACCACAGGTATTATTTCGCGACTGACATATATACACTATTTACCCTCCATTTATGAGGCATCTACTAGTATTTCCACTGATAACCGTAGGGCCTGAATTCCCAGTTTTGATGTGCCATCAACTCCATAGCTGAGAATAGCATGTCCCCCCATGGGTGTGCGCATCATTTCCATCCCAGACATCAATTCACACCCATGATGTCGACCCCCCACAAGTCTGAGGAATCTGACCCAGCTTGAAAAGACCCTTCCTTAGAGTATCGTTTTTACAATTGCGCATTTAATCCACCAAGTAGACACTCGTTAGATCCCTTGGCACATGTTACGAGAATGATTCACAAAGCCCCCTCATGCCTCCATAAGCACGTAACCCTCTGCAATTATCCTCGTATCATCACCCTCGCAAAGACACCTATGGGCCCCCCACCCTCAGAATCAACTAGTCCTATTCAGTTATCCCGAAGGTTACATTGAATGGCATCGTTTCATGGGGCACTTGTCTTTGATTTTGCAAGTTATCCCTCACTTCATCATTGGAAAGTGTACCCTGATCCACTCAAAACCATGGGGACTCCGCCCATCATAAAATTGGTCCCCCGACACACACAAAACTGTGGGGACCCCACCAATATTATTTATGTACAAGCAAGTTCCCTCATCACCTCACATTGTGGGAACACCATATTATTTTGGAAGCAACCATGGTCACCTTTGATCGGTGTATTTGAGTCTCCATTTTTTCAGTAGTATTTATTTTTCCGGTTACCATCACTCATCGTTTTGCGTCTCCACCAAAACCCTTTCACTTGTATTTTGTCTCCGTCTGTTTCAACCTACTCCATTCTGAAAGGAAAGTTGTCATCCCCACTCCCCACATTTACATCGATAAAAGGAATTTATGAGCCCCACGCTTATCAACCAGTCTTGTGTTAGGTCTGTTTGTCCACCTGTCAGTTACAATATGATCTCAGTTCTCGGGATAAGACTCTCCTATTATCATGTACTTTGACTCTCGTTGACATCAAAACACTACATTCTGAGAGTTGAAGTAGTTGAAATTATACCTTGGGATCCCTATCAATCACTATAAGGGATCACCTCGAACTTAGTAGGGAGAGACATTAGTGTTACCTTATGCTCGACGTCAACACATCATCGCATTAGGGGAAACGTAATTTTCAAGGTAGCAGTGTTCACATTTGGAAATCATGGTAGCATCCTATTTGGTATAGTAAGGATCTCAGGAAGATTCACATACCAGTTTGGTCCCCCACCACCGTGGTCTTATCATGGTCACTAGAGGTTCTACTTCTTCAAGCACTCCACAACAGTTCCTGGGTCACTTATGCAAACATGGATTGAAGTTTCCTTCATCCATGTCCCAACAACATAGTAGAATTGACCCCTTGGTCCTCTCTCATTGTAATCACTTTGACAACATTTCACGAGCATGGGAATGCTCGCCTAGTTTGTATAAAAACTATTCTTTATTACAGCTCCAATGGTCATCACCAAAAATCTTCCCCCATGGGAGAACCCTATTTGTCAACATATGCTTCGTCCTATAGAACAAGAGAGAAACAACATAAAACATGATTCATTATCGGATCTACAGTACCCTATGAACCTCATACATTAGGGGGCATCTGTTAACGCCTAAAAGTTGCACACATGAGACATTTCGACAATTCATCCAATAAAGCATCATCAACATAAAGAATGCATCTCACCAGATGCTCCTCAACATATCCAAAAGATAGCATGAGTCCATAAGTGTAAAAAAGCAGTCAAAGAAAGGGTAGCGCGGGTACTACACTGTTAACCCACTCTATAGCGCAGGTTACCTGAACAATGCCCACACTACACCCACGCGAATTTTCCTTCAATAGTCACACTACTATCAAAATGGTGGGACCACTAACTCCCATCGGTGCATTGAAGACTCAATCCTCTCCAAGGATCCGAATTTGGCTCCTCACACACTTGGTGGCATTAATTATCCCCCCTTGTGTACCTTGGAACTAGTTCATGGAGAAGGTGAGTTAACATTTGGATCTAGTTTCTTGTTGGCCACCTCTTGGCCTATAAAAGGAATCTATTGGAATGCATTTGGTAGAGAGAAACCAACAACAAGGTTATGCTGTTGGATTTGAGTTGGAGCTTCCTCATAGACCACCACTTCCTATCATTGTGAGCATTCCCAAGTTCCCATGTCACCTTCCTTCAAGAGACAAGAGTTTCTCTCCATTGTTCTACCATCTACTTAGCATTTTGTTTGGACAAGAAGAGCCTCCCTAAGGGATATTGTTGGCTTCCCTTGAATCCCACACCTCCCAGGTGTTGTACATCTATACCATTGGGAAATACAAAAGTGGTTTAGCATATCTTGGATTGTTATTGGAGTTTGCATTCTCCCCCCATCTCTTTTATTTTGGTTTTTTATCAAGATTTCTTTGTTTTCATGTGAATTACACTAGCAATATATTGCAGGATCACTTGGAGGAATACCAACCAACCCAAATAGGGGCTCCAAGGAATGAGGCCTTGCCGCAACCTACAAGGCTTAGCCCCTTACCAAGTGGAAGAGTCCACTTGTACAAATTTTTCCACAACAGATTCCACAACCAACTTGTGGACATACAATCCGTACATGACATGTATAAATAGAGATGCAAGTTGGAGATTTGTAGTGAGCTTGATGGCGAGATCATAGATCTTCAAGTGGAAGACACAAATTTATATTCAGGGAATCAAGGGATCGAGGACATAATAGTATGATCTAGCGAGGAGGCGAGTACACACATGCAGAGGAATGATACAACTGATGGTGCATAGAATGGTGTTGTAGATATGTGACAGATGCACAAATATTAAAAAGAAGAATCACATAAGTGTGCGCAACTGCGTGAAGATTGAATGATAGGATTGTAGACAACACAAAAATAGTCATCACATATGTTGTAAGTAAGGAAGTAGCGCAGATACAGAACTGAAGTATATCAGAGAATGCACAAGTGTTTGGCCAATGCACGAAGACTGAAGTGAAGTGTGTGAAGTTGAGAAGACTATCTGATGCACAACTATAGAGAAACAATAGGATATAGTAAGTGCGTCATGATGAGGATGATCTGAGACAAGTGCGTTAAACTGAAAGGACGTATCAATTGATTCATGACATGTCACAGATTGTCTAAAATACTGTGGCACTTAAACATAACGAACACTTCAGTAAGTGCGTAGATCTATCTGTTACTAGTGCATTATTTCATAACAACAAAATATCAATTGGAAGCACAGTATCAGTTGGTGAGTGCAATTGCGCAGCAACAGATCGACAAAGCATACCTTATCCCAGACTGTAGAATCAACAAGCACGGAGTACATGAAGTAATACATCAACAAAAGTGTAGAATTGAGAGGAATGAGAATTCAAGTGTTGTATTTAGCACAGTGACAGCGAATTGTTTGCATACATAGGTAGTGCACAACATAACTCATATCAAAATATCAGAAGTGTGCACAAATTGGAGGATCAGGAAGTTAGAATCATATATTGGATATCTAGGCAGTGGGATAGGGCAAGGAGCAGGGGGTTGTGGCCTCCTTCTATTTGGTGCTGGAGAACATAGGGAGTTGGATATTCCTTCAGGTCGGTTCCTGTAAAACCAGGGGGTTGAAGCCTCCTTCCAGTTGGTGTTGGTAATATAGGAAGTTGTTGCTTCCTTGAATATATTCTTTTCATTACAAAAGAACATTCCGTGGTTTTCTCCCGATTGGGTTTTCACGTCAAAAATAATGTGTGTTATGCGGTTATTTGTCTTGGTGCATATATGGATGAATGATTTTGTTTATATTGATGCATAACTAAAGATGAAGATCAAGTAAAGACTAATCTTTTAAAGAAGGTAAAAATTGTTTATAACTGCACCAATACTGATTCACCCCCCTCTCAATATTAAATCGATTCCAACATATCATTGATTGAATGTTAAATATTCTTTTTAATCAAGTTTCAAATAACAAGTGACATGTCTATCATTTACCATTGCACCACACTATGATGTCAACTTGAGATAAGGCTTTGGAATGAGATTTACTCTAAGAAGAAGCATACCAAGCATGGTTGGATCAACCACCTATTCAATTCCCACTATGTCCTAATTTAGAAATTCATAACATCTATGAAAACATTGACATTGAGTTTGGTATGGATTATTTCTTACTGGATAACCCTGACTTGGAGGGATTGTAGTGAAATTCATTTCAAAAATATAATCTTAGGGGAAATTATCATATCATCAATACTTTCTTTGAAATCTTGAAATCTTCCTTCACCACCCCTCTCTTTGGACATAGGTCAAGGTCTACCCAACTAGAGGCAACAATGTTATTGTACAACTTGTTGGCTTTTTGGGTTAGTGTGAAAGTGTTTACACCATGTTTGGGGGTGCTTCATGATATTTGGGGTACATGGTTGTAATGTCCCTTATTAGGAATTTTATTAAAATTGCAATTTTCCACTTTTTTCCTTGGTTCGACCTTTGACTAGTTTCGATCTCTAGGTCCCAAATTTGCCCCAAATGATCCCAAATATTATGAGAAGGTATATGAATGATATTAGAACATAAATATGTGTTTCAGGGATGCCTTTGTACCTTTAAAACACTTCTGCAAATACTCTTTCAATTCTGGTCAATGTAGGTAACTTTACTAGTGATTTCCCTTTGACTAGTATTGGTCTCTAGGTCTCAAATTGACTCCAAATGCCTTCAAATATTCAAGGAAGGTTTATGAATGATATTAGGAATTGAATATGATGTTCAGGGATAACATATGTCCACCAAAAGACCTCTGCAAACTCTCTTAATATTCTGGACCAAGTATGCAATTTTACAAGTAATTTGGGGTTCAAATCCCCCTAAGGTAAGTACTGAAGATGGCTTCCCAAATGCCTCCAAACCCACTCAAATTTATGAACAGAGGTATGTAATGTGTTAAGTATGTTATTAAGGTCTCATATGCACCATTAATGGTTTATTACAACTGTTCTCACCCTCTCCCATTCAATTGCAAAAATCCCCAATTCGACCCTTGGGGAAATGGCACTATTTCTTCTCCCAATGCAATTAAACTGAGTAAAAATGCTTCAAATGCTCAAGTAAAGTACATGAAACTTGTATAAGACATCCATGGCAGTATATTTATCACAAATATATCAGAGAATCATCCATTCATTCGAAATAATCATCAATACATTGGCTCACAACAAGGTAGTGGGGAAATGGCATTGTTCTTCCATTAAAAATGAGATTTATACATTTCTACTTGGAATTTAGACCTGAAATTTTTTGAAGATGAAGAACAGAGTATTTAATTCATATTAAAAAATAAATGGGGCATTAGAAGCTCCCCCAAAGAGTACAATAGCTCACCAAAAACGCCCTCCCTCAAGGATCAAGAATATGCCATCAAAACTGGAAATGGTTGAAGGAGCGAGCTGCAATAGAAGAAACCATGAGCTTCCCTGTAGCTTACACCTGCAAATAAAGACTCCATTAAAGCTCCAAATGAAAGGTCTGAATGGCCTTTCCAATTGCCAACTTGGATGGGAATCTTTCACCCTCGAAATTGGCTAAGGCAAGAAACTAGTCATCCACTAGCTCTCCCTCTTCACAAATGCAATTGCAAATTCTACAAATGATAAAAAGCCATTCTCATACTTCATTTCTACATTTTATAACCAACATTACCCTTCTAAGGGTCGAAATCCTCTCAATAGATTCAATAGATTTTCATTTATGAAATATTCCACATTTGCCACTTGTCTCCTAGTTCCAACCTTCCATCTTCTCCCAAATTCGATTTTGAGTCTCTTTGGCTTCTCCAACTCCCAAATTCGCCTTCTTTGAGCCTATTTTTGGGGCTGACATGTCATAGTGGTCAGATGTCAGAGGTCAGGTCTGCAATTTGTCATAGTTGTCATAGATGCTCCATCATTGGTGTCATAGGGGCTAGGGAATCTAGCCCAAATGTCCACAAACTTCCACTTTGACTCTTTATCTTCCATGGAGGTTACCAATCCTTCCCAATTAGACCTAAGATGCTCAATGACATGTGTTATGACTTACCAACTCACCCAAGAGTGTTCACATTCCCATTAATTCGAATTTGCAAAAGAGAGATACCATGTATTATGAAAAATCAAGCTAGTGTGGGTCCCACATCCTCCATATGTCTCCAAAACCATTTGTCACTTAGGATTTCTCTTGAATTTCTTTATTCACTCTATTTATTAAATACTTGAACCCTTCTAATGTCTAAACATCATTTATTATCCCCCTTATTCCAAATCTCAAAGCTTCCACCCCAAACCTAGGAAACTAGTAATTTTCCTCCTTGGCAATTATTTGACCCTTAACATCAATTTTACAAACTCTAATGAATATGGTTAATGTGATTAGGCCATTGTGACCCAATTCCAAATTTGGGACATGAAAAATCCTCCCTTCCCAATATTGCTTGTCCTCAAGCAATTTCAAACATGGGTGTTGAAGAACCTGTTTTCTATATAATTCTTTGAAGTTGCCATTGAATTGCCAAACCTTGAGTCTTTGAGTTTCCATGAAGATTTTAGAGAGGAACCACCATGCTTTCTGCTGCACTACTCTGATAAAAATCACTTTATTAAGTGGGAAATCCATCTCCCATACTTGTTTCCCCTAAAAACTTGAAACCAATGAGATAAAAATTATTCCAGGGTCCCATTGCTTGTATTGCACCCCAACAATGAAGAGTGCTCTCCAACCCATACCATCAGATAAGATGATTCCTGGATCCCATTTTCTTGTATGCATTCTTCCAAACATCATGAGTACAAAATATATATCATCAAAGTACATAACTACATAATCAAAATGTACATCAAGGAGGTGCTTCATCAAAGAATCATGAAAGTGCTTGTACCTCCAAGCAAGTAGACCACGATTTTCCAAGTGCATACAAGCTTCAAGTGACCAATCAAATCTGCTCCAATGACATAGGTGAGGATCCCATGTCCTATAATGCTTCTCCAAAAGGATGTGATATGCATCAAAATATTCAACCATGTATTCTTTCATCCAAGAAGTGAATGAAGAATCTCCACTAAAATCTGAACCAAACAATGAGCAGAAAAAACAAGGAGACTTCAAATGACTCAAAGAAGTCTCACCCATACATCCATGAATTTGAGAATCATAAAGATGTAATAAAGTATGTGGCTTCCAACAAAAATGTTCTGCCATCAGAAATCTATTCATCCAAGTGTTGGATGAAGTTCCTCTAACATCAAATGAACCCAGTGTTGAGCAAGAAAAACCATGAGTCTTCAAGTGACTCAAATCCATATCATAGGTGCATCCATGTAGATGTGAATCATCATAAAGTGACAAATTATGCTGCTGCAAATGTGAATAAGAATGTGCTCCAACCATGTCATCATAAAAGTTAAATCTAGGAGTTCCATACTCCTCATGTGGCACCATAAAAAAGAACCCTTTCACCCATACTTCATTGAGACTAATACTGCAAAACATGGAATTGTAGGATGTTGGAGAATGTACTAACTCACCCAAATGATCAAAAAGTTCAGGAGTTTCATCATGGGAAGGATCCATGTGGGTAGTATCATGAAGCTCCTTCAAAAGTGGGAAACCTTTGTCATAGATTGGTTCCAATGTAGAGGAATCATGCTCTTCTTTAAAAATTGCATAAGCTTCATCAAGAGACAATTCAAGTTCCTCTTCCACCACATCAAGTGCTTGGATCTCTTCAAGTTCATCTTCAAACACATTAAGCACATTCAAATTCCCACATTTCTCATGATCCACCATGTCATGAGAATCCTCCAAACAATCTACCATTTGACAATCTGAAACATAGGAGGAAACACAAGTATCTTGCAACTTTTCAAGAAGTTGCTCATTTTGAATTGTGAGCTTATGAATATCCTCATTATTCTTCAAGTATGCATCATGTAACAATTCATTAAGCTCAAACAAATGGTTTCTATCAAAAAGCAAAGACATGAAATTACCTTTGATGTGGCACATTGCTCTTTGAATCTTCTCCATGTCTTCAAGGAAGGATGTTTTCTCCAATGAAGTAGCTCTCCAACAAGAATTTGACACCAATGCTTGAGTGTCATGGAGAATGATGAGGGACTCTTGGATCTTATTTTCATTCATCTTTAAGGACCCTTCAAGAAAATGAGGCTCTTGCAAATGAACCTCCTCATCTTCTTCAATTTTTCTTGGACCAACTTCATGAAGCTCAAGTGGTGATGGGGAAGTTGATCTTGGTTCTTCTTCAACTGCTACAAGGTCTTCATTATCATGCTTAATGAAACTTGTACTTGTAGAAACACTTTCAAAAGTGATCTCTATGTCACCAACATAGAGGTGTGAGCACCCATCAGTAGGTACTCCTTCATAGTTTAAGCATCCATCAGTAGATGCTCTTTGGTTCATGTCTAAGCTAGAAGGTGTCTCGAAATGATCTTCCATATTTTCAATAGAATCTTCTTCATGCTCTTGTGATGTCTTTTCCTTTTGCTCCTTAAAGCAAGCTAATGCATTTTGCCCCTTGTTTTCCTTAGGATCAATATATTTGGAATCGCTTCTTGAATAAATCTCAAAAGCTCTCCTCAAGGAGGACATCATTTCATGCACACATATATGATACTCGCTCCAAGGGTTTTTACAAGAAGGGAATAAACCTTTCTTCACTAACTCCACATCTTCATTTTTGGGCCTATTTTCAAAAACATGTTCAGCATAGTACTCAAAAGACATGGCATTTTGTGTATTTTTGCTAAAAGCAAGATATTCTTGATATTTTTGATATTGTTGGGGCAAGGTTTTATATTTTGCTCTCCATCTTTGGAACTCACTCATAGAATTATCCTTGGTTGGTGTGACACACTCATATTCATCTGATTTAAAGTCATAAGAATAATCTTCATTTCTCTTGAAATTGTAAGAAGTGTTGCATGATGGCACCTCTTCCTCATACCATTCACATTCTGCTTCATATTGCTCACAAGCATCTGCATATTCCTCATAAGAATTGTACTCATAGGATTCATCATAATAGTAAGACATGGCTGCCAATTATTCTTGAATGTATGTACATAATACACAGCTTCAAGGACCATGCTCTGATACCACTGTAATGTCCCTTATTAGGAATTTTATTAAAATTGCAATTTTCCACTTTTTTCCTTGGTTCGACCTTTGACTAGTTTCGATCTCTAGGTCCCAAATTTGCCCCAAATGATCCCAAATATTCTGAGAAGGTATATGAATGATATTAGAACATAAATATGTGTTTCAGGGATGCCTTTGTACCTTTAAAACACTTCTGCAAATACTCTTTCAATTCTGGTCAATGTAGGTAACTTTACTAGTGATTTCCCTTTGACTAGTATTGGTCTCTAGGTCTCAAATTGACTCCAAATGCCTTCAAATATTCAAGGAAGGTTTATGAATGATATTAGGAATTGAATATGATGTTCATGGATAACATATGTCCACCAAAAGACCTCTGCAAACTCTCTTAATATTCTGGACCAAGTATGCAATTTTACAAGTAATTTGGGGTTCAAATCCCCCTAAGGTAAGTACTGAAGATGGCTTCCCAAATGCCTCCAAACCCACTCAAATTTATGAACAGAGGTATGTAATGTGTTAAGTATGTTATTAAGGTCTCATATGCACCATTAATGGTTTATTACAACTGTTCTCACCCTCTCCCATTCAATTGCAAAAATCCCCAATTCGACCCTTGGGGAAATGGCACTATTTCTTCTCCCAATGCAATTAAACTGAGTAAAAATGCTTCAAATGCTCAAGTAAAGTACATGAAACTTGTATAAGACATACATGGCAGTATATTTATCACAAATATATCAGAGAATCATCCATTCATTCGAAATCATCATCAATACATTGGCTCACAACAAGGTAGTGGGGAAATGGCATTGTTCTTCCATTAAAAATGAGATTTATACATTTCTACTTGGAATTTCGACCTGAAATTTTTTGAAGATGAAGAACAGAGTATTTAATTCATATTACAAAATAAATGGGGCATTAGAAGCTCCCCGAAAGAGTACAATAGCTCACCAAAAATGCCCTCCCTCAAGGATCAAGAATATGCCATCAAAACTAGAAATGGTTGAAGGAGCGAGCTGCAATAGAAGAAACCATGAGCTGCCCTGTAGCTTACACCTACAAATAAAGACTCCATTAAAGCTCCAAATGAAATGTCTGAATGGCCTTTCCAATTGCCAACTTGGATGGGAATCTTTCACCCTCGAAATTGGCTAAGGCAAGAAACTAGTCATCCACTAGCTCTCCCTCTTCACAAATGCAATTGCAAATTCTACAAATGATAAAAAGCCATTCTCATACTTCATTTCTACATTTTATAACCAACATTAGCCTTCTAAGGGTCGAAATCCTCTCAATAGATTCAATATATTTTCATTTATGAAATATTCCACATTTGCCACTTGTCTCCTAGTTCCAACCTTCCATCTTCTCCCAAATTCGATTTTGAGTCTCTTTGGCTTCTCCAACTCCCAAATTCGCCTTCTTTGAGCCTATTTTTGGGGCTGACATGTCATAGTGGTCAGATGTCAGAGGTCAGGTCTGCAATTTGTCATAGTTGTCATAGATGCTCCATCATTGGTGTCATAGGGGCTAGGGAATCTAGCCCAAGTGTCCACAAACTTCCACTTTGACTCTTTATCTTCCATAGAGGTTACCAATCGACCTAAGATGCTCAATGACATGTGTTATGACTTACCAACTCACCCAAGAGTGTTCACATTCCCATTAATTCGAATTTGCAAAAGAGAGATACCATGTATTATGAAAAATCAAGCTAGTGTGGGTCCCACATCCTCCATATGTCTCCAAAACCATTTGTCACTTAGGATTTCTCTTGAATTTCTTTATTCACTCTATTTATTAAATACTTGAACCCTTCTAATGTCTAAACATCATTTATTATCCCCCTTATTCCAAATCTCAAAGCTTCCACCCCAAACCTAGGAAACTAGTAATTTTCCTCCTTGGCAATTATTTGACCCTTAACATCAATTTTACAAACTCTAATGAATATGGTTAATGTGATTAGGCCATTGTGACCCAATTCCAAATTTGGGACATGACAATGGTGTATGATTGCCCTTGGATGGTTAGTGATGGTTTTTCACATTGGATGGATTAATTGCTGTTTTTATTTTATTTTATTCCAATGATTGCTTGAAATTATTCCTTGGAGGGTTGGAGATATTCATACAACTTGTAATATCCCTATTTTGAAAGTTTACACCATTTGGCCAATTTTTGAACCTTGGACTAGTGAAACCCCAAACTGTCCCAAATGATCCCAAATGGTTTCGAATTATGTATGGAGGGACTTAGGAGGACATAGGACACTCTAATACACCCTTTATACACCCAACCCTTTGTTATAAACATTCATGGTCTGCAATTTTCAAGGAGGGAAGACTTGGGACAAAACCGGTCAATTGAATTGGTGAAAATCCACCCTAGGTCTACCACTATTTTCCCTTCCAAACACTGTATGAACTTCCCTAATATTCAATATGAGAATTGGTTCTATTATAGGACATCCATGAAAATATGTTTGCATCACTATATCAGGTTTTAGGGTCGGATAGGTCTGCCAAAGGACAACAGCTTCTAAGGCATACAATTTATGTGAAAATGGTGAACAAGGGAGCATGAATTAATGTTGCAAACTATAGTATGACTTGAGGGGTATGAATACACTATTTTGGAAATCCATTTAAATTCAATATACATATTAAATAATATGAAACACCTCCATAAAATTCTGATATCAAACTGATACAAAACATGCTACAATCACCATGAGGATATAGTGAGGAAACTAGCTCGAATATCAATGTTACTTGGAGAAATAGTACATGAAGTGCTTAGTATTTCGAGTTGTGTATCTCATGATATATCCATTACAGAGTTATGAATCCATTAAAAATTTAATAATGTCTAAACAACATCCTTCCATTATCTATATGCAACAAAGAGTGCACTATCTCACTTGACATGAACATTGAGAGAAAGATAGTAGAATGAGAGAAGAGAAGAAATAATGAATATGAAATTGAACTCGGATGGGGGTTGAACATGCACCAAAACATATTCATGAAGCTCTGTTGAAATGTCTGAATGCCCTCTCCATAAACCAACTTGGATGGGAATATTGCACCCTCGAAATTGGTTCTAAGGAAGGGAGGATGAACATCCACCATGCAAGGACAAGCTTGAAGCTCTCCCAAATTGCAAAGATGAAAATAACAAATGACCAAAATCTGCTCCATTTCGACTTGGCATCCTTTTAATAAATTTAGTTGACTCATTTACCTCCTTAGAACTCAAATTATCTCCTAATAACTCATGCAATTTGAATTAGTGGGGGTTATGACCCTTCATTGGCCCCACATGACACTTGACTCATCTTTTGTCTCCAACTCCTCCATGAATTTGAATTGGGGAATATTTTGGATGCTTTGGAGATATGTAACTCCTCTCATGCACCCTTTTGGTCTATTTTTAGCTCTTACATTGTCATAGATGTCACAAAATCTATCATAAGTGTCATAGGTGTCATAAAATCTGTAATAAGTGTCATAATGCTTGTCATAGTTGTCATAGAATTTGTCATTGCCTATTTTTAGCCCTATTACTCTTCCTCTTCCTTCATGAATGTGACCTCTTCCCTCCAACTCAAATTTGAGGATGGATCCATGTATAAAGGAGGAATATCCTCTCATGTGGACCCCACATGTCCACTTATGTGCCCCTAAGTCCAGCTAGGACCTAATGCCACTTCATTTTGGAGCATTTAACATTTATTCCATAATTTATTGGCCTATTTTTCCACCATCAATTTAGAATATTGAATTTTCATGAGAAACTATAGACTTTGGGGTTAGATGTCAATATTTTAATTTTTCCACATAACCCTTGGGAATTGGGTAGGCCAACTTAATTATTTCTCTGAAAATCATTTAATTGGGGGCATGACACAACTTGGGACATTATTCATGTTGGCCACATGTATATTGGTTGCTCACTTGAGAGGATTCCCTCGATTGGAGGAGGATCATTTGACATCCAAAGGAAGACATTGATCCCTATAAAACATGAGGTAGCTTGGATGCTTGCATGATGGAGGATCGGACTTCGTATGGGTATGCATAAGTTGCGATAATTTCCATGCGGGATGAATGGACCCAATGGATCACATGGCATAGGAGGAGAATTGGAGTCCTTGAAATATTGGAGGAGAATCGAGCAAATCTTATAGAGTTCCTTTGCATTAGAATCTTGCTTATGTATGATATCACCTTAGAGATTGATATGTGTACCCTTTGAATGTAGTGATTCACATGTGTGAGCTACTTTTGTCTTTGTAGGCTGATTGTAAGGGTTTAGGCCCTCATATGTATTGTTGGCTTCCCTTACCTCTCATATATGTAGAGGAAGGATAGTTTCCTTATAAAAAAAACATCACTTCATTATCTTGTGTTAGAGATGTGAGGAGAAGAGTGCATTTATCTGTGTGTGTGTGTAATTTGTCTCTCCTATAATGGAGGAAATAGGGTTTCTTGGAGATTTTGGAGCATCTTGAATACTATGGTTTCATCCCTTGGAGGCATTGGAGGTAGGGATTTGTTATTAATCCCTAGGTTGTACTTGTTGAAGTGGATAAGATGAGGAGTCATCTTTCCAAGGAGGTTCACTAGTGTTGATGCTAGCATGTGGAGAATCTTTGGTGGAGCTAGGGGTTCTTGACTTTCCCAAACTAGGGTTTTGGATAGCTTGAGGATTGTACTCACCATGGGATGAACCTATGGTATGAACATGAACTTCATCTTTATATATATACATGATTTTTTTAGCTTTCCAAAATTGTCTTATTGGAGATTTGATTTTCAGCTATGCTTATCGTCATGGTTTGGTAATTTCCAACACTTGTATGTCTTACTGATTTGACAAAGTTAAGGATGTAATTGTTAGGTGTTTTAACATTAATCTTGACGAAGATGAGGCATATTTACTGCTGGTATTTTGTAGTAATAAAGTGATTTTTTTAATTTGGTTTATGCATGACAAGATTACCCTAGAGGGATGAAACTTGTTGGAACACATTTGGTATCTTTCCTCTTGGGTTTCCTTGTTAATTGGGGTTGTTCACAAGTGAAATATTTCTTGTTGTATATTATATTCTATCATATTTTATAACAACCATAAGGATGTCAATTCATAGTGTTAAGATCAAGGAAACTTATAGGAAAGAGATGACATTTCTATTATGCATTAAAAATTAAAGACAATGGAAATTTATACACATCTTGAAAGCAATGTATGTTATGTTAGACACATGTTTGTAAACACTACTGACATAATTAACCATTAAATTCCATGTATTTCAATGAATCTTGTCACACAAACATTAATGGAAAGGGATTTTATGCATGGTTACTAACATTGTACATTTATAATGCTTGCAAATTGAAGGTTATTAAAAGATAATGTACTTCCAAGTGATAATGTCCTCCCTGACAATTGCAAATAGGAAAAAAAAACTGTTGAAAAAGTTTGGTTTTGAGTACTATCATATAGGTTTTTCAAAATGATTGTATTCTTTATAAATGTGAGTACATAGACAAAGCTATATATCTAGAATATATGCATAGTAGGGATTATAAATAAAAAAAGGGTTAAAATGATCATGATCATAAGTTATTGAGGCACATGCCTATAAGCCCAAGGATTCAAAGGATTTTTATTTGCAAAGAATTAGTAATTTGTAGGGTGGCATGTCTCCCATAGGTATGCTTTTTTGGATCCCAAAGGATGCAATATACATGGAGCATATAGAGGATATATGGCTGATAAATTCAAGGAAGAAGTACAAATCCTTTGATTGAGATTATCCATGGATTAACTTGTATTCCCTCAAAAGCACCAACTATTCTATTTGGCAAGTGGTAGTGATCAATAACAATATACTCACATGATTGTGTGTGAAGAATCAACATATTATGTTGGCTCTTATAGTTCCATTGAGAATACAATTTAAGATAATGAATCTCTACCTCCAACAACTGATTAATGAATTGAAGTGATTATGGGAAGGAATACATGTATGGAATGTATCAAGACCCATATTGATAAAGAGTTCATTTATGTTGTATGGTATATGTGTGCACATCATGCATGATTATCCAGTAGGAGTTTTCTTTGGACCTAATTAGGTTGATTGTTTTTCTTCTTTGTTACATTATATGGCATACTCAATTTTGTGCAACTATCTTTTCTATCCCTAATGTGTTTTGTATACAATAGCATTATAATAGGTCTTGTAGCAAAGGGTATCATGGATGTAAAGGTTGTGGATCTTCTATAAAGGCTAGGTGGTTTGACAACTTGCAAAAGCTAGTGTACAATTACTTGAGGGTATTTTTACCAGAATACCACCCTTATAAAAGAGAAACATATGCTTTCAATGGTAAACTAGAGAGAACCCATAGACCCAAAACAATGACATGTACATAATTTCTTAGGGTATGTGAAATAGATAAGGGGAAGAAAATTGTAGAATTTTTGAATTCAAATGCGCAACTTATGTTCAATAATCTTGAATTTTTCAACACTAAGTTGAGAAAAATTCCCATTGGGATGAAAATGAAATTTAAATTTTGTGAGCTCCCATATTGTGAGGATATTGAGATTGCGCACTTATTATATCCATTGCATATATTAAAAAATGTTTCATTTCTTTATGGAGTCACATAAATTGAAAAGAGTGGCAAATTAGGTGTTAGGAGAGATCTTATTACATTGAATTCTAAAAATAAACATTTTCCAAAGTAAGTAAAGGAGAGCCTTGTCCCTCTTAGTCTTTTAAAGGTAATGTCCCATGGATTTTGAAGAAAGATGAACCGTGTCTGGTGAAGGATGTTATATTGGGTGTGAAGGCATCTTATTTATATGGGTTGACTCTACAACTTTACTTCAGCATAGAAGGAAAGTTTTTAGTATTGAAATTAGAAGACCATTTGAACCTTCTAATTATAGGTATGTGGATTTCATGCTTTTTTTTCTATAGTGTAGGTTACGTGGTAAATGTACTCACAATATTATTCTAATTAATTTTCCATGTGTTTATTTTGTAGTGCCATTATACTTTGCTCGTGTGTGCCTGTGTGAGCCATGGCTTCCCCTAGGACATATGATGTGCCATATAAAAATTACCAACATATGTACATTGTATTACATAAAAAATATTCACATAGCCAAAATTCCATGATGGAATTGAGATATAATTGAGATTGTTTGTATTTGAGAAGGAACCGCACAAAAGTTTCATGGACTTTTAGGTCTATTTTCTAATCTACCTAGTTGATGAGGTTTATTTAGCAAGGGTGATCTCATATCATTAATTGTTCTTCTTGGAGAGGTACATGAAAAATTTATAGGGTTTTGTTTGAAAAAGGGAAAAACCCAAGGGGTCTAGATGGTGTAGGGGTACATAGTAAATGTGTCATTCTATTATGGTACTAACTACATCAAGTAAATTGACAACACACTTGATAGAGTGGTTTGTAATTACCATTGAGATGAGGACAAAAGGAAAGGAAAGCTACTTAATATCAATCAAAAAATGTTCATGATAAAGAGTAAGCCCCTTATCTTTTGTCAATTTTCTATAGAGTTACCGTTTCCACTGGACTTGGTAATATTTATTTGATTTCATACTTTTTGTTTTGATTTCATGAATACATCAATGAATTTAGAAATTGATGTCAACGCTAATTTTATTCTTTATAGTGTGGAGGCAATGTGACCATGGGTCACATTATATGAAGAGAAGAGAAGCAAATGGGATAATGACATGAAATAATTCAAACAATTGAATGATATAATCATTCCTTATCCTTTCCATTTGAAAAAAATGATATTGATCTATCCCAACGGTTGGGTGGTTGACCAAATTAGAAAAATACAACGTGTCTAAGCATTACTAGCATGGTGAAGAGGATGCACTAAACATAGGGAATGAGTGTATTATTATGTCAATTGTTCATTTTATAATGCACGTTTGAATTATGACATGTATTAAGTTTTTATTAATTCCCATGTTACTAGACAAATGACATCGTCCTTTGTTTTCATTTTTGTAGGTGCATTTGTTTCCATCTTTTTTTTTTCCCCGAAAAAAAAGCGTAATTTCATTTCATCCACGGAGTACGAAATTACAATGATCAACACACTCATCTAGAGTGGGGTATAGAACTGCTGTGACAAGCACCCTGTAGTGTGCCCAAAAATATCTCCGATGTTCTCACTATGTGAGCAATAACATCTTCTACAATACGTAAGTATAAACTTCTTTTGTATCTTTACAAAACGAGTATTGACAATTACAAAAAATAATTTCTAGGTTTAAAAAACAAAGTTGCATATGTAAGTAACTGTTTGTAGTTTTTTCAGTCTCCTCAAAAATATAAAACCTATGTCAATAACCAGTAACAAAAGACCCATAATCACGATAATTCTATGAATGGTCTGTGATAGAAGGCACGCTCATTTCCATTCAGAAATTCATAAATTTTCCAAGTGCCGACCCACATAATGAGCCCTTCCTTTGAGGCCTTGTCCGCCTCAGCATTGTTCTCACGATAAATGTGCCTGCAAGTAAAAATATCCAAAGTGAGAGTGACGTTCTGAATTTGTTCCAAAACAGAAGCTATCCTCCGACTGCTGCAGATGTATGTGCCAGTAACCCAATTAACCACATTCAAAGAGTCTCCAAAAACATTAAGTTCCTGGATAGAAAGTTCCACAGCATAAGAAATCAACAGTTTGAGACTTAGAATCTCTGCCCAATTGTTTGTTCCCATCCCAAGACCAAAAGACATCACATAGTAGTGAACAGGAGAAATATAAAGAATAGCCCCTCCCCCACAAAGTCCGTTTTGGCAGGCCCCATAGAAAAAACCCCATGGCTGGGATCTATCAATTTCCACAGGTTGAATAACATGAGGACTAGGTGCCTGACGAGCTCGCTTAAGATCTAGGAAGATCCCACAACTGTTAATTGCCACTTGAGCCGGAGTTCCCAGTTTATCCTTGAACAAACCACTGTTGCGCATGAGCCATATACCCCAGATCACCACCGGGGGAAGAGCTTTATAACCTTTCAATGCAACGTTGTTTGTCCACCTTCTCCAAGCATCTTCAAACGTGTTTCCTTCCCATGGCAGAGGTGTTTTTAATATTCTGGATAAAATGCTCCATACCTCCTTTGAGAAGCGGCACTGCAGTAACAGGTGTGGAATAGATTCCCCATATAGTTTACACAGGTAACATCTACTAGGACCGTGAAACAGATTATCCCACGTCGGAATCCGATTTTCCAAAGCACACCACATGAAAAGTCTGGTTTTGGGTGGGCAATGAAGTTTCCAAACCGTTTTCCACCACCAAACCAGATCTCTTGGCTCATAATTCTCACTAATCCACTGATACCCACTTTTTGGTGTGTAAATTCCGGACGGGTCCCCATCCCAGATAAGAGTGTCATCTTCATCGTTCAAGAAAATCTGTTCCCTACCAAGTGCTCTTAAGTACAGTCTTAATTCATCCACCAGCTCCACTCTTAAGCCGAATGAGTCTGCCCTTCTCCATATAGGTCTTCCCATCCATACATTCTCCACATCCACTAGCTGACTGAGAAAAAGTATTCCCTGTTGCCTCAACGCCTCCATCAAACCCTCTGACAGAATGTGTTGTGCTTCACATCCTACCCGGGGATCGCAACCAATCCTCACCCTTTGTCCGTTGCCAACATCCCAGGAAAGGTTATGCTCAATGACATCAAAAGAGGTCACCAAGGCTTTCCAGATAATCGAACCACCACTATGTCCCTTGTGAGGAGACCTAATCCAATATTCCACATTGTCGGGCTCAACGTATTTCAACAACATAACCCTAGCCCAGAAGCCATCGGATTTAATTAAACACTGTCCACACTTAGCAGCCAAAGCCTTAGAGAAGTGAAAAATATTCTTTAGACCCCACCCCCCCAAGGCTTTTGGGGCTGCAATTCTATCTCACCGCACCCATGGGGTAACATGAACATCTTCCTTTCCATTCCATAGAAAATTAAAGCATCTCTTCCTTGCTGCTTCCAAAATCCCTTTAGGAATCCAAGCAAGTGACATCCAATATACCGGGATGGCTTCCAGCACCGTCTTAACAAGAACAAGCCTCCCTGCACGCGAGAGCCACCGAAAACTCCAACACTTCAACCTCTTTTCCAGCTTTTCCAGCAACCAGGACCATTCCTTTTTTAAGTAGTCATTAGGCTTCAAATTGAATCCCAGATATTTTAACCCATCCGAAAGATTAAGAATCATGAAAGGAAATGAATTAGTATATAAAATGTATTCCTCCTCCCTCAAAAGAGAAACAGTAAGAGTGGATTTCCCCTCATTAATCTCCATTCCAGTTGCAGTCGAGAAGAGTTTCAGGATCTCTTTGAGTCTTTCAGCATCCAATCTAGAGCTAGAGCAAAAGATCAAAATATCATCCACGAAGAGAAGGTGAGTAAGAGAAAGGCCCGACGCCACCATTATCCCCTCAAATTCTCCATCCCGTTTTGCTTCCTTGATAGCTCTACTCAGACTCTCGGCCACCAACAAAAATAATAATGGAGAGAGGGGACATCCCTGTCATAAACCACGACCAGAATGAAAGAACGGGGTCGCTGCTCCATTCATTAAGACAGAGAAAGATACAGTAGTAATGCAGCTCATTATCCAGCGTATAAAGCTAATCTCAAAACCTAAATGGGTAAGCATGAGACGGATATACAACCAGCTCACCTTATCAAATGCTTTTGACAAATCAATTTTGAGAATTGCTCCTTTCAGTTTTCTCGTCTTAATGCTATGCAACCCTTCCTGGGCAATGCCAACCGCCTCATGAATCTGACGCCCTTCCAAGAAACCAAACTGCTCTTCTGAAATGTGAGAAGATAGGATAGGTTTAAGCCTACGAGCAATCACTTTAGTGACTATCTTATACACACAGTTACACAGTGAGATAGGCCGGAAGTCGTTTAAGGAAGAAGGAGTATCCACCTTAGGAATAAGTGAAATGAATGTGGAGTTGATGCTGGCTGGCACCCTGCCATTTCTCCTCGAGTCCTCAACAAGTTCAAGTAGATCATTTCCGATGATATCAAAAAGAGCAATAAAAAATTCAATAGTCCACCCATCAGGCCCAGGGCTCTTATCCTTCTGAAAACTTCCCAAAACCTCCTTTAATTCCTCCCCAGAAATGGGGGCCATCAGTTTCCTGTTATCCTCCGCTTCCACAAACCTTGGGAAAAGCTGGGCTACCTGAATCACCTCTTCAATATTCACTCTCTCACTGGCTTTGAATAGATCCCTGAAATGAGTAATCCCAACAGAAGCCAGCCCATCGAAGGTAGACATAGAATTTCCTTCTACATCCTCAAGACTCCAAATAGTATTAGCAGACCTTCTTCCTTTTGCATAAGCATGGAAAAATTTGGAATTTTCATCCCCACTTTCCAACCAGATGGCCCTGCTTTTCAATCTCCAAGTCTCCTCGTTCTGAAGAAGTATTCTGTTCCTCTGATTTTCCAAAAGAACTAAGTGGTCCTTAGACGTCTGAGAGCTGTAACCACCACCCACTTCTTCAGAGATAGAGGCAATTTCTCCTTCAATAGCTTTTAGGACCCTATCGTCCCTCCTTCTCTTCTCAGCAGCCCAAGATTTTATGGGTTCCTTAAGTGTTCTAAGATTCTCCGCAAAATGGAAAGCTGCTGAATGAATCGAATCAGTATGATAAGGTATCCAATGCTGCTGTAACAGCTCCAAGAAAGTCAAATATTCTAGCCAGACTTTATTAAATTTAATAGGAGCAGGAGGTTTATTTGGACCATCTTTCATCTCCAAATATATAGGATCATGATCTGAGTTACCCCCCGATCCAATCCATTGTCGTACAAAGAAAGTTGCCTCCACTAGGTGCTCAGAAAGGAGAAAACGATCCAACCTCTTTGCCACTCTGTCTAGTCCAATTCTCTTATTCCTCCAGGTTGGCTTCAATTGTACAGGCTCCACATCAATCCAGTTGCCTTCAACTAACTTCCGAACCAAAAAGTTTGTAAGGGGATCCACATTTGCGTGCTTCCCCCAAACCTCAGCATGACCCAGAGAGAAATTTAGATCACCCCCCAAGACCACAGAATCCCCGCTGAGCAAGTTTCTTCCCAGCAGAGAGGTCCAAAAATTCTCCCTTTCACAGTAAGGGCCATAGATATTAACAATAGTAAAAATACGATCAAAATCCAGGAATTTGCAAGAAATTCGCAAAACCGACTGCATCCCCCACCGGGAGGACACACAAACTTTAGCCTCGTTCCAACCAATCACCAAACCTCCGGACCGACCCCTAGCATCCAAGGCTTCAAAACACCACCCAGGAAACCAAGCCTTGAGCCTGTCAATAGCTTCTCCACCACCACACATAGTTTCTTGTAAAAGCAGAACATCAGGATGCTCAAGGAGTAGCATCCGTCGCAAGGCTGGTCTTTTGGAGGGACCAGCAAGACCTCGACAATTAAAAGACATAATCTTCATCTCAACCCATCCTTATGGGAAGTCACTGCTCTAAGTGCCCTTTCAATTGAGAGTTGTGTGCCATCCCTAAGATCCGAGCGCGCTCTGGACTTAGCATGTGAGATGAAAGACTTCCTTCCTCTGGTTTTAGGTTGTTTAGGTTTATCCTTTCCTAAGCCACCTCCAGTGGCTTTATTCATGGAGCGCAAAAAATAACCAGACTCCGAAGAGCCAGAGGGTGTAGAGGTCTCAGTCATCACTTGAACTAGTACAGGGGAATCATCATGAGGAACAGGGGAAGGATAGTCAATCCGAATGGATTCCAACACAGGGGCAGAGCCAACTTCACCCTGTAGAGAGGGTAGGAGAGCCAACGACTTTGCAGAAATATGTAAATTCCTAAACCCATCCACCCAATCGAAACCAGGAAAAGATAAGTTTTTAATAAAAATACTGAAGGAAGGGTTTATAGAGGGAGCATAGAAAGTACCAGCCACAGTGTCTGATTCCCGGGACAGAGAAAGCAAGGAAACCTCCAATGTCTTGTCCAATGGAATAAAGCATTCGATCTCTGCTGTACCCAAGAAATCATTCGTCTCATGGACAATGCCATCCCCTACCAGAATGTTCTCGACTTCCACAGCTTCGGTGGGAATCTCCTCAGATGGACGATCCTTGTCCTGCTCTCCCAGTGCTTCTTCTCCCCATAATTCCCCTACCTCCTTCTCCCCAGACCACCTTTTCAAATTCTTTCCAAGCTTCATACGAACCGGTAAAGAGCATTCTACTGCCGGGTGCCCGTATTCATGACACCTTCTGCAATGATACGGCGCATTTTCATAGTCCAATGTTTGTGTGAAATAGTAAGGACCCCATTTCAAATCCATGCTTCCAAATAAACCCTCCCTTACATTTATGCTTACCAGAATCCTGGCCACCTTCTGGATTGCCGTTGTTTGGAATGAGAAATCGGCTTCCAAATAAATTCCCATAATATTACCTATGCTCCTAAAATGTTCCTCACCCCAATACTGTAAGGGTAGCCCAGGTAGCCTTACCCATAAAGGTATAGTATCCATTCTTTCACGGCTCGCATCAAACAGCGGATTCCATGGCTTAAGTAGGAGAGGAGCCTTGAAAATCGGCCAGTTCATGCTAAGCGCCCATACTGCATGTGCTTCTGAGTTAAAATGGAATGCAAACCATCCTCTCGAGAGACCCACAATCCGTGGTACATACCCACAATGTCCCAGCCAAACTCCGTTAGCCCACTGAATCATCGATTTAAGGCTCACCGCCCTACCATATACCCTGCCCACCAGCACAGATTTAACCATTTCAACTATTTGCTGGAAGCCGATGTCCTCTCCCAGAGCGTAGTTCGGGGCTCTACCCGTGTTCTTGATCTACCTCCTACGCGTCTTCGCCCGGGGACTCTTAGAACCCTCAAAACCTGCACCACACCCTACATCCTTCCTTACCAAGTCTCCAGTCAGGCTAGAAAAGCCCCGATGTTCCGCCCAGTCCAGAGCCGTAGCATAGTTACCTCCCTGCGTGGCCCCGCTACCAAACTCCGCCGGTATATCCTCCCTTGTAAACGACACCCCGCTTATCTCCCGCACCGGAGTTCCATGAGAGCTGTCCAAGGAAATCAGGTAATCTGGAAGGTCTCCTATCCCCGCACTTACAGGTTCCGGAGAGAGTGAGCACGGAACCTTAACACCCCAAATGTCATCAACTCTGCCCGCCGATACAAACCCCTCACCATTCCTGTCCCAGAACGGTGATGCCAACTAGGAAGGCGCCGAAGAATACACCTGAGAAGCCCGCACAGCAGGAAGAAACAAACCCTCGGTCAGATGGTAATCCGCTACACTGCCTCCACCAAAACCACCATCGCCGCTCATAAATCGAGAATCGCCAGGTGGCGAGCTCCAAATATCACTATGTCACAGCGTGTCGCTGCTATAATCCACTTCATCCATCTGCTCCATATCGGTATATTCGAGAAGCTACTGGAGGGGAGAGTAGGGTAGATAGAAAACAGTAAAAAAATACTTACTACCGAATCACCAGCTATACTGACCTTGAAACCAATGCAATGCTGCCTAGGGAACCGTGCCATCCCCTGACGCCGCTGACAGCTTGCTGCCATCTGCAGTGGGCATGGATGGCACCACTATCACTGTTCAAACCCTCGCCGCCATCCCTTCAGCTCAAGTTATCCTTGGTCCTATCCAACTTTGTTTATATACTTAGTATATATAGAATTTGCTAAATAGATTAGTTTTTCCTAATTTTATTTTATATTTTTTATTTATTTCAATCATTTGTTTCCATCTATGCGAGCATATGGACATCATTTTCACGTAGAGGATGTTGATGATGAATGTGTTACACTTGACTGCGGAGTGAAGTTCAATTTTGACCAATCTAATCATGTTAGCCACAACAATCAAAACCCAATAAAGGTAAAGTTAGCTTATTTTAGAAAGATACAAAAGATCATGCAAGTGGACTTCTTATCTTTCCAAAGTCTTATTTTTAGGTACAAGTGGTGGGATACATTTGGCCAGAGTAATGTAAGTAAGATCGTGATAGTGTATTGATATGTATTAACTCTAAAAAGATGTGGGATGCGAATAATGAGACTTTTGTTTTCCTAAAAATATGCAACCAGGTATTTTTTTTACTTGAATGTGTTGAATAAGGATTGGTGGTTTGTATTAGGACGTGATTTAAGACATCTTTTATTTCAACATTTATGTTGTAGACCAGCCATTCTATAATTATTGTTTTTTATAATTGGTCAACTGAGCATGCATTCCTAATTTTCAATTTAGTTTGTTTTTGTAGTTATGTAATGACAATTATTTAAAGAAATTGTTGACCCAAGTCATGGTAGAGAATAAAAGTACGATTAATCGTGATTTCACAAAGTTGTTTAAAAAGTATATCTAAGCATTATTAGTTATCACCAAATTTCAATAATTTCAAATATTAATACCACACATAAATCCTTCTATCTCCATTTGATGATATTGGACATGAAAAGTTAAAAATCATTTACAACCATCTTCTTAATTTTTATTTTTGGGAATCTCAAGATCTTTAATGAACGGTGAATCATTTTTAATTTTAAGATATGCATATTGTCTCTTTTTGTAAGATTAATATTCACAAATAGTATCATGCAGGTCACTTTAGTTGGATGCTTTTTTTTTAAACCTCACTTATATTTAATATAAATTAAGAATTATTTTCACGATTTAAGAGAAGATTTAATAAAAATTAATCAAATTTGATTTAGATGCGTTTTCATTATTTAATATGAAAAACGTTATGGCTATTTAAAATTGGAGGATTAATTTTTTTTTTAGATTTAATTATCATAATTTAAATCTTATCAAAATTAATAATACTTTCATAATTTAACTGATTGATACATCTCAAATTTAATTTAAAAAATGAGAAATCATTAATAATTTCAATCATTAACATATACATAATACATTATATAAACCAAACTATATCAACATGATATGAAAAGGAATAATATATATGAATGATAAAATCAAAATTAATATCTATGTCAAATATACATCTCAAGTCAAATATACAACACGATAATCAATATACATATCAACTATTGCCAAGTCTACCACTAGAGCCAAAAGCATTGATCAGTGCCTCTACTATGTAATAATGCAATTCCACACTGATATACATGTTTTCTAGGCTTTAAATCATCCAATAAGAAATTGTATATAGGTTCAATAGTTGGTGTAGTAAGTGGATTAGTATGCCTAGTAGCTAGTGTTGTAGGTGCATCGATAGAAGCCAACGATGTAGGTGGAGGAGGAGGTGGAAGAGGAGCATCCTCACGTGTATCATCGTGTGAAGACGTAGAAGATAAAGAAGATGAAGAATACAAATGAGCATGTCTCATAGCTTATCGCTCCTCGGGCCTCACCCCTTGGATTAGGATCATGATATGGACAGTAAAATGCATCAATAATGTCATATTGCATAAAAGGATCTCATAGATCCTTACAAGCTCATGATCTTACATGAACACTCTAGTTTGAACTAGCTAGACTCCAAATCAAACCATATAATTACACTACTAATCTATGACTTAGAGAGAAAATCAAAGATCTCGTATTTGGTGAATGCCAGTTTTTTTCCCCTTAGAGAGCTCATCGATATCATCCATCTCTACATCAATTTAGGGAGGAAGTCCCTCTCTAGCATACAAGTCAATATTTGCAAATTAGCAGACAACAATTAAACAAGTTAACACAAAAATTTATAATTAATAACATGTGCATTAAATAAGACAAAAATTATGCAACTAGAATAATCAAAAGATCATGATAATATTCCCCTCTTCCATGATGGCTTGGGTGGAGTAAATATGATGTTTTGACAACCCCACCAATCCATCCCTATATATAGATATTGATTAATATCAAGGACGTGATCATCCTCACCACATGTCATAGTGATAACTTCTACACCCATCTCCCTACACAAGTACTTCAACTAACCCCTATTGGGGAACATCTAGCACCACATGTGCATCCAAACACGAGTCATCATCCTAGGAGGGTGCCAATTAAATGATGATATAGTCACCAAATCCTCTAAAAAACAATACCTTAAGCAAAGGGGAATAGACATCTCTCCTCCAAACTGCAATGGCATAAATCTAAAAGAAATACAAAATTATCATAAGAGACTAATAGACCACAATGGCATAAATCTAAAAGAAATACAAAATTATCATAAGAGACTAATAAACCACATGATTAGTCCATATTGATGAAAAATAATATCTACATAACACATCATAGGACAACTCATGTGCTTCCGATTAGTCGTCCTTCTCCCCGGCCTCCCAAATGCACATGAAGTTATATGGATCATCCTAATGTAATTATGTTTGTCCTTGAATCATGCAAAAATCTATACACAATTAAAAAATATATATTAAATTACTATTTGTAACATTTATTCAATATTTAATTTTAAAATTTATTTAAGAAAAAGTGCAAAACACATAGTGTACCCATTTTACTTCAACAGTACACCACTTTTGTTAACACATTGTATTGAGTACACCACTTTTGTTAAATACACCATATTTGATGCATAACAATATGTGATATCATTATACACGATGCACAGTTATTATTATTAGTCCTTGCCCAAGGCCGGGAAGAACTATTGTATTCGATTCGGCTTTGGCTAACATTAACTAGTCTTTGACTTTTGCAATTATAGTTTTTATTTTTTTTATGAAATAATAAACTTGATATTATTTATTTCCATTTTTTTTTTAATTATGGTTAAAGATATATCTTTAACAGCTTTGTATGAGATTTTGTTCATCCTCGGAAATAACACATATTCTTAACTATTAAATCCACTCAAGTACTATTATTTATCTCTAATCTTATTCACTGTAAACTTCAAGTCTTATAGTCCAGATGGCAGCTAGAAATCTAGACATGCGAATATTTTTTGATACATACCGTCTATGTGTTGGCATTTGCACTATCTTCGAAGGGTAAACCTCTAGGGATGGGAAAAGCTTTTAATTCATGCCGTCGTAGCTTTAATGGTTGTTGTCTATGTGTCGGCATTTTCACCAGCTTATGTTAAGTATATATTTGCTCACAACCTTATCTAAAAACTGATCTATTTTAATCTAATCTTCTAGAGATGCTTTAATCTATTTGCCTGTGTGGAGCATGTTCTCACTGAAATTATCTACCCAAGGGCTTTGGAGGCATTTCCGCTCACTTAGGGAAGATCGAGTTTCGTAGTGCAATAACTGTGTAAGAAATCCTTGAGAGCTTGCTCTGTTATAGAATGGTTGTTTTTACAACCACATATAGACACAGTTCCAATTCTATTATAGGATGCTCAAATCTTTTACAAGCAGCTATAATATAACATGACCCGTGCACGAGGATAGAGGTTTAGGAAATATGAGGCGGTGTGTGGATAAGTGACAGAGCAGGCCTGTTACCAAAATAGAGGGACACAGTCTTCATGGATGGGGTTGCCAGCCAACTGTGAAGAGGATGAGGTTGAAATCTAAACAACTTAGCAGCTCTCCTCTGGGAGGTTGTCATATTGTGTTCATAAAATAACTGAACATTCATTCAAACCCTAATAACTGAAAGACGGGCATCTTAGTATCTTGCCTGGTCTTCTACAGCACATTGCATGAATTACAATCATGAACACTAATGGTTACCTTCTGCTTCTATGGAGTCTTGGCTTCCAATTCACTTATGCACAAAACAAAATAAATCAACATTACAGTGGCGATGTAGAAATTAGTTCTAGACATACCTCCATTACTTTTTCTAATTCTACCCATTCCATGCAGCTCTCTTTTTCTTCTGCGATATCTTCCCCCACACCACAGCCCGGTACAAAATTAATATAGTTTACATACAGATTCATGGAAGAGGAAAAAGTCATAAGCAAAGCTACCCATATTTGGCAAAAAGAATAACATGAATGGTGTAGAAACATAACATGCATTTTGTCATAATAGCGTTCTCTCTTATGGTGGTAATATTCAATTACCTGAAACAGCTGAAACATGGCGGTTTGCAATGCAAACATGCATATATATATATATATATATATATACTTACTCAGCGTACGCAATAGCACAAGGTGAAAAAATATGGTCAAAATTCTTGCATATAAATACATTGCATTTTACTGATTGAGATCCCACTGTAGCTAGTTGAACACCGAAAACGCGTCAATGAGATTGCACACTGGCAAAATATATATATATATATATATATATATACTTACTCAGCGTACGCAATAGCACAAGGTGAAAAAATATGGTCAAAATTCTTGCATATAAATACATTGCATTTTACTGATTGAGATCCCACTGTAGCTAGTTGAACACCGAAAACGCGTCAATGAGATTGCACACTGGCAAAAAGGTAACAATTGTTGCTTTGAGATGGTACTATTGTTGCTTTGAGATGGTACCGAGCCATCGCCAAACCCTAAAAAAAATGCATAAGAAGCTAATACACAGTCATAGGAAAGGTGAGGAAGAAAACTGTGATGGAAGTGATGCATTTTTCCCCTTTTGGCATTTGCTGGGTTGCACAAGAAGTAGAAAAAACATAAACAGACTGAAAGTATTTGTGGGAAAAGTATTTGTGGGAAGGTACAGTAGCTATTTGAGGCTATTTATCTCAAATCTTATTCACTGTAAACTTCAAGTCTGTTAAATTCATAATTAATTAATTAATTAAGTGATGTTTAAGGAAAAAAAAGTATATTTGAAAATTCTTAACTTTCTCCATCCCATCTCTTGGTTTATCTACTTATACTTATAGAATCATGAACACTATTTACAAAACTATGAATGATGCAGAACAATAAGCATTGCTTACATAACCGTGGACAATTTTGGTGGTGGAATCATGATTGATGTTTACAAAACCTACTTAATGAGTAGTTAATAAATCTTGAACAAAGTTAGTGGAAATGTTCAAACTTTTAATTGTGGAACCATGATAATTTTTAATGTAAACCTGAGCATTGATTATAGAACCTTGAATAAAGTTGCAATAACATACTTTTGGTCATGGAATCATGAGACTTTTTTACAAAATTGAGAGCATTGTCTATGGTGTTTATGAGATCTTAAACAAATTTGGTGGAACTATGAAGTATCGGTAGCATAAACATGAGTTCTATTTATAGAACTATGAACAATATTGATATAACTATGAGGCTAAGTCACCTAACACGAGGACAAAGACATGGAGGACAAAGAAATACAAGTATCCAACAATGACACCACAACCCTTGGAATCAAGATATATATATATATATATATAGATCCAAAGAAAAATAGAAACTAAAACATTTACAAATATTCAATAGAAATTAGAATCAATATAGATTACACATTCACAAATCACAATGCATATGTCAATGATAGACTCAGAGACTCTTAAAATTTCTCATTAAGTCATCAAAATCAAAATGCATTACATAGATGTCATTTTGAATTTGTTTATGTTCATTTCCATATAATTGTAAATTTATTTAAGAGCATCTCCTATGTAATTTAAAATGCATCACAACTTTATGATTACAATTGCAATGTATACTATCATCATATAATGAGATTTCTCCATCTCGTTAATAGTTGTTGCAATCTTCAATACATTTTTTTCTTAGATATTTTTGCTCTGAAGCATGGATTTCACACTCTAAACGCGGGAGGAGATTTATGTCATTCCTATTGTTTTATTTAGATTAGCTATTATATAATTGTTCTTTTATTCTAAGCTTTTAAGATATCTAGCTTCTTTTGTTTGAAGTTGTTGTTTCTATGCATATAGGCCTCATGATAATATGTCCTTTTTGTTATGATATTCTTCCTTTTTTTTTACCCTATGTTCATGATCATATTCCAAATTTATTTTTATTTCACTATCCTCACACAACCATTTGCTTCAATATGATTCAATATGCTTCAATATGTTACATAGTTCCTCATTTGAAATATGTTGTTTCATCTTTGTGTTCAAATAAGGCAAGGAAAAATGAAAATTACATGAAGAACAATATAAAGTATTCTTTGTAATGTTCATGTAAATATTATCTGACTTTTGCACTACAGGAAAGGAAATCACATTCTATTATTCAAATGGTGAATTGAAAGTACTTTATCATAAAGTAAATATGATTTTACAAGTTCATAATTCTATCAACTTTATTGAAAGTTTTGTAAACAATGATCATGGTTTCCTAAATAATGTTCATGGTCGATAATAAATGATCTTGGTTCCAGTACCAAAAGCTTATGGTTCCACCATCATTGTTCAAGGTTTTATAAACATTGCTCAGGTTCCACCAACATTATTCATGGTTCCCTAGACAATGCTCATGGTTACACCACCAAATCTTTATGTTTCTACCAACTATGATCAAACTTCCACAAATAATGTTTATGGTTCCATAAAACAAGGCTCATGATTCCAACACCAAAAGTTCATGATTCGAATAACTTTGTTTTGTTCGGATATCCATCATCTATTTCAGGATACATATCTATTTCAGGATACATATCTACTTCAGGATCTTGCATGATCTATTTCAGGATATGCAGTCCAGTCACCAGTTTGATGCCTCCAGCACCTTATCCACCTTCTTCTAGCACCCGGGAGCCACTTTCCACAGAGTTTTAGCCCTCCTAAGCTGAAAGGCGCCCTCTTCTCACCTACTGACAGAGAAGGGCGCACTTGTTCACCTACCACTGCAGATTCACTCCAGTTACATTCAGTTAGCTCCGATTCTGATTGATTTCACTCCGATTTCACTCCTGACTGACTGTTTCACCTCCGATTGACCTCCAGTTCGATTAGGTGACTTGCTCTGACTCCAGTTAGCCTCCCATGCGCCCCCACTGAGCCTCCAGATCCTATATCAGTGCTACACACTTCAGTTACATTTATTATGACCAGTTAGACTCAGCTTGACACCTGGATGACTGGTTGTTGTGATTGATGAGCAACACCGATGATTGATGAGGACTCCTAGATTGAGTCAAGCTACTCCATTCAGTGATTCGAATGACCTCCTTAGGCAATTCGAATTGCTCTGTTCATTGTAACAGTTTGTATTGTAATTCATTCACCCTTTCTGGGATAGAGAGCACTGCTGCATGTTTTGCACAGTTTTGCACCATTTCTTCTATGTTCATCTGTTGTGACTGATTTATTTGTTCATTAGATCTGCTGTGACTAACTTTACATGGTATCAGAGCCATTGCAGGGACAAGATCTCTTTTCTACAGGTGTTTATACAAGAAGATTTGACTGAATTGCTAAAAATTGCAAAAAGTTTGGCATGAGATATCTCAAGGGCATTCGCTCCTGTGCATGCAAAGCTTGAAAAATACTCCAATACCACTCCAGAAGCTTGAGTTACCACATAATTCCTGGATCTGATACATTGGACCTATTCAACATTGCTTGAAATCCAATCCCAGGTGTGATGCAACTCTCAAAGGGTGGATTGTTCGACCTTATTGTGATTGTTCTTATGTGATTTGCAGGTTAATTATCTCCTCCAAGTGCACTCGCTACATTCTGCATGCAAGCTTCCCTACAGCATCTCCATTCGCTATAGTCTGCATGCAAGCTTCTTCTTCATCATTTGACTCGCTCCTAGCAATGGAATACTCTTCTTCAAAGCCTATCCTCACCCCATTCAATTATTTTGATTGGAAAGATGATATGGAGATCATATTACGTTCAAAAGGATACTACCGAGTCACTCTTGGTCTTGAATTGGAGCCAAACAATGTGGCAGAAAGAACCAAACACTACAATAAGCTTGATGAAGCTTACGGTCTTCTTTGTCTCTCCATCTCCAAGGATCTTCACTTCCATCTCAGCGGATTGAAGACTCCAAAAGCCATATGGGAGCAACTTGAGACACTATTCGGCAAGCAGGATGAGCTTAGGGCTTTTCAATTAGAGAATGAATTGATTGGCCTTAATCCTGAGAATTTCGAGAGCATCAATGAATTCTTCACAAAATTCAAGAACTTGAACTTGCAATTGAAGAACAGTGGTGTTATCAAAGAGGATAAACAGTTGATCCTCTCCATTCTAAGCAAGCTTGGGAAAGATTATTCGGTATTTGTCTCCACTTTCAATTCCGGTCGGCTAACTACCCCGAATTGGAAGATGCCTACCTTGAATGCCTTCATTGAGTCCGTTACGAAAGAGCATGACAAGTTGATTCAAATGGGGTCCATAAGCTCCAAAGATTCAGCCCTATTTGTTCAAGGACCCAAGATTTCGAATGGTAAAGGAAAGCTAAAGAAGGAGAAGCCCAAATTCGAGCCTCACAAGCAAAAAGACAAAGGCAAGCAAACGGATGCACCATCCAGTTCGAAATCCAAGCAAAAGGGCAAAGAAGGTAACCAAAAATCTAAATGTACTTATTGTAACCGTGGCTTTCATCCCGAAAGTTCATGTATGAAGAAGACTATAGATCAAATGGCCCTCCTTTTGGAAAAGAACAACATAACCCTTCCTGACGGTGCAAGGAAGAAGGATCGGAATGACGATCATGAAAGAGGACAAGCACTCATGGCAACGGTTTCGAAGCCCACTCTCTTGATAGATTCGGGTGCATCAAATCATATGGCTGCAAATATTGATTCTTTTTCCTCATTCGATCCAAACAGCTCCATCCCCATCCATTTGGGAGATGACTCAAAAATTTCTTCAAAGGGCAAAGGTACGATTCATGTAGATCATGGATGCTTTCAGAATGTTCTCTATGTGCCTTCCTTAGCTTCGAATCTACTTTCTGTGTATCAAATGACACATACTGGTGATCCAAAGAAAGTCACATTCAGCCCTAATACAGTTGAAATTTCTGATATCAAAAGTGGAAGACTAGTTGCGGTTGGAAAGGCAAACCACACTGCTAAATGTTATGAGTTTTCGCACTTTATTCCGCTTGCAAAGCCCACTGCTCTTCGCACACATGGTAATGAGGTTAGTAGTAATGAGGTTAGTAGGCTTTGGCATGAAAGATTTGGACATCTAAATTATAAGTATTTGCTGCTGCTATCAAATAAATCCATGGTTGATGGGCTTCCACAACTCCGTTCCTCGAAGGGAATATGCTCCGGTTGCATTATTGGGAAGCACCCCGAGCACAGATTCGACCGCGGCAAGGCTAGCAGAACCTCTACTATTTTTGGATTGATCCATTCTGATATCAGCGGTCCGCTGCCCCATATGTCATTAAATGGTTCAAGGTATGTTTTGACATTTATTGATGATTATTCTCGCTTTACATGGGTATTCTTTCTCAAAAACAAGTCAGAAGTGCTTGGAAAATTCAAGGATTTTAAGGCTTCTGTTGAGACCACCACTGAGAGCAAGATCAAAGCTCTTAGATCTGATAATGGTGGGGAATATATCAAGTCCGAGTTGCTGCAACTTTGTGCCCAAAGCGGAATCAAGATCCAACATACAGTTCCCTACACACCCCAGCAGAACGGTGTAGCGGAAAGGAAAAACCGGTCACTGAAAGAGATGGCTACATGCATGATTGAATCTAAAGGTTTGGCTGCAAATCTTTGGGCTGAAGCAATCAATGTTGCTGCATATATACAGAACCGAGTTCCACATTCATCCGTGAAAGGTATGACTCCTTTCGAAGCATTCTTTGGTCACAAACCGGATGTGTCAAATTTGAGAGTTTTTGGCTCTACTGCATGGGCTAGAATTCCTTCTGAGAAGAGACGAGCTTTGGATCCACAAAGTATCGAGTGCATATTGATAGGATATGGGGAAGAATCAAAAGCATATAAACTCATGGATATCAGATCTAAAAAGATATTCATAGAGCGCAGTGTGCAGTTTGAAGAACCGCTTCAAGAATTGCAACTAGTTGAGGAGAAAACTGCCGATTCACCGCCTTCACCAGAAGAAGATTCGAGCAGCGATAATGAAGGTATGAGTTCTGATATTTCTGATATTGTAGCAGCATATGATGATCATGACATATCAGGTTCGGAATCCGACCATTCAGATCTCCCTCAGTTACCAAAGTGGGCCCAAAATACTCTACAATCTGCTGGTTCGAATCTTGGAAATCCTGCTGATCCGAGACGAACAAGAGGAGACTTTCAAAGGGCAGGTATGGCTCTTTCTATTGCTGATCCATTTCTTCCTGAGATTTGTTATTTGATGGCTGGTTCAGATCCCCAATCATATTATTCAGCCCATCGAGATCCGAGATGGAAAGATGCCATGGATGAAGAGTACAGTTCTCTTCAAAAGAACAATACATGGGAGCTAGTTTCTCTTCCACCTGGAAGAAAATTAGTGAAGTGTAAATGGGTCTACCGTACTAAAGTTGCTGCTGATGGAACTATCAGCAAATATAAAGCAAGGTTGGTGGCAAAAGGTTTTTCCCAAGTCCAAGGAGTGGACTACACAGAGACCTTTGCACCGGTTGCAAAGATGGATTCCATCCGCCTTGTTTTAGCTATTGCCGCATCCAAGCACTGGGAGGTGCATCACATGGATGTGAAGAGTGCATTTTTACATGGAGACCTTGCTGAAGAGGTCTATATGCAGCAGCCAGAGGGTTATACATCAGATCCATCATTGGTTTGTAGATTGAAGAAGTCTTTGTACGGGTTAAAATAGGCCCCAAGAGCTTGGTACGCAAAGATGGACTCCTTCCTTCTTTCTCAGAATTTCCAAAGATGCAAATCTGATCCGAATGTCTATCTTCAGCGAGTTAAAGGTAATTTGTTGGTTATTGTACTTTATGTTGATGATCTGCTTATTACTGGTAGCACACTTACTTCAATAAACAAGCTAAAAACTGCCTTAAATCTAGCTTTTGACATGAGCGATTTGGGCTTGCTGAGTCACTTTTTGGGCTTGGAGATAGCTCAAAATTTCGATGGGATCACTATATCTCAGCAAAAATATGCTTCCGACCTGTTATTGAAGTTTAATATGGCTGAATGTAAGGCAGCCCCGTTCCCATTCCTCTCAGGAATCAGTCTTGAGGAGGGAGATTCCACACCGCTTGCAGATTGCAGTATGTATCGACAGTTGATTGGTTCACTACTTTATTTGACACATTCACGGCCTGATATCTCATATGCCGTGAGTGCCGTGTCAAGATATATTCAGAAGCCACATGAGCTTCATTGGCGAGCAGCCAAGCGGATCTTGCATTATGTGCAAGGTACGAGACAGTTTGGCATACATTATGCTGCAGATTCTGAGCTAGATTTCATTGGTTTTACTGATTCAGATTGGGCAGGTGATAGCATTGATCGGAAGTCCACTTCCGGTTATGTTTTCATGATTGGTCATGGTGCTATTTGCTGGTCCAGTAAAAAGCAAGCAGCCATTGCACTTTCTTCAGCAGAGGCAGAGTATCGAGGGGCAGTCAATGCCTGCATTCAGGCAGTTTGGTTGCAGGGTATTCTTTCCGAGTTTGGTTTTGGTGGCACTACTTCGACTGTCCTATTTTGTGACAATCAAAGTGCTATCAAGATCTCCACAGATCCAGTTCAGCGGCAGAGGACCAAGCACATTGAGATTCATATGCATTACATTCGACAGTTGGTGCATGATCGCACCATCATTCTGCAATATTGCCCTACCGATGAGCAAATTGCAGACATCTTCACCAAGAGCTTCACTGAGAAGAAGTTCTCTTACCTCCGTTCACTGTTGGGGGTGAGTTCCATCATGGTGGAGACAGATTGATTCATTATTATGCTTTAGACTTGAGGGGGGGGCTTTCTTCCCACTGGGTTTTCCCTCTTTCCTCACTTAGTTTATTTTTCAGCATTTTTTGGATTATTGTATTGGGGTGACCTTTGGTCTTAGTTACCAGGGCCCCACATTATTTTAGTTGGCACATCATAGTCTAGCTTGAGGGGGGGTGTTCGGATATCCATCATCTATTTCGGGATACATATCTATTTCAGGATCATCTATTTCGGGATACATATCTACTTCAGGATCTTGCATGATCTATTTCAGGATATGCAGTCCAGTCACCAGTTTGATGCCTCCAGCACCTTATCCACCTTCTTCTAGCACCCGGGAGCCACTTTCCACAGAGTTTTAGCCCTCCTAAGCTGAAAGGCGCCCTCTTCTCACCTACTGACAGAGAAGGGCGCACTTGTTCACCTACCACTGCAGATTCACTCCAGTTACATTCAGTTAGCTCCGATTCTGATTGATTTCACTCCGATTTCACTCCTGACTGACTGTTTCACCTCCGATTGACCTCCAGTTCGATTAGGTGACTTGCTCTGACTCCAGTTAGCCTCCCATGCGCCCCCACTGAGCCTCCAGATCCTATATCAGTGCTACACACTTCAGTTACATTTATTATGATCAGTTAGACTCAGCTTGACACCTGGATGACTGGTTGTTGTGATTGATGAGCAACACCGATGATTGATGAGGACTCCTAGATTGAGTCAAGCTACTCCATTCAGTGATTCGAATGACCTCCTTAGGCAATTCGAATTGCTCTGTTCATTGTAACAGTTTGTATTGTAATTCATTCACCCTTTCTGGGATAGAGAGCACTGCTGCATGTTTTGCACAGTTTTGCACCATTTCTTCTATGTTCATCTGTTGTGACTGATTTATTTGTTCATTAGATCTGCTGTGACTAACTTTACATGTTTAAGGTTCTAGAAATAACCCTCATAGCTAATATACTAGACACATTGATTTAGGTCCAAGTGTCCCGTGTAATCATATCCGACAGAAACACAATGAGGACATATGTTGGACACATGTTTTGACTATGTCCTTTTTTTGGACACGGTCAAAATATGTGTCTGACACTGTCAGGACCGTGTCCCATCTCGCGCAGGCAGTGTCCTAAAAATAAGACATGTTTTCCACTGAAAAGATACCCACTGCTTCATAAAAGACGCTTTCTCCCTCATTCTTTCTCATTTGCAAGTGATTCAAGCTTTGATAGTGGTTTCTTTTGTAGGTGAAGAGCATTTGAAGGTTTTCCAAGGGATTGCAAGTGACTAGAGGGTGGATTTCTTTGGGAGCATTGGAAGTTTACCATCAAGCAACAAGATGAATGTCTCAATTAGTAAGGGCAGCTAGTAAAGGGAAAAGGAAAGGGAGAAATACCCTAGTTGGTGTCTCCCCTTCTCCTCCTCATCAAATCTTAAGTTCATCTACTCTTGCTAGTGCTCCATCTGTTTCTAGTGGAGCTCAAATTGTATATAACCCTGTATTAGCAAGACAATGGATCCAAAAGAAGAAATACCCTTTATGGAAGCATTTGACAAAGAAATTAGGGATTGGGGAAAAGCAGGGTGTGGGGGGAATGTGGTTTGGACTTGTAATTTTTGCAAGAGTGAGTTCGAGAGCACTTATTACTAGGTTAAGGGCCATTTATTGGGCCTTCCTTGTGGGCTTGATGCATGTGAAGCAGTGAGTGTTACTTGATGAAGGGAGATGGAAACGGAGGATCATGTTAGCTTAGGGAAGGTGGCAACAACAAGTAAGAAACAAAAAAATGAGGATCCTCTTCCATTCTTGAGGAAACCCTCTAGCACTAGGCCTCCACCTAGTAGATATGGGAGTGAGGTTGATATTCAACCAACAAGAAAGAGGCCAAATCCAAGTGGTCCAATTTACTTGATTTTCCAAAAAGAGGCGCGAGATTAGATGGATTGTACCATTGCATTTTTTTTCTATCTCAACTTCATTTCATTCAATGTTGCACAGTCACCATTGTTTATTGAGATGTTTCAAGGTCCAGTTGAATGAGCTCCAACTGGTTATGTGTCTCCTGGTTCACAGAAGCTTAGAACCACATTATTGGTTAAGGAAAGGAAGGGGGTGGATAAAACTTTTAGAGCCAATTAAATCAACATGGCCCTCCTTTGGTGTCAATATTGTTTCTAATGGATGGATGGATGCAACATGCCATCCTCTCATTAATTTCATGGTGTCTTCCCTAGATGGACCGATGTTCTTGAAATCGATGGATGCTCTTGGGAAATACAAGAGTGCACAATATATGGGTGGGTTGTTCATCAAAGTCATTAAAGATCTAGGTGTTGAATCTTGTGTACAAATTGTCAATGATAATGCACCTATTTGCAAGCCTGCTGGCATGATTGTTGAAACTAAATATCCATAGGAATTTTGGACACCTTGTATTGTTCAATATTTGAATTTAGCACAAGATTCATCTAGGAGAAAGGCCATTTTATAGATTTGAGTTGTAAAATCATGTATACTTGCTTTTATTACTCTTACAGGTCTTTTGGACACCTTTCACTGTTCATTCTTTGAATTTAGAACTCAAATAGATATTGCTTCAGATTTGGCATGGATTGGCAATCTTATTGATGATGCTCTCCATATCCATAATTTTGTACAAAACCACACCAATGCCCTAACAATCTACCAAGAGTACACACATATATCATTGCCGAAGATTGCTCTGATACTCGGTTTGCTTCCTCATTCATCCTGCTTAAGAGGTTGAGGGAGATCAAAACTGCTCTTGGGTCCATGGTTATTTCAGAGTTTTTGTATTTTTGGATAAATATAGATCAAAATGCTTCAAAAAAGGTAAATGAAACATTGTTAGATGATGGTTAGTGGGAAAGGGTAAATATTACCATTAATATCATGGAACCAATCATTTCTTTGTTGCGGTTTGCAGACACAAACCATCTCATCCTATTAGATGTTTATGAGGGGTGGGATTCCATGATTTATTTCATGAAGACCATTGTTATGGAGAATGAGTGTCTCGAGTACACCTTAAGTATGAGACATCGGTAGATAAATTATGGTCCACCATATAGGATATTCTTATCACCAAGTGGGATAAGAATTGCACACATTTGCATTGCTTTCCCACTCATTGAATTCCAAGTTATATAGTCATGAATGGCTCAATAGTGGGCCCTCACACAGAGTCCCTCCTCATATGGATTGAGAGATTTCACAGGGGACGAACATACCATTTAGATGGTTATATCAGGATGGAGAATCACTTGATGAGGTGGAGGAGGGCTTTCTAGATTTTTCTATTTCCAGTGGGAGATTTGGAGGCTATGATGCATTTAGAGACAAGGGGGTTACGAAAACCTATGCTTGGTGGGAAAATCATGGGGTAACATGCCCTATTCTACAGAATTTAGCCTTGAGGATCATCTCTCAAGTTACTTCATCCTCTAGTTGTGAGAGGAATTGGAAGACATATGAGAACTTGTACAGTTTGAAGAAGAGTAGTATAGGGAAAATATGATGGTGTACGTGCATACCAACCTTCGTCTTATTTACAAGAAAAGGGAGGACTGGGTGAAGGGAAAGACAAACATGTGGGATGTGTTTCCTAATGATATGGGTTTGGACAACAGTGTTGAGTTGGAATTAGCCAACATGGATCTCAATGATCCAGTGCTAGAGCCATTTACTTTTGATGATAGTGATCCTTTAGAGGGGTCATACTCCACACCAGTAGATGTAAATCCTGGGATGGGAAGAGAGGTGGAGGAGGATGAAGAAGAGTGTAATGGTGATTTTATTGATTCATGCATGGAGGAGGACTATTAGCAGTCACAGATGAGATTCTTCCATCTTGATCTACCCCTTTTTTGTATTTTCTAGTGGCATTCCAACATCTATGTAATACATTTTGATTTTTATGACTTAATGAGAAATTTTATGAGTCTATAAGTCTATTAATGACATATGCATTGTGATTTGTGAATGTGTAATGTATAATGTGTATTAATTCTAAATTCTATTGAATATTTGTAAAATGTTATAGTTCTAAAAAAAATTGGATCTATATGTCTATGTTTTTAATATATATATATATATATAACTTGTCCTATGTGTCTTGATTCTAGGTGTCGTCGTGTCTATGTTGGATACTCGTATTTTTGTGTCCTCCTTGTCCCATGTCCTCATGTGAGGTGACTTGGCCTCATAGTTATCAATATTGTTTATAGTTCTATAACTAGAGCTCATGGTTATGCTACCGATACTTCATAGTTCCACCAAATTTATTTAAGATTTCATAAACACCATATACAATGGTCTCAATTTTGTAAAAACGTCTCATGATTCCATGACCAAAAGTGTATTATTGCACCAACTTTATTCAAGGTTCTAAATCAATGCTCATGTTTTCATAAATAATGACCATGGTTCCACAATTAAAAGTTCACATTTCCCCTAACTTTGTTCAAGGCTTATTAACTACTCATTAAGTAGGTTTTGTAAGCATCAACCATGATTCCACCAACATTGTCCATGGTTTTGTAGGAAATGCTCATGGTTCCACCACCAAATGTTCGTCGCTCAACCAACATTGTTTAAGGTTATATAAACAACACTTATATGATTCTAAATGTCTCATTCATAACTTTGTAAATAGTGCTAATGATTGTGTACTTATAGGTAGATAGACCAACAGATAGGATAGACAAGGTTAGGGATTTTCAAAAAATTTTTTTTTTTTAAACATCACTTACTATAATTCATTCATTAATTAAATAATTAGTTTTGATTTTAACATTAAACTTTCATTTTATAATATACAAGTAGAAATTATATTTTATAAATACCTTTAAAATAGAATAAGAAAAAATCAAAATATTGTAAAAAAAATTCATTTAAATAATTAAATTTAAATAAATCATAATAATTAAAAATAAACACAATTTAAAGTGTAAAACATTTTCTCTTTAAAATAATTAACGTATTTATAATCAAAAGTAAAATAATTTTTATATTTATATTACACATACATTAAAATAACTTTGAATTTATAAAAAAACAATCAAACCAACCAACAGATTTTAAAATACTTCTAAATTTATATATCTAAATAAACCAACAAACTTGAAACAAAATACAACCTACATTGTTTATTTATTAAAATCATTATAAAGGCTACTAGATCAAATAAATGTGAATATATAATGGTAATGGTTAAAAAATCATGGATTTTTAAGTAATTAAAAGTTCTCTCTGGCCATAAATCCTTAACTTCAAATCTCGACATTCAATTCAACTACCAGCCATGATTTATAGTATTATGATCATGACAGGATGACATAATGAGACAGACATTATAGAAAATTATTCAAAATTATAAATTTATTTACAATGATTAATTAAATATTATAAAGTTATTTACAAACATTATACACAGATTTTTGTAATTTGTTTTCTCACAGTTCACAATTTTGAACAGCAGAATCGAAGCCATCTTCTTTGTCACAGTTCACAATTGTGAACAACATAATCGGAGCCGCCCTCTTGATGGAGGTCTGTATGGAGGTCTGTATGGAAGTCTGTAGAGTTTAAGCTTCTCCTTCGCACCACAATTTGTCCAGTTTTGTTCTAGTTCTGTGCACTGATTTGTCTAGTTTTTCTCTAGTTCTCTACACCGAGAGTGACCAAGACTTTCGGTAGTGAAAAGATGAGCGCATAGTCTTTGGTTGTAGAGTCCTGGCAAAAAATGGAACTGCACACATGAAAAACTACTTAGAAGCAAGTATTATCAATCATGAACATATGTAAAATATTTTTTAGAAATGCGAATGTAATGCCCATTAATCGGTGAGAACTGCACAGCTAACCTCTCATGCGCGCGCTAAGGTTTCTCGGCTCACCCTACTGATTACAGCGTACATTGGACTGCATTTCTTGGCGGCTCCCATGGACGCTCCCCCGAGAGGGGCTCCTGGACCTTCCCATCCATCATCTCAACCAAAACAGGCTTTCAGCACTCCACCCATCAATGAATCCATACGGATCGGATCATCGGATGTACCTCTTGGCAATGGCGGCAACCGACAAAAAGATCCGGAGACTCCTCAAACTACTGCAACAACAAAAACAACTCGACATGCATCGCCAAGACCATAGAACGGCCAACTCTCTGCCTTCCAGCAGAATGAATAAATGCTTGAGCTCAATACATGAAGGATAATGCCCTCATAGGCAAATTCATGGGATTCTGGCCCACTGAGCAGGCTCTTAGAGGATGGATCATAGCCAAATGGAAACCTAAAGCACATTTCGACCTGCAACTCGGCTCCAAAGGCTTCTTCACCATCATCTTTGAAAGGCTCGATTTTTTCAACTCAGCTGGTCTTTATCTGAAGAACTGGACAGAAAGATTCAGTCCTGAAAAGGAAGATTTCACCTGGGCTCCGGTCTAGATCCGTATGTACTCACTGCCTCAAGAATACTGGGACGAAGACACCCTCCGGGATATTGGCAATTCATTGGGAAGCTTTGTCAAAGTAACAGAACAAACCAAATACAACAGGTACACCTCTTATGCTAGAATTTGTGTCTACATGCACATATCCAAAGCACTACCAGACTTTATCGGCCTCATGCATGACAACTTTGAATGGATACAACCCCTAGACTATGAACACATACCATTCCGCTGTAGAAGATGCCACGAGCATGGACATCTTTACAGAGACTGCCCATTAGGTCAAACAACCACGGATACAAACAAAGACGAAGATGGTTTCCAAAGAATTGGCCGCAGGAAAAAGCATCATCGCAAACCCCCGCAAGAAGGAAGAAAACCAAATATACCCGGCACCAGCAACAGCTTCGATGCCCTCATCGATCAACCGGAAGATCTTTTGGCAGGATCGGAAAAGATGGAAATAGCTATCGAAAAGCCCACAGATCTGGATAATTCAAATGAGATGCATACCACTTCTGAAACCCTTCAGGGAGAAACCTCTATGCTCCAGGAAAATGCCCCAAAATCCTCAACTCAGGAAGCAGCCAAAACTCAGGAAACAGGGGACCTTATCTACGCCGAAGCACCCATAGATGATTCCATGATGGATCTGGAAATATGAGATCTAGATATTCTGGGCATGGAAGATGCATGTTCTAAGAAAGCTTTCAACTCCATCTCGCCCAAACAAATCCAACTCCTGTTAGAAGTTCTCAAAAAGGTCAAGAACAACAAACTTGGAATACTGAATCTGCCACAAAAAGACAAACAAAAGCTCCCAAGGCGACAACAAGAAAAGGGGCAGAAAAACAGACCTGCAGAGAATCAATCAACTAGGCACAAGACTAATCGAGTCTGGGCAATACACCCAACTCCCAGAATTCTTCCCTACTTTCAATTCCGGTTCTCAACGCAACTAATCTCTTGGAATGTAAGAGGTCTGAACAGTGCCTCCAAACACCGTATGTTGAAAAAGAAAATTATGCAAGACAAGCCTACCATAATATTTCTGCAAGAAACCAAATGTACTGACGACACTTTCCAAGACCTCTTCCAAAGAAACATATTGAGAGGCTGTCAAACCATGGAAATAGATGCTAAAGGTGCTTCCGGCGGCCTAGCAATAGCTTGGAACCCATCTCTGATCCAGCTCAATGACTTCACTACTATAGCTCATTCCCTCTCTGCCTCCTTTCATATGGAAGGCACTGACATCTCTGGCTTCCTCATGAATGTTTATGGACCCCAAACCCTTGTTCTAAAGACTCAACTCCTCAATCAATTAACCTGGTTCTCTCAACTTCACTCGGAGGATATGCTCATCATCAGAGGGGATTTCAACATGATCACCTCACTGCAGGAAAAAAAAAAAGGGGGAAGACGCTTTTTATCCAAGGAGGACATCAGCTTCAAAGATTGCATTGAAGATTGCGACCTCATTGACATCCTTCCCTCAGAAGGCTTCATGACTTGGAACAATAAAAGAGGAGGCAACAATCAAATCTCTTCTAGGCTCGATCGCTTCCTCATCTCCCAGAAAATCATTAACGCTCCAGGAAACATCTCGGCTGCCGTCCTTCTATCCACAGGCTCTGATCACTGGCCCATCTCACTCTCTTGGAAAAACTCAGGTAATCCCAAATTTCGTCCATTCAGATTTGAAATTTTTTGGCTAACCCATCCCACCTTTCTGGATATGGTAAGCACCTGGTGAATTAACACCAAAGTTGAAGGGCAATCCAAAATGGCAATAATGCACCAAAAACTCAAACTTCTGAGGGCTAAGCTAAAGATATGGAATCATACCTCCTTTGGCAACATTTTCAAAGAAAAAAGCTCTCTGGAGAAAGAGCTTGAGCAAATCCAAAAGGCCATAATGGAAGAAGGATACTCTGACTCTCTCAAAGAAAAAGAACAAAACTTTCATAAACAGCTGGATGACCGCTGTACTCAGGTGGAAATTCTTTGGAAACAAAAATCACGCAATAACTGGCTGAAGGAGGGAGAAAAAATATTGACTTCTTCCATAGGACTGTGATTCAGCATATAATGGCCAACCGTATCTCAGCCATCAAAGATGAACAAGGCGATCTACTCAGGAATCAAAAGGACATTGAACTGGAGCTCAATACTCATTTCAACAACCTTCTCACGGAAGACACCCCTAACAGGGAGGAGGCAATTAATAAATTCACGAGCCATATTCCCAAACTAGTGACTGTTGAGCACAACGCCTCTCTCATGAAAGTTTTCACTCTTCAGGAAATTGAAACCGTGGTAATGCAGATGGCGGAAGGCAAATCCCCAAGACCGGACGGATTCACTACCAATTTCTTTAAGCACTGCTGGAGCTTTCTGAAACACGATATTTTGGAACTTGTGGATGAATCTAGAAGAAAACGTTGGGTCCTTCCATCCTTGAATGCTACTTTCCTCACTTTGATGCCCAAAGAAGTGGGGACTACCTCCCCTGGTAAGTTCCAACCTATTTCTCTTTGTAATGTCATCTATAAAATCATAACTAAAGCGATTGCCAATAGGCTGAAAGCCCTGCTTCCAATCCTCATATCTCTTGAGCAAACTGGCTATGTCGAAGGCCGTCAAATCCTAGATGGCATCATCCTTGCCCACGAAGTGATCCACTCCCTAAAAATAGCCAAAACCCTTGGTATGCTTATTAAACTTGACCTCTCCAAAGCCTTCGGTAAGCTTAGCTGGGCTTTTATTCAAAAAATGCTTCAAGCCTATGGCTTCAGCACTGAGTGGATACAATGGATTCTCACCCTCACCTCCTCTTCTTTTTTCTTTGTCATGGTCAATGGCTTTCTGGCCCCCACCTTCTCTCCCTCCAGAGGCATTCGTCAAGGAGATCCCCTCTCACCCTTTCTTTTCATCCTTATGATGGAAGGCCTAAGCCACATGCCAAAAACCCTGGTCTCAAACAACACCCTTAAGGGACTCACTCCTTATGGATTCAATCCTATCACTTACCAACAATTTGTTGATGACAACCTCCTCTCTGGTCACCCCTCTGTGCAGGAAGCTCACACCCTGAAAAGAGTTCTAAATATCTTCTCGGCAGCCTCAGGCACCATTATCAACCTTGAAAAATCTCAAATCTTCTTCTTTAATACCAATGCCGTAGCTCAAAGAAACATTGCACGCATCCTTGGCTTCCAACTCTCTAATCTACCTTCCAAATATTTGGGGGCTCCGCTCTTCCAAACTGCCATCAAGCACTCCTCCTGGAGAGAACTCCTTGATAAACTTGAAGCCAGAATCTCCTCTTGGACCTTCAGAACCTTAAATCTTCCCAGCCGACTCATCATGCTCAAAGCTGTCTTGCAATCTATGCCCCTCTACCTTTTTTCAGTTCTTGCCGCTCCCAAATGGGTTATCAAATCTATGAAAAAGGTGTAGCGCTCTTTCCTTTGGGGAGGTAATCATGACAACCATAAATGGGCCCTTGTCAGCTGGAAAATGCTCTGTCAACCTAAATTTGCTGGAGGTCTAGGTCTAAGAGACCCATAAATCAATAATCACGTTCTCTCTGCAAAGATCTGGTGGAATTGGATAACATCGGACAATGCACTGTGGATCCAACTTTGGAACACTAAATATGCTAAAGACTAGGTCCCCCAACAGAGAATCCCCCAACAGAGAATCCGTTACAATTTGGACCCTTCGGGCTCGCTCATTTGGCGGGCAGAAAACAACCAATGAGCCCTTGTACAACAGCATAGTTTCTGGGAAGTGCGTGTAGGAGACCAAGCTCTTTTTTGGTACGATTCCTAGCAACAAAGGCCCATCCTCCACTCAATCACTGCACACTTGGACCTGACTCAACATCTACAAGAACACACCAATTCCACCTTCAAAGACTATTGGCTACAAGAGAGTCAATGTGGAATTCGAATATGGAAAGATCCTCACATCTGGGACCCATCGATACCCCACAACAACGACGAGACCATTAGGACCGAATTGAAAACCCGGCATGAGAAGGTCAATGAAAATCATGACATTCTTAGATGGGGTTATTCCCCCAAAGGAACCTTCACAATCAAGGAAGCCTATCAGGTTAAAACACAAGATAATAATGACCAAGTAGATCCAGTCTGGAAAAGAATATGGAGCTCTAACTTCTGGCCCAAAATTGCCACTTTTCTATGGCTCCTCACCCATCGCAAAATCCTTACGTGGGAGAATCTACTAAAAAGAGGATTCCAAGGACCATCTTGGTGCATAATGTGCAACTCACAAGCTGAAGATATGGATCACCTCCTGGATTCCTGTGACATGGCGGATAAGTTCTGGACACTCAAAGCTAACTTATTTCAACACACTAATAGAACACAGGGAGACATTGTCAACACCATCTCCATCTGGGACTGCCACCCCTTCCAAAGCAAGCTGCTCAACCGTATCTGGGAACTCACCCCAGGCTTGGTCACATAGAACATATGGAAGGAAAGAAACCGAAGAATTTTTGAAGGAAAACTAAAAAACTTCTCAGAGATCTGGCTCAGCTTCAAAAACAACCTCCAGGAAACTCTTGGCATCTCGAGATGGAACACTGCAGATCTCCCCGCAACGCCAGAGGAAAAATGATCCTGATCAGATGGGAACTTAGTATCCCTACTCCAACTGACCCTCATCCTTCGGATGTACCCAAAATCTCCAGCCCTAACTTCTAGAGTAGACCTCCCCCTGATTTCTACAAACTAAATTTTGATGGAGCTTCAAAAGGAAACTCGGGCGCTGCAGGATTTGGTGGAGTTTTTAGGGATTGTTCAAGATCCATCCAATGTATCTTCCATGGTTCTTTAGGATATGACACGAACAATGCAGCCGAACTCTCAGGGTTGGTTGAAGGAATAAAAATTGCCATCTGGAATAACTACACACCCCTGATAATTGAGGGAGATTCCCAAATCATCATCACCTTGGCAAGCAAAATCTTCCATGGCACTTCAGTTAAGAAGGTTTCCCCCAATTAGATATTGGAACAACACCTCCAAGAGCTCTCTGTTATTTTGATGGGATTCAAAACCATCTCATTCCAACATGTCAAACGTAAGGTCAACTCGGTAGCTGACAAACTGGCCAACAAAGGTGCAAAAGATAGTTCCCTGCTCAACTTTGACACTGTAGCCACAATGGATGACAGAGAGCTGCACCAAAGTTGTCAATAACTTGCAAAAAAAGACCTGCACATCCCGGATGCGGGTGATCATGCTGCACCATCCTCAGCCATCGCGCAAATGGAGAGGCCGCCACCACACCCCCCCGTACGCGACGATAGAACTCGCATGCATAAGCTTACTCCAGCAATGTTTGAAGGACAGTGCAGCCACCTGGACACCCCTGCTCCAGCTCCTAGGAAGGCCTCCATCCAAGACGACGCTTAAATACCGGACATGACCCTCTCCCAGCTGGCCTTCTCACACGTTCCTACTGTCTCTACCCAAATGGTCTGGTGGGTGGCATTAATGCCGGATCGGTTCCCTACGTCCTCTTGCCCCTGCTGGTTTCACTTCACCATTACTCTGTCCTGTGCGAAGTTCCTCCCTCCCAGACGCCTCCTCCGGGATATGAAGATCCCTGCCCATCCTCCTGTGTTCATTTCACACTTCCAGTTTTCTCGGCCTGCGTCTTCCGCTAAAAGTTCGGCCCCTGTGCAATGCTCCTGCAACCTCTCCAACAATGCCATGAAGCGTACGAGGGGAACTTCCAGGCACGGCTCCGCTCAAAGAACTGGAAAATCCGCGTCGGCTGAGAAGGAAATCCCTGCAAACATTGGATACAAGGATAATGTATCCATGATGGTCCAGCGCATGGTGGATGACTGGGAATCTCGAAATGTGGCAGAAATCCTTGCCTTCGGTAGCCCGGGCACTCAGGTGAATCACTACTGGCTTCTCAAGAATTTGATCGGCACATTGGTAGAAGAGATGTTGACATACTGGAATTTGGCCAAGATGTCCATTGTGGACACCAGGTCCACCATGGCTCACTTGGATGGAACCCTTGTGGCGCTGGAAGCCATACTCACAAATCGCCATATTTACTCGTTGTTTCCTTAGCCGACTCAGCCCATAGGTTTTGGACCTAAGGGTCCTGTTGCAAGTTTCGAGAAGGAGGAAATGGCTCTCAACAAAGGCACTGGCAGCTCTCAGGCAATGACGCAGGCGACTGGCAGCTCTTTTCATGACTCCATGGGCCTCACCACTTCAGAGGATGCTGCTCCTGCGGCGGTTGTGGTGCAAGGAGTGTCTCTTGGGACTTCCTTTCCGGTTCCCTCCACAATTGCAGTCACCCAGTTCAAACGCACTCGTAAGGACGGAATTGAAGAAATTCTCCCACGCAAAGTGGAGTCTCTGCCCACCAAGCTCCCAGAACAACAATGGACAAATGATTTCTTTGGTCCCTGCCCCATTTCTGCTGATATCCATGATTCCAAAGGAGCGGAAGCCAGTTCTTGAACAGGCTCATCTAGAGCACCACACTCCCTGCTCTAAAGCTCTGTTTTTTGTTTATTTCTATTGAAGAGTCTCTCTTTGCCTATGTCTTTCTTGATCGGTTGTTATTTAGTATAATTCTCTAGGATTTTCTCTTAGTACTTTTATGTAATATGGGCACAGTGAGTAGCGCCAGAATGTTATATTCAACTTCTCTCGATGATTGTACTCTTTTTTGTACTATAATATAATCTTACTATGCAACTTACAAAAAATAAATAAATTTTTAACCAAGTGAAATGTTTCTCAATAACACATTCATCAATTTGTTGCAATAGTATAAAATCCATCAAATATGAAATATGAGAAGTAGAAATAACCTTGTCTTGTCTTGGATGAACAACTCCTTAGTAGCAACAACTAAGATCTTCCTACAACTATCTTTAAAATCCAACATAGCGGTCGTTCCGAAGACCTCCATATGTTTGGTTGGGTCTACTTCGTTACACTAAGGCAGGCCGAGAGATAACTCTACTTCGTTATAGTGGGTTACTTTGAAAAAGAAAGTCTGGCCATACATCAATGTGTTTTGGAAAAATGTATGTAACAGGGTAGTGGAGAAATCTTCTACACCCAAGAATTGCTTGCCTGCATATATCGATACTCTCTAGTCACCACCTCTCCTCCAACCCTGTATTTCTCAATTTTCGTAACCCATTATTTTGGGCCATGCATTATTTTAAAAACAAGCCAAATGCAGCCGAAAGCCTCATGTCGCCATTTTTTGTAGCGCCAGAATGGGCCATCTCATCCCTTCTGCCGAGGTCGCCAAGCAACTCTTGGCAGACCACGGAATCATTGTCACCTTCATTACGTGTAAATGCATGTTCTCTGGTTCTCGCCTACAACAAACTTACTCTCAGCGCATAGCCTCTTCGCGGGCTTTCGACATTCGCGTGGTGCTTGGTGCAACTCCCTCATGTGAAAATCGAAGAAGAAGAGGCACAACACATGAAGCGGGAAGGGAATTCTATATTGAAATTCAAATTCACCAACACGCTCTGCTACGATCGAGGCATTAACTGCACGATGTGATCAAGGGACGATATAGTATTGTTGTATGGGAGATGGCCGACGGGGACTGCTGCTGGACGATGCCGGAGGAGTCAACTGTGACTGGAAGATTTCACCCAGCGATTTCGCCCAAACGACGAAATCGTCGCACTTCTAGACAACTCCAAAACATTAACCTCCCCTTGATTTTCATCTTTTACTATGAAAAAATTAGTTTTTTTTGTATTTTGTGAATTTGAAAAATATACTATTTTACTAGATTGAAGAATGAAAGCTTGAAAGCTAAAAATATATATAACATCGGTAAAATCCAATTAATGCAGAAGTACCTGTAAAATGTATTCTCTTTTCGTTATGAATGAAAAATATAATTAAAAAAAAAAAAAAACTTCTCCTTGATTTCATAACAATATCTCTTAATGAAAGATATGTTCATAATATCTGATGATCATATATAATTAATACATTTTTAGTGTCTACATCTATTCAACCAAGATATCCATAAACGACTATCAAGTAAATCATATATTTACTTATACCAAATTACTTAATATTTAATGTAATATTATATTATTCAATATTAAAATTAGTTTATTTAGTTTATTGGAATTTAAAGTAATCTAATACTTGACCCATTTAACCAAAACTAGAAGTATTAAAACATATTATATTATTGTATTGGGGAATTCAAATTTTAATCATGGACGAACAATATGATGTACAAGCATCCCATGCTCAAATATTAAGACTAGAAGTATTAAAGCATATTATTGCATTAGGGATTTCAAATTTTAATCACAGAAGAACAATATGATTTACAAGTATTAATATATAATGCGAGTACTTCTTACCATATGTATACCTAATAATACTTCTTAGTCAATTTACATCATTAAACGTACTATTTCTCTGTACTCGTTAGTTTCGGCACAATCTTTACAAAGAACGACGCAATTTGCGAGAGAAAACGAAGTGGCAAAGATCATTTGAATAAATTGATGAATAAAAGAAATCCTAGAAAAATGGTGATTGGGCAAGATCTTGTAACGTTTTTGGAGTAAGTTTGTCAAGTTTGTTGATATTGTTCACTATTAATAAAATTAGCAACAACAAGATTAATAATATTAATGTGTCAGAATACATAGATAGGCGTAAATGAGACACATACTATAGGAAAAAACATTAATATGAAAAGTATGTGCCCCATTTACCTATCGTAATATTAATAATGTTGCTGTTGCTAGTAACGATAACGGGTACACATATCTCGAAATATTAATAAAATAATATTGTTTAATAATTTTAATGAAGTACATAATTTAATTGTTTGATTAATAATATTGTTTAATTAAAAAATATTATTATTTTATAATAATTAGATCTTGTAACGTTAAAATGTAATAAAAAGTAAAAAGTAATAATATGAGAGAGATCTTGAAACGTTACATGTAATAAAAAGTAAAAAGTAATAAATATTTTACTTTTCCTCGAAAAGCTCATTGAGTGCAATACCTGAGAAGAGGTTTGCACCTCGGGAGATTTGATCCCCCTCGGCCCTTCATAGAGCCTATGATTTGGATCTAGACTGGTTTTAATAAATCCATGTTCGATTTGTTGCTTTGAATTGATTATTGATTTAATTTGTCACGTTTGATGAGTATTTATGCATTTCAATTACTTGATTTAATGTGTCAAATTTGAGATATTTATGATTTTCAAGTTGTTTAGGTATAGTATATTTTTTGGTTTTGAATTATATATATATATATATATATATATATATATAAGTTCTTCATCAAGGGAGACACTAATTTGGTATATGAGACCCCCTTGTTTGTGGGACAATGGATCTCCCTATGCGTAGCTATTTAACTGTTAAAGTCTACAGAGATGTACATACCCTATCCCCTCCGAATTTGAAAGAACACATGTTTTTAACAATTAGGCTCATTCACATAGTTGGCCCAATCGACCGGTGAGGTAGGGTTGCGAGCTGCGATCCAGCTAGGGTTCTGCCGCTCTTGTTCCTGCGACTGCAGCCGCCATGGCTGTGCCTGGGGGAGGGTCCCCCCCTCCCTCCCCTTCTGCGGAAGAGGCCTTCAAATATCTTACTAACCCGCGTGGTAAGAAACCGGTTGCCAATGCGATTCCCAAATTCATCAAAAAATTGGACGAGATACCTGAAGTTGAACTCCCATCGGAAAACGCCATTAAAACTGCTCTCGCCCTCTCATCTCGTGGACTGGTAGGCCAGTTCATGGGTCTGTGGCCAACGGCGAGAACTATAGATGATTGGATACAACGGAATTGGAGGCCTCATCTGAAACACAGTGTAACGTGCTACCCAGTAGGAAGAGGATTTTACATTTTTGAATTCATCTCAAAAGATGACAGAGACCTAATCTTCAGAAATGGCCCCTATTTCATGGGGGCTCAAGGACTCTACCTCAACAGATGGACCCCGGATTTTGATCCAAGCATTGACGTTCCAAAGGAGGTACCGGTCTGGGTAAGGATTCCAAACCTGCCTGCACACTGTTGGAACCCTGATGCGCTGGAAAAGATTGGAAACCGCCTGGGAAGGTACATAGATAAAGCTGACCCAAAGGGGCAATATTCGTGTGCCCGAATCTGTGTGGAGGTTGATCTAGAAGCAGGTCTACCAGAAGCAATCAAAATATCGATCGGTCCCTGGAGTCATTATCAAAAACTGGATTATGAGCAACTGCCATTTAAGTGCAGGCTCTGCCATGAGCATGGACACTTTCAAAGATCTTGCCCAAAAGCCCATTCCCAGGAGGAGAATGAGGGTTGGCAGCAGGTCAAGAAATCAAAAACATCAGCCAAGATCCCTGAAAAAAGATCCATGAATACAGGACAAAATCCATCGACAAAAGAACCCCTCAAACTCAAAGAGACAGTAACGGGGAAAAAAGCAGCTGATCAGACCAATGTCCCCACATCGAGCAAGGTAAATAACTCTCAGGACTCAGATATAGAAATAATCGGCCTGGTCAATACAAATACTAACAATGAAGATAGCCTTGAAGCTGGAGAAATCCCCCAAGGGTATAACGTGGGAAAGCCATCCCAAGATCAAACAGACAACCAATCTCCGGACTCCCTGAAACTCCTATCTGATCTAAAGACCCCAAAAGATCTGGATCACGAACCCACCATTCTGGATTCTGAATCAGGGGGGTGCACAGATGAAGAGGCCTCAGATTCTAGCAGCTCTCATGCTACCCCCAATCAGCCTGCCAAAGCTCTAGGCCGCAAATCCCAAAAAAACACAGGGAAAAGAAAGCCATTCAAGATATAAACAAAGGAGCACAGCAAACCATTGATTCAATGATTACCAGATCAAAGCAAGGCAAGGGCCGCAAAAGGGCCCCCACTCCTAAGAAATTTTAAATGCGACTCGCCTCCTGGAATTGCAGAGGTCTAGGCACCAAAGCTAAGCAAGAAGCTATGAAGGACATCATCAAAATCAACAAGCCTGACATCCTCTTAATCCAGGAGACGAAATTGGAGGACTTAAGCCTCCATCAAGCTGCCCTCAAATTCTGGAAGAAAGGTCCGGGGAAAGCAATCAGCTCAAGAGGAGCATCGGGAGGAATTGCCACACTATGGGACGAGTCCAAATTCATCCTCATCACTGATCACTGCAGCACGCATTGGATCTACACCAAACTTCAGCATATTGACTCTGGAATACAAGTAAGTCTTTTCAATCTCTATGTTCCCAATCTGGCCCCTGACAAAGCTCAATGCTGGGAGTCACTGGAAACCTTCCTATCCATGCACGAACCAAACAATATTATCCTAGCAGGAGATCTCAATGTAACCCTGTCCGCAGACGAAAAGAAAGGAGGATCCCCAATAAGAGACCAATCCAGAGAATGGGTTGAGGATCTTATAATGGGATGGGACCTCTTAGATATCAAACCGTTGGTAGGAAATTTCACCTGGACCAACAAAAGGATCTGCCCGGGCCACATAGCGGCTAGGCTTGACAGATTCCTTATCCACTCCGACTTCCTAATGCTAGGACTATTAGCAACAACCAAAATCCTCCCTAACTGCATCTCGGATCACAAACCCATCCTGCTGGATTTATCTTCTGAAACTAATCTGGGCCCTATCCCTTTCCGTTTTAGCCCTCTTTGGCCTCTCCATGAGAACTTTCACCAAGTCGTCCACAACTCATGGTCAGTCCCTATCCCTGGTTCTCCTTCTTTCTCATGGGAACAGAAAATTAAAAGACTGAAATCGGACCTTAAAGCCTGGGCAAAGAGTATCACCTCTCCTACCACTGGAAGAATTGAGTCCCAAAGAGTTCTGGAAGACCTTCAACTCTCCCTGGAATCTATCACCCCCACCCCTCAGACCCAAGTCGCTGAAACTGAACTTCAAAAGCAATTCTACCAAGCTTGCAGGGTAGAAGAAGAATATTGGCGTCAAAAATCTAGGAGCCTGTGGCTGGAATGTGGAGACAAAAACACCTCATTCTTCCACAAACAAGCGGAGGCCAAAAAGAACTATAAAGCAGTCAAAGAGATCAACTACCAAGGAACCATCTACAATAATTTCAAGGATATCAAAAAAGCCGCATACAACACCTTCAAAGACCTTTTCTCGGCTCCTATTGAACAACCCCCGAATCCCCATGATTACCCCTTTGATACCATCCCAACCCTGGTCCAAAATTCTGACAACATCTTTCTCACTGCTCCCATATCCATGAAAGAACTAAAATTAGCCCTCTTCAGAATGAAACCTGACAGTGCACCAGGCCCGGATGGCTTCACTGCAAGATTCTACACCAACTGCTGGGACCTGATTAAATTGGATCTTCTGAGAATGGTGAGACATTCGCAAAAAACCAACAAATTAGGGGGAAGCACGAACTCTGCCTTCCTAACGCTGATTCCAAAAGATAAAGGGGCCATTCATTTTTCCAGATTCAGACCTATCTCCCTCTGCAATATGAGCTACAAAATTGTAACCAAAATCATAGCTAACAGGCTCAAAAAAGTGTTGCCTCGTATAATCCCTGAAAACCAAGGAGGCTTCATAAAAGGTCGACAGATTCAAGACAATATTCTGCTGGTCCAAGAGGCCATTCATTCCAGCCATCAATCAAAAGAAGGAGGCATGGTGATCAAGCTTGATTTAGCAAACGCCTTCGACAGAGTCAGCCATAATTTTCTGCTTCTGGTCATGAAGAAACTTGGGTTCTCAGAATGCTTTGCAAATTGGATCCAAGGCTGTATAAGCTCCCCATGGATAGCTCCTCTGGTCAATGGACGCCCCACTGATTTCTTTCAAGCCACCCGAGGCCTTAGACAAGGCTTCCCTCTCTCCCCTTTGCTCTATGCAATCCAAGCCTCGGTCTTAAGCTTCCAACTGATAAAAGCCCAGCAACTGAATGTTCTCCCAGGTCTTCATTTGGCAACCAATGTGAACAAAATCAACCATGCTCAATTTGCAGATGACACACTACTGTTGGGCGTAGCTAGTACCCATGTTGCAAGGAGGTTCAAACATGAGCTGGATATCTACAGACAGGTCTCTGGCAGTAAGATCAACTTCCAAAAAAGCAAGACTTATGGCTGGAATTGCACCGCAAGAGAACTGGGGGATATTGCTCGAATCTTAGAAATGGAAGCAGTCCATGAATGGGAATCCATCACCTATCTGGGGGTTCCAATTGCTAAAGGCATTCCCAAAACAAACCAATGGAATCCTATTCTGGACAAAATTAAAAATCGAATTCAAAACTGGGGCTCTAATTGGCTAAATCAGGCAGGAAAGACAGTCCTAATAAAATCGGTCCTAATGAGCATTCTGATTTATCAAACCTCCATCCTCCTCGCCCCTTCTCTGATCATTGGGAAAATGGAGAAACTAATCAGGAAATTCCTTTGGGAAGGAGGAAAAGGAAACAATCACAGACTCCATTTGGTAGGATGGGACAAAATTCAAAAGCCTTACAAGGAAGGAGGACTTCAATTCAGAAGTATGGCTAGACAGAATATGGCCATGGGAGCAAAAATTCTCTGGAATCTAGTGACAGGCCGAGAGACTTGGAGCAAAAAAGTCATCAGGAAAAAATACTTCCCAGGCTCTAGACTAAATTGCCTTGATAAGCCACCTCAAAGAAAGAAAGGATCCCCAATTTTCACACTCTGCAACAAGGTTCGTGATCATTTTACTAGACTCCTTTACTGGATCCCTGGTAATGGGAAAAAGATAAACATCTGGAAGGACTCTATTATGGGAGACCAGCCCATAGGTGAAGCAAATGAGATTGGAAACCTGAAAGTATGGATGCAGCACAGAAACATAGCTACACTTTGGGACATATCCAGTTGGGAGGAAGAAGGAAAAAAAAGTTGGACTGACTGGAATCTAGACGAGGTCCCTGATAACCTTCTAGGGGAAGCCGAGATATTGTTACAACTGCTTCAAGGAAAAGCCCCCATATCTGAGTCCGCCAAAGAAAAAAGAGGTTGGGGCCACGAATCTGGAAGCTATACAGCTGCTGAAGGGTATAGATCTCTCCAAACGATGCATCAAGCACCCAATAATCCTGCCAAGTGGAATTTCATCTGGAATTCACCATTCATTCCAAAAATTGACTTTTTCTGCTGGACGGTTGCACATAAAAGCATCTTAACGGGAGACACGCTAAAGAGACGAGGTCTGGAAGGGCCTTCAAGATGCCCCCTGTGCCTTTCTGATGAAGAAACTATATCTCATCTGCTGCTAATGTGCCCTTTCTCAAAAGAGGTCTGGCATCAGGTTCTCCTTAGCCATGGGAACCTTGACAGATTTGAGAACCTTCCTGATCTCTTCGGCAACTGGAGTAAAAACTCCCCTTTTGATCTTCTTAAGAAAAACCGCCTCAAATCCATCTGGATGTGGATCCCAAAAGTTATATGCTGGAAGCTCTGGCTGGAACGCAATAACCGAATATTTAGAGATAAAGCAACCTCCAGTTCCAGGGTAGCTACCACTTGCGTGGCCTTGTTGGGGGAAGCAGTGGAATCAAGAACTATCTCCAACACTAGAAGTCTCAGTCCTCTAGAGGCAAACTGGATAGCTAAATTTAATCTTAAAGATGCCTCTGAAGCAATCTCTACCATCTCTCACGAAAACTGGGAAATTAGGATGAGTGCTACCGAGTTCAACAATTGGAGATCGACAATAAAGGAGCACTGCCTGTTCTTTGATGGGGCCTCTAAGGGCAACCCTGGAAAAGCTGGAGCGGGGGGACTCCTCTTCAACACTCATAATGAAATCCTTTCTTCTTTTGCCTGGGGCATAGGGACGGACACCAATAACAATGCGGAAGCTCTGGCCCTCTGGCAAGGGCTAAAGCAAGCCATTGATAATGATATACCCGAGCTCACCGTATTCGGAGACTCAAGGATTATTATTCAAGCCATGAACTTGAACAAGCCACCTCCTCAGCTTAATCTTTCTCGGGTCCTGCGTAGAATCTTCTTGCTGATGTCCAAATTTATCAAAATTAACTTTTATCATGTTCCTCGTGATCTTAACGGATTGGCTGACTCAGAGGCCAACAGAGCCGTGCTCCTGGGCAGGAGTATTTTTTCGACTAATGACAGAGAATCTTTTTGCTCTATCCCTTAAGACAAACAAGATCCTGACAACGAATACTTGCTGGATTGCTAAGAAATTCGCGGATCCGACTTGCGAGATGGTCAAGATTGCCATCGAGGAAAATCCCCACTTCAGTCTGCTACTCCCGGACGGTAGCTCTGCGACCCGTGACCATTCAGAGCGCCTTTCCTCCTACATAATCAGACCGACCGGGAACAGATCTCTCCATTGCACAAGCGCTAGAAACAGAAGCAAGAACTCTAGAAGAAGAAGCAAGAAGATCAGGAATCGACTGCGAAGCACAACATGGCGTCGGTGGGCTCAACATCAGGAGGCAAATCGCTGGAGGACAGACTGGACGATCTGCAAAATTCAATCGACATACTTAAATCAAAATCAGAGGAGAATGAAGGCCTACAGAAAGCCCACATTGCAGAAGATCTCCAGAAATGGCGAAAGTTCAACAAGGATCTACAAGGCATTAAGGAGGAAATCAAAGATTCCAAAGGAGAAGTCTCCTATTTTGAAGAGGTGGTGTACACCCACTTCAAAGACCAGGCCAACACTGAAGGGAACTTCGGGAACATAATTATTGCACTGGAAGCTGCGGTCCAGAAGATCCTGGAGAAGCTTAATGGCGCTTAGACCCTGCTCAGATCTCTACTATGTTCTCTTTGCTATTCTCAATCCTATTTCTTGTACCACAATTCAGTCCACTGTAATTTTGCTTCTTAAATCTGAAACCTCTGGGCAGCTTAAGCCTAAGAATTTTGTTATTTCAGATAGTGATAATTATGTACCCAAGCACACGGTGGCTGATTCACCGGCTTTTAATTAAATCTTCCCAATGTTTTTGTCTAAAAAAAAACAATTAGGCTCATTCAAGCTGTACAAACTCTCTCAAAAAGAACACCAAGTACCATATACAATAAGCTATTTCATATATTGTCCAAAAAAACTAATTAACATATTATACATATTACCATAACATCCATAGATTCAAAACAACAAAAATCTAGAAAGCAAGCATATATCTAAGGGGACATTCCTATTTTCTACACATGATTGCTCCTTGTAGTTGACTAAACCCCTTTTTTCCTATGACTAACCATTTTGTATTACTCAAACCAATAACTATAATTACTTGAACCAAAATCTATATTACTAAAACTATAAAATTTAACCCACAGCTCACATATCATAGAATCTTATCTGTGAACCCTTTTTTTCTATGACTGGCCATTTTGTAATTACTCAAACCAATAGCTGTAATTACTTGAACCAAAATCTATATTACTAAAACTATAAAAGTTAACCACAGCTCACATATCATAGAATCTTATCTGTGAAGCAAACATAGCAATTAAACAATGTTTTGCAATGCTTTTGATAGCATTCCCAATCACATCTTCATTATCGGTAGGGACATAGTCACTGCTGTGGCACTTGTTTCATTAAAGAACCAACTAGTCCAATCAATTTTAAAAAAATATAATGAACACATCTGTTTGCCTAAATATTAGTTTGTGCGTATTGACACATGACAAGATATAGAATTAGAACCATCCATAATGCGCTTATTTAAACCTACCTTGCTCTGCAGATTATTGTTAGGAACCAGTGCTTTTATATGTTTAGTACATACCACTTTATGATGTTCTTTTATTTAAATCCAAGGAGGTCAAGTTATCTCGGTATCAAGGCACACTAGTGTGGTTATAGGTTAGCAATTGTTTTTAAATACCATGTATTAAAAAATTTGAATTGGGTTTGGTATTTATTTATTTATTTTAATTTAATGTTATGTGTGTGTCTTGTATCATTATGCATTAGTGTGTGATAATTGGCATTCAAATCGCCTTGGTATTTCGGCGATCGACAACGGGAACTTTTTCGGCGAGGCACAGTTCCACCGTTTCTGGTTATTTTTTTGGATTTTCGACGATCTGGGTCGTCTTAAAATGTGCCAAAATCCCTTAAGGCACGGTTCCATGGCATAATTCCACACTAAATGGGGTGGAACTACTATTCCGTTTCCTTTTATAACTGGATCTAGGGAACAAATCGCCGAAAAAACGAGGTGATTTGAGTGCCAGTTATCCCACACCTTATGCATCAACATGGTTAAATATATAAACATGGTTAAATATATAATACTGTGTATGAAAAAATCGACTTGATTTAAAATGTTAGTCCTTACATAGTGAACATGGTATTGTATGCATTGGTTCATTTATAGGTTTAATAAATACTTAATTAAAAAAAATGGTTTTGTTATTTTATTTTAAAGATCATGCACCTTGTAACACAATGTATTGGTACATTTTATGTGATAATGAGCACTAAAGTGTTTATTTGTTGGATTTTTTTTCATCAAAATTTGTATTTTTCAAATTTCAAGTGTTTGAGGCAATTTTTTGAATTGTTATAATGTGTTTAAATATATAAATTTGTTGAAGCATATGTTATGATAGTGCACTAGTGTGCTTAATGGTTTGAGGCAAACCATGAAGAAAACTTCCATCTACTTGCATCTACTAAAGGAAGGACAACTTCTATCGGGCTTATCTTTGTTAAAAGCATAACAAAAAAATGTATTTTTGATAAAAAAACTTCTTCTAATTGGCGTTTTCCTTATAATGACAAGATGAAAAAAAGGTAAGAAAAAAATTCACAATTAACTTTAATATTCTGATAGATGATGTGTTTTAACACCAAAATAGAGTAGGATTGGATGGGAGGATTGGATTGACGGAGTAATTTTGGCAATTGCAACTAGGGAATCCGGTTCTGGGGTTTTGAAGGATCCCGCGTGGCTGCGGACTAGCTAGGGCCTATGGCCGGAGCATTTCAGGTGGAGGCCTTACTCCCTCGCTAGGGAAGATGGAGCCTATGCCATCCAGGAATCAAGCGGATGAAGGTAGGGTTGGTGGGAATGAGACGAAAGAAACGAGCAGGATCCAGAAAGGAGAAAAAAGAAGGACGGGTTCGGGCGATTGTCTCCCGAAATCCCAAACCATCCCATCTATTCAGGTAAGATCTGAAAAGATCAGAGAGAGGATCGAACTCTGGAAGGAGCAAGCCCTCATTGGAAAATTTGTGGGGATTTGGCCCCGAGAGCGAGATCTAGTTCGATGGATTAAAAGAAACTGGAACCCTAAAGGGAACTATGATCTACACTTGGGATCCAAGGGTTTCTTCACAATTATTTTATTTAACATAGAAAATCGCGATAAGGTTCTGGAGGGAGGGCCCTATTTCTTCTTCTCCGCTGGTCTTTATCTCAGACCTTGGAAAGAACGGTTCAACCCGGAAACATAAGACACCAAGGTTGCTCCAGTCTGGATCCGATTGTTCTCCCTCCATTGTGAATATTGGGACTTGGAAATTCTCCAAGATATTGGTAACAAGCTCAGGGAATTTGTTAAAGTAGCAGAGCAAACCAAACAACAGAGATATACTGCTTTTGCCCGCATTTGTGTTTATATGGATCTTTCAAAAGAGTTATTGGAAGCCATCAGTTTGAATTGGGATGATGAGGAGTGGGTGCAGCTAATTGACTATGAACAACTTCCGTTTAGATGCCGACAGTGTCATGAATATGGACACTTGAGCAGGAACTGCCCCCAGTTGACCCGCTAGCAACCAGTAACCAAGCAACCCCAGGAGGGAGAGAAGGACCAGGAAGGGTTTACGCAAGTCCGAAATAAAAGAAGGAATAAAGGGGGGGACATCAAAAAATGGTAAAGGAGAATCAAGGCAAAGGGGTTACTAGCAATAACCCCTTCCAGATCTTGGAGGAAACTGCTGAGGAAGCCAAAGAAAGTGGGAATAAGGTAAAATCTCAGCAAAAGCAGATGGAGGACACTGAAGGGAAATCATGTCATGGGTTAGAAAAAGAGGACCAAACTATGACAATGGAGGAGGATGGGGAAGAATAAATGGAACTGGGAGAGCTAGACCTGGACACGATCGAGAAAGAATGTGATAAGAAGGGCAGGGGATATGTTTCTAGGCGACAACTGGAATTTATCCAGGAAGCAATTATTAAAACAAAATCCTGCCAACAATTGGGGATATCAGTAGATCCTCAGAAAGGGAATAAAAGGAAATCACCTGAGGAAGATTTGAAAAGAGGGAGGAAGATGAACAAGCAAAGGATAACTAAGGTAGGAGTCAAAATTATAGAGTCAGGATAGTATCCTACGATAATGGCGGCCTTCTCTGATGTAAATAAGGTTAGCCAATGAATATAGTATCATGGAACATCAAGGGTTGCAATCACCCCAAAAAGTTGAAGACCCTTGCTAGAAAGGTCAAATAGGAAAAACCAGATGTTCTTTTCTTGCAATAGACAAAATGCACTTCAGAGGTAATGGAGAAGGTGGGACAAAAGATTTGGAAGGGAAGTAAGGTTATGGCGACTGATGCTTTTGGTATGGCAGGCGGTATGGTTGTAATTTGGCATACCAACTCCATTTGCCTCTCAGATTGGAGGGCTAATCGGTTATCCTTAATCACTAGCTTCTCTGATCCTGATTCTGGGATAAAGGGGACCTTGGTGAATGTCTACAGACCAAGCATCTTCCCTAAAAAACCTGCCTTCTTAACTTTCCTATCCTAGCTGAATGATCAAGTGGGTGGCGGGCCATGGATAATTGGTGGGTATTATAACCCGATCACCTCCCTTAGTGGAAAAAAGGGAGGAAGGAGGGTTATGGACAGATTCTAAGAAGCATTTAGAGACTTCATTGGTCAAAGTCCTTTTATAGATATCGAGACGGGGAATGGGTGGTACACGTTGAACAATAGACGTGGAGGTAATCACCTCGTGGAGTCTAGAATAGATATATTTCTGATCTCTGAAAACAATGTCAAAGATAGTGGGGAAATAAGTTCCAGTGTCCTTCCAGCTGCTGGATCTGACCACTGGCCAATATGCCTCCAATGGGATTGGTCGAATACCAATTTACACAAACCATTCACATTTGAACAATTTTGGTTGGAGGATAAAGACTTTAAATATCTTGTTGGTCAATGGTGGAAAGAATTGGTCCCCCCTGTAGGAACTGGAATGTACCAATTTAAGCAGAAGATAAAAGCTCTCAAATTCAAAATCTGTACCTGGAATAGGGAAGACTTTGGGAATATATTTCAGGATAAGAAAAAACTGATAGAGGAGATTGAGCATATCCAAAGGAATGGAATGGATGAAGGATGGGATGAGGATTTGAAGGAGCAGGAGATTAACTTCTTGAACCAGCTAGAAAATAGGGAAAGATGGGAGGAGATATTTTGGAAGCAGAAATCGAGGAACCAATAGCTTCAAGAAGGCGAGAAGAATACAAAAAAAATTCATAACACTGTTATCCAAAACAGACACAGGTCGAAGATATTTAAACTCTAGAAATCAGATGGGAGTCAGGTGGAATCTAGAAGAGAAATCGAGGAAGAATTGGTTAACCACTTTGAGGATATCTTAACGGAAGACCGCCAAGACAGAACCCATGATCACCATACTCATTCCAAAGTTGGTTACCAGAGAATACAATGAGATGCTGAATAAACCAATCTCTATGCAGGAGGTTGAGGAAGCTATGAACCAGATGGCCTTGGGGAAATCTCCCGGACCTGACGGTTTTACAACAAATTTCTTCCACTTCTTTCGAGATTTGATTAAGCAGGAGGTCTTGGAAATTGTAGAGGAATCACGTAGAAATCGCGGGGTCTTAAAATCCTTTAATGCTACCTTCCTAACCTTAATCCCGAAAGAGGAAGGAGCTGACTCTCTTGGTAAGTTCAGATCTATCGCCCTCTGCAATGTCATTTAAAAGCTCATCACTAAAGTGATGAAAAATAGGCTAAAAAATCTCCTTTCGGGTTTGATTAACCTGGAATAATCGGGGTTCATTGAAGAAAGGTAAATCTTGGATGGGATTATTTTGGTTCATGAGACTATCCACTCCTTGAATATTGCTAAGAAACTAGGTGTGTTGGTCAAATTGGACATAGCAAAAGCATATGATAAACTTAGTTGGCAGTATCTACGAAGTACCTTGATTGCCTTCGGTTTTGGAAGGGATTGGGTTGAGTGGGTAATGAATCTGGTTTCCACTCCCTTCTCCATTCTACTGAATGGCTCGCCATCCAGGATTTTACAGTATTCCATAGGCATCAGACATGAATGGAATAAGGTCTTAACAGGATGCTCCAACACCAATCTGCAGTTGGTGAGATTCGGGGTCTTCATCTTCATGAAGGAATGGATAAACAAACGCATCAATAATTTGTAGACGATATGATGTTATTGGGTCACCCTTCAGTCCAAGAAGCTCGAGCCTTAAAGAAAATTTTAAAGCTTTTTGCAAAGGCTTCTAGGCTAGCTGTTAATCCTGACAAATCGCAGGTGTTTTTCTTCAACATTTTAGGTATCACGTAGCGAAATATTCTCAAGATCTTGGGATTTTCCAAAGTATCTTTTCCTTCTAAGTATCCGGGAACCCCTCTTTATGAGGGTACTATCAGAAAGATATCTTGGCAGGACCTCCTAGACAAAATTCGAAGTAAGCTTGCAGGTTGGACTCTTCGTCCCCTAAATCTTCCCAGCCGGCTTACTCTGGTCAAATCGGTTTTTCAAGCTATGCCGTTCTACCTCTTCTCTATTCTTTCTGCGCCAAAGGAAATCATCAAGGAAATTAGGGGAATCCAGAGAAATATCCTATGGGGAGGGAGGGAAAAGAAATCCAAATTTGCCCTGATTAGTTGGGATAAAATTTGTCGCCCCAAAGGAAAAAGGTGGTTTAGGCCTCAAAGATCTGGAGGTGGTTAGTGAAATTCAAGGATCCAAAATTTGGTGGAGGTGGTGCAACTATAAGATTGAACTTTGGGCGAAACTTTGGCATGTGAAATATGCAAGAGACAGACCATTGGACCAGCTGATAAGATATAATGAGGAGTTAGTAAGATCCCATATTTGGATGAAAGCCCAGCCGGGTCGCAAGATTATCCAGGATCATAGTTTTTGGGAAATTTGTGATGGAAATATAGCAAATTTTTGGGATGATTCGTGGAACCAATTTCCAAAACTAGGTGATGACCCTAGATGGTAGAATATTAGATCCAGAGGGTTGGAAGAAGGCAAATTCAAGGTTAGCCATTACTGGGAATACCCATCTCAGGATGGACACAAGAAATGGTCGGGTCAGTATTGGTGGGGAGATTTGACTAACGAAGAAGATCTCCGATCCTTCGAGACTATCCTCCAGGAAATATTTATCCACATTAAAATGGGTCCTGATAAGTTGAGATGGGGATATAGGCAGAAAGGCACTTTCAATATCAAGGAAGACTATGATATACGAAATAGCAGGGAGGAATGGGATGAAGCAACCTGGCAGAAGATATGGGACATGAATCCTTGGATTAAAATGACTGTATTTTGTTGGTTGGTGACTTGGCGAAGGGTTCTAACGGCGAAAAACCTGAGAAAGAGGGGGGTTCATGGCCCATCCCGCTGCCCCTTATGCCTCAACAATGAAGAAACCTTGGGACATCTCCTTGATGATTGCCCCTTTTTTGCTTCCTTATGGGATAGGGGGGCTATGATCTTCAGAAGAAGTGATCGAATTAGAGGCCAACTAGACCAATTTCTTCGGGAATGGAATGTTCAGGCCTTTAAGAACCCAATCCTTGGAATGTTATGGAAGATGTTCCCAGGGATGACTCCCTGGAATGTTTGGAAGGAAAGAAACAATCGCATATTCAGGGATAAGAGGCACAGTGAAGAGGAGACCTAGAGGAACTTGGTCAACAACCTTCAAGATACGATAAGAAGCATGCAATGGGGAGCAACTTACAAGGACCTCTCGGAGGAAGAAGTGCACATAGCTGCAGGCTGGGGTCTGGGAAGGAGACTTGGATGGGCTTCATAGGAAAGACATGATTTGTAATCCTTCTAGCGTGAATCTATGGTTTCCTCCTACGAGGAATGAGTTCAAAATAAAATTTGATGGAGCCTCTAAGGGAAACCTGGGAGCTGCAGGGTATGGTGGAGTTTGTAGAACTGCTAGCGGGATCATCCTGAAAGTTTACTTTGGATTTCTTGGCAGTGATACTAATAAATTTGTTGAACTTGAAGGCCTCATCTGTGGTCTTCGTATGGCTGTCAGGGAAGGTTGGTTTCCGGTGAGTTTGGAGGGTGACTCCAAAATTATTATCCAAATGGAAAAGAAACTATCCAATGGACAATCCACAGAACATATCACTACTAGTTGGCGGCTTTCAAGCCGTTAGACATTCTCAGGAACCTAGTGATAACTCATAATTCAATTTCCTTTAGCCACATCAGGAGGGAGGCAAACAAAGTAGTGGATCTCTTATCCAACCTTGGATCAGAAAGAGGTAGGGCCTTGACCATAGGTCATATGAACGACTTTGTGAATGAAAATTGGACGCCCAACTGCATCAACCTTGCCAACTCCGATTTCGCAAAGAGTAGACAGGTGGACGACAGAGGGTAGGCATCTCAGAATGGTGACAGGAGGCTGACGGAGATCGCCTCGGAGAGGTTAGTTTACCTTGAGTAGTCATGCAGAGAAGGACATATTGCATTAGCTCGACTATTGATGGTGGTACTAGAGGACACTAAGCCAAGCGTGTGAAGAAATGGAGGCAGGAATCACACCGATTTCCATATATGAAAATTAAGTTCTTCTTAATGGTAGTTACTGGGAGATCTACGGTGATAAGAGATGGATGGTACCTCACGGAGGGGGGAGGTTTTCAACTTGTCATTACAATCATGGCAGCCTTGGCTTTATATCCTAAGGATCGCCTGTGCTCTTGCTATTGCCATATTTGGTTCGTTGATTTTTCCTCCCTGCCCGTGGTTGACGGTATTCCCTGGGAAGTGGTAAAGGAGTGGTTCGCTGTTGGTAGACCGCCTGAGTGTGTGGGATTCCCCCTGGTTTTCCCCTGGATGGATCCCAAATGACATCTTAATTTGGACTCTGGTATTTCCCCGGATCCTTGCAAACGAAAGGGAAAAGGGAATATGGTGGATGAAAAGGGTGGTAGTGGGGACCGTGTTACGAGAGCTCAAACTAGATCCCAAACTGCGGCCACCTTCTTTCAGGAGCGAATTCATCCTGTGGTTCGCGATGATATCGAAGCCATCGAAAAGCATCTTTGGAAGGAGATACAAACTATCCCAATTGAAGCCATTCAGATGGAGGTCGAAGATTGGGTGGTTGATCCTGGTACCACTGCTGGAAGGGCCTCTGCTTATGACCGGATGATTATGGTTTACTAGGTGATGAAGAACCTCTTGGCCCATGTTACCATGGATGGATCTGTCAAACGACAGGGTGACGAAGAACCGGTGCGGGCTTGGAAGGAACATAACGCGGACAACCAACTGATGCACTGTAAAATTGACCTGATTGCTCAAAAGCTGGGAATTCCCCTTGATTACCCGAGTATGGAGAATGAGGAGACTGTTGGAACTAGTTAATGCAAGAGCCAGCGAGCATACCTGTAGCAAGGGGAAGGCGAGAAGATGAAGTAGACAGAAAAATGTATGCCCACAGACGTGGATAGCACCAACACGGGGAACTGCTCCAAGGCACTGATCTGATTTTCAAGGGTTAGCTGGGTTCTAGTTTAGTTTTTTGTTCTCCTGTCATAGTTAAGCATAGTTGTTTGGTAGGAGTAGTTATGGGCAATAGAAGAACTAGACTAGACAGTATCTTCTTTTTTTTGGTAACCAGTTCAGATCAATCTGATCCTTTTTTATTTCTGTAATTCTGTGTAATCATAGATAGTGATATTGGACCTCTGAAACTCTAAAAAAACGACATATAATCTTTTATTTACAAAAACACTAAAATAAAGTATTCATTAAAGATGAAATGCTTCTACATATAAAGATTCAAATGAAATGTAATCTATTAAACTTATGATAAGTATGCATATATTTTGCAATGTTTAAATGCTTAATAAATATGAATGTGTTCTATTAAACTTATGATGAGTATGCATACATTTTGCAATGGCTAATGCTTAATAAATATGAATGATTGATGTATATATTTTTTACTTTCTAAAAGTATAGACTTTATTTAAAATTCTCAATTAAATATATAAAATACTAAAATATTAATATTAATAAAATATTAATATTAATAAATTTAAATAATTTAAAAAATATGATATAAAAAATAAAAGACCTACGTACCATTCATGAGAAGATAGTAATACAATTCAATAAAGTGGGTTGAATGACCATGCTAATTTTATCCTATAGGTGAGCATTGCAACATATGTAATGTGTAAGTGAGCATTGCAACTTGGGGAAGTGAATTTGAAGTTTCATTTATGTAACTAATTATATATGGTGAAGTATTAAATTATTAAGATTTTTAAAATAATTAATTTTATAAAAAATGTATTTTATAATTTTGAAAATTATATATATATATATTATTTTTTATATAATAACATATGTAAAAGTATATATATATTATTTTTTATATAATCACATATGTAAAAGTATATTGAGATATGTTTATTTTACATAAATATATGTCTACAATAAGATATGAATGTTTATATTATATAAATATTATAGTTAGTGAGAAAATTTTATTTATAATAAATATATTTATTTGAAAATATTTCTTTTTTCTTTTTATAAGAATGAGTGATGAGCTTTTATATTAGAAAATAGAACAGAGTTACAAAACATAGTTGGGAAGACTGATCCTAGAAATGGAGAGCTATCATAATAGGTTCATCCAACTTTAGTCTTGGAAATTCATACACTAGCTTAATTTTATGAAAGCTATGAATTCTTACAAACTTTTCTAATAGAAGACAACAAAAGAAATACATATCGAGTAGACAGGCAGTTGACTAGCTTCATTGAGCCTTTACAATTAACCAAAAATTTCAGGAAAAACATGGAATATCAAACAGTAAACTGATGGCCATTCTTCTCCTTGCTCCCATTCTCTGGTCCGGTGTTATATTCAGTGATGCCATGTGGGACAGTGGGACGATCAAACTTCATGCCATCAAACTTAGCTTCAACCAATCTCAAACTGTTATGCAGGGAGTTAATCTGGGTGTTGATATTCACTGAAGAGGGATAACCATTTTCCAATTTTCCAACTAGTACATCGAAGTACTCTTTCAATTTGCTGCATCCATTGTGGACTTCAGAAGTTGTGATTTGGATGAAGGTGGAGAGGTGAGATATTGCTTTTTTATGGTCGGAATTTTCTCCCTTGAGCCAACGTATCTGATTTTCCAGCTCCAGCAGGTGAGAAAGGACCTCGGATGACGGACTATCCTGTCCATTCGGAGACTCCAAGTTAATAAACCAATTTTCCGGACCTTGCGGAGAGTTCCAATTCTTTCCATTTCCAGGTTCACTGGAATTTCCACGATCAGAATGCTGCACTATCCCGCCCATGCACTGGCTGGTGCCCAAATCCAGAGGCGTCCAAATTTTTCCAATACCAGGCTCATTGGAGTTTCCACGAGTTGAATGTTGCGTAGTACCGCCCATGCTCTGACCGGTGCCTAATTCAAGGGGTACCCAATTTCTACCATTACCAGGCTCTTCAACCCTAGAGAGGCCACGAAGGAAATTCTGCATCGAACCACCTCGAGCTTGCCCAGAACCACCATTCCCCTACCCTTGAACCACGTCGAATGCTGAAAGATAGCGCTTCATTCCAACCCCCCCTGAATTCTCGTGGATGTGCTTCCTACAACGACGACACTGCATCGAAGAGAGGTTCAAACCAGTATTCAGATTATCCTCCATAATTGTCCAGAGAGGACCCAAATTTCTATTCCAAATAAGGGAGAACGACTTCTGATAATCCAGACAAACCAAAATTTCAGCTTGAACATGCAATGAGTCGGGCATACCACCCTGGGGCATGATATAAGGCAGGTCGGAGGGTGGTGCAATTGAATGCACGTGTGCGAGACAGGTGGGAACAAGAAGATGAGGGTGGCAGGTGTGCCGATAGGATGCGGGAGAGGATCGAGGTGAGGAGGAGGATCCCAAGGCAATATTGCCATTAATCCAAAGCAAAATTCAAAAAATTGTATAGCTTGTGGAGTGAGAGTTTAGAGCCCAAACCGTGAGAGAAATCATAATGAACAAGGGGGTAAAAAACAAACCAGAGAGAGGGTTAAGGGACCCAGTTAATGGCAAGGTTAAGACCATTAATGGTCACCAATCCACAATCCAAACCAACACCGATGTTTTCCATGCTATCTGCTTCCTTATTATTGTTTCTTAAGATGTGGAGAAAGCAGATAGAGCTAAATTCCTTAGCCACACAGATGAAGAGATGCTGAAGTTTGGAGACAGGTTTCCCACGGTTGTTAGCCAGAGATCTGGCTTCCCTAATTACCAACATGGAGTCTCTGAAATCCACTAGGTCCTTGACATCGTCATTCCTGGCAATTTCCATTCCTTTGATCAAAGCGAGCCATTCCACCTCATTATTAGTCCTCCTGACAATTCCCCAAGCATAATCTTTCCTTCTATTTCCATTGGAGTCAAGGAGGACTCTTCCCGCACCTGCCTGTTGGGTATGTTATATCTCTTCACATGGTCGCTGCGTGTACAACACGATCCCTACGGCACCTTCGATTCGCCTGCGCCGGGCGCGTCCGGAGGGGGGGGTTTAGAGGGGGGGGTAGCCCGACAGGGCCCACCCCCTTCGTTTCGGACCGTTAGGTTCCGAAACGACACGGAGGGGGCCGTTAGGCCCCCGGAGTCCGCGCGGAGCGCAATTTTTTTTTTGGGTTGCTTTTTGCTTTTTCGCGATTTTCGACCCATTGTACTCTATCTAATTCCGGTAAAAGGAATTAGGGTTGTAACCTAATTCGGGTAAACGAATTAGGGTTTTTAGATGCTGCAGAATACCATTTATTGTATTGTACATGTAAAATAAACATATAATGAAAAAGGAGCTATGCGGCTCTAAGTTTTGCTGGTTTTTCCCGGTTAAGGGTTTCCAGGTGAAAATATCTGTGTAATGTGTGTGCCATTGTGTATTGTCTGTAAATGCTTAAGAATCGATATATGTTTGTACTTCACTGTTAAGGTTTAAAACTTACATTTGGTATCAGAGCATTTTTGGGTTCAGAGGGACGCCTTTGTTTCCAAGGGTTTGGCTCGATCTTGGATTTGTGATAAACCTGGTTTCAGTGGGAGCTTTGCAGCGGTGATTTATTTCTTTAAAGAATGGCAAGCAGTTCTAGATTCGAGATTGAGAAATTTAATGGTCAGAGCTTTGAGCTATGGAAGCTCAAGATGGAAGATCTTCTGGTAGATAGAGAACAGTGGATCGCAGTAGATCCAGGTACCATGCCCTCTGGTATGGTAAAAGAAGAATGGGAAAAGCTGGAAAGAAAAGCAAGGAGCACCATTCGTCTTTGCCTCGCAGATTCGGTATTGGTGAACGTATCTGGAGAAGACAGTGCAAAGAAGCTATGGGACAAACTGGGAAATCTGTATCAGTCAAAGTCCCTGGTAAATAAGTTATTTCTGCGAAAGAAATTGTACCTTCTGAGGATGACTGATGGAGACTCTGTATCAGAGCATCTAAACGCCTTCAATACTCTGGTAAGTCAGTTGACATCTGTTGGTATTGCACTCGATGATGATGAAAAGTGTATTAGTCTGTTGTGCTCTTTGCCAGATTCATGGGATAATCTGGTCATAGCTATTGGGAGTAATGCAACCACGCTAAACTTCGAGAATGTGGTTGCATCCCTACTATCGGAGGAAATGAGGCGGAGATCCATAGACAGTTCAGCCAAGGATGCCTTATTTGTAAGAGGTCGCCCTGGAGACAGATCAAAAAATAAGTCTTCAGGTGGTAGATCTAAATCTAGAGGGAGATCTAAATCTCCAGGACCTTCTGTAAGAAAATGCTGGAAGTGCGGAAAAGCTGGGCATTACAAGAAGGATTGTAAATCGAAAATTACTGATAAAAGTAGAGGACCTAATGACGCTCCATCCGCAGATGGGAAAGAATCTACAGAGGAAGGAGGAGATGTGTATCTGGCATCTTCAAGTACACATGCAGAGCATGATTCGTGGTTGATTGACTCAGGTGCGTCTTATCATATGACTCCTCACAGGGAGTGGTTTTCTGAATACGAAAAGTATGATGGAGGAGATGTATTTCTGGGAGACAACTCGGTAGCGAAAATCATAGGTCGAGGAAAGGTCAAGCTACTGCTCAAAGATGGAAGGGTTAAAACTCTTCCCGGGGTTCTGCACATTCCAAAGTTGGCTAGAAACCTTATATCTGTAAGTAAAATGGATGATGCAGGTGTGAAAACTCTATTTGAAAAGAACACATGCAAGATGGTTCGAGAGTCATTGGTGCTGATGAGGGGAGTTCGGATTGGAACTCTATACAAGTTGTTGGGAAGCACCTTCAAAAATGGATGTAACAGCACTATTGTTTCTGAGGGTAAAAATGAAGGAGACGGAGTCCTTACTGTCTCTAGTGAGAAGACATCGCTATGGCATCGAAGGCTGGGACATATTGGAGAAAAGGGTCTTCGACTATTACAAGGTAAAAGTATGGCTGAAGGCATGTCTGATTTCACATTAGATTTTGATTTCTGTGAACATTGCTTATATGGTAAACAGAATCGAGTAAGATTCTCATCTGGTGTTGTAAGAGCTAAAGGAATCTTAGAGTTAATACACAGTGATGTTTTTGGACCTGTGCCTGTTCCATCACTTGGTAAATCTGTGTATTATGTTTCATTTATAGATGATTTCTCAAGGAAAACTTGGATTTATTTCCTGCGTAAGAAATCTGAGGTTTTTAATAGATTCAAAGAATTTAAGGCTCTTGTAGAGAATCAAACTGAGAAGAAAATAAAAGTACTCAGAACAGATAATGGTGGAGAATTCTGTGAAAGTGAATTTGAGGAGTTCTGTAAAACGTGTGGAATAGCAAGGCAAAAGACTACTCCATACACACCTCAACAGAATGGGGTTGCAGAAAGGATGAACAGGACATTGATGGAAAAGGCAAGGAGTATGCTCAGTGGTGCAGGGCTAGCACAACAATTCTGGGCAGAAGCTGTTGACACTGCGTGTTACCTAGTGAATAGGACACCCACATCAGCATTGGTTGACAAGACACCTCATGAGGTTTGGACTGGTAAGAAACCCTCTCTCTCTCATCTCAGAGTGTTTGGGTGTGATGCTTTTGTACATGTTCCAAAGGAGAAAAGGAGCAAGTTGGATAATAAAGCAGAAAAATGTATCTTCATTGGTTACAAGGATGGAGTGAAAGGTTACAAGCTGTGGAACCCAGTAAAAAGGCAAACAGTTTACAGTCGAGATGTGATCTTCAGAGAAGTTGAAAGCACTTCCAAGATTGAGGATGTACCAAAGGAAAAGGATTCAGAGAAGCTACACTTTGATATCAAGGATGAAAGAGGTGACTCTTTTGAGGAACCAGATTCGTCTGAATCAGATGAGGAGGCAGAATCGTCTGAATCAGATGAAGAGGCGGATCCACAGACTCCGGTATTGAGGAGATCTGACCGAGAAAGAAGGCAAGTTGAAAGGTACAGTCCCCCTGATTTTCGTTCTAATTTTGTGTTATCTATTACTGATGATGATCCTAGAACTGCTAAAGAGGCAATGGATTCAGAAGATAGTAAACTATGGAAGAAGGCCATGATAGAAGAAATGGATGCCTTGGACAAAAATGAGGCATGGGATCTGGTTGAGTTGCCAGAAGGAAGAAAGCCTATTGGAAGCAAATGGGTATTCAAGAAGAAGTTAAATGCAGCAGGTAAAGTGGAGAAGTACAAGGCTCGACTAGTTGCGAAAGGTTACTCCCAAATTGAGGGCATCGATTTTGGTGAGATTTTTTCACCTGTTGCAAAATTGACTTCTATTAGATTTCTTTTATCTATTTCTGCTGCTTTTGATCTTGAAGTAGAACAGATGGATGTAAAGACGGCTTTCCTACATGGAAATCTTAATGAAGAGATCTATATGAAGCAACCAGAACGGTTTGTGGTGAAAGGAAGAAAGGAGTTTGTCTGTAAGCTGAAAAAGTCTCTCTACGGTTTGAAACAATCTCCCAGAATGTGGTATCAAAAATTTGATACTTATATACTGGGACTTGGTTTCTCAAGAAGCAAAGCTGATCACTGTGTTTATTTTAAGCCAATTGGTGATCATTTTATTTATGTAATATTGTATGTTGATGATATGTTGCTAATTGGAAACAACAAAGAAATCATCAAGGATGTCAAGAATCAGCTGTCATCTGAATTTGACATGAAAGATCTTGGTGCTGCAAATTTCATTTTGGGCATGGAAATAAAAAGAGATCGTGAAAACAGGAAACTCTGGTTAAATCAGAGGAAATATGTTGAAACGATATTGAAGAGATTTAATATGCAGGAAAGCAAACCAGTGAAGGTTCCCATTCCTGTAGGTGTAAGGTTATCTGCAGAACAGTGTCCCACTACACAAGAAGAGGTAGAGGACATGTCTCATGTTCCATATGCTAGTGCAGTTGGCAGTCTGATGTATGCCATGGTCTGTACTAGACCAGATATAGCCCATGCAGTGGGAGTTTTGAGTAGATACATGTCAAAACCAGGAAAGGAACATTGGACTGCAGTAAAAAGGGTCTTCAGGTATTTGCGTGGCACTACAGATTCTGCAATCTGCTACCAAGGAAGACCCGGTCTAAACAGAGAGATAGATATACAAGGATTTGCTGATGCTGACTGGGCTGGAGATCTTGATCACAGAAGATCTACAAGTGGCTACGTTTTTAATCTATTTGGAGGAGCAATCAGTTGGATGAGTAGAAGACAAGCTGTAGTTGCACTCTCAACTACAGAAGCTGAATACATGGCAGCTACCCATGCAAGTAAGGAAGCTGTATGGTTGCAAAGATTGTGTTCAGGTATTGGTTTTGTTCAGAATGCAGTAAAAATTGGTTGTGATAGCTCAAGTGCAATATTTCTGGCAAAGAACCCTGCTTATCACTCGAGGACAAAGCACATTGATGTGCAGTACCATTTCGTCAGAGACATGGTTGAACAGAACAAAGTGTTGCTGGAAAAGGTTGACACTTTGGTAAATGTTGCAGACTCTTTGACAAAGTCTGTGAGTACTCAGAAGTTCTCTTGGTGCAAAGAGAACATGGGCATTGTTGCCCTGAATTGTTGAAGTCATAAATTTCTCCTGTATGAGAAGAGAACAACAAGTGGGAGAATGTTGGGTATGTTATATCTCTTCACATGGTCGCTGCGTGTACAACACGATCCCTACGGCAACCTTCGATTCGCCTGCGCCGGGCGCGTCCGGAGGGGGGGGGTTTTAGAGGGGAGGGGGGGGTAGCCCGACAGGGCCCACCCCCCTTCGTTTCGGACCGTTAGGTTCCGAAACGACACGGAGGGGGCCGTTAGGCCCCCGGAGTCCGCGCGGAGCGCAATTTTTTTTTTTGGGTTGCTTTTTGCTTTTTCCGCGATTTTTCGACCCATTGTACTCTATCTAATTCCGGTAAAAGGAATTAGGGTTGTAACCTAATTCGGGTAAACGAATTAGGGTTTTTAGATGCTGCAGAATACCATTTATTGTATTGTACATGTAAAATAAACATATAATGAAAAAGGAGCTATGCGGCTCTAAGTTTTGCTGGTTTTTTTCCCGGTTAAGGGTTTCCAGGTGAAAATATCTGTGTAATGTGTGTGCCATTGTGTATTGTCTGTAAATGCTTAAGAATCGATATATGTTTGTACTTCACTGTTAAGGTTTAAAACTTACACTGCCAACCCAGTTAAAATTAAAATTTTTAAATAATGATAATAATACAAATATTAAAAGAATTATGGATTAATAATTGATTATATATAATATTTTTATAAATTGAAAATATATATTAAATATATTTATTTTTAAAATATAAAAATAAAATTATCCAATTTATATGTAAACCATACAATTATATATTATTTGAAATAAATAAAAATATGATGTTTTAATTTTAACAGTGTCTTTCATATGACGTTCAAATCTTAATTTTGACCGTCATAATAATAGTTTATTTTAAAATAACTTTATAATAACAATATGAAACATTGAATTCTCATATCTTGCCTTATATATAATAATAATAATAATAAACAAAAGAAAAACTCAATAAACATAATGATTAAACTAAACACACACATAACAAAGAAGGTTTATCCCGGAAACCTTTAAATAGGATTCTTCACAAGTAATACAATGAGTCATTACCATGGGCCTAAAAAACCATGACCGAGTCAAGTTTACCTAATAACGAGAGACAACGAGACCATGACAAAAATAAAAAAATTCCATCTTATATATATATATATAGGTAGATAGATATGCTTGGGATATAGATATTAATGACGTGTAAAAATAAAAATGCACTTCAAAATGACTGGTTAAATTAAAATTCACACTTCATTAGTGACGTTTAATTTTATGCAGTGGCAGTATTTTGACGTGTGAAATGGCAAATGACGATTATTTACCGGTCAAATTTCAATGCTGGATAGATGAATTTTTTGAGCATGATTTTGAAAAAATACCATCGAAGTTTTGAAAAAACTAGGCTACTGTTATCAAATTCTAGAATTTTGGGTGTGGGTTTTGAGGGTGTTGATTTTATTTCTACCATCAAAATCCCAATAAAACAAAGTTAAATTTAGATTTTGCAAAAAAAAAAAGATTTTGACTAAAAATGGTCATCCAATCCAAATCCTCAAATTTTTAAACATTTCCAAAATAAAATATAAAAATTGGATAAAAAAAATATCATTTAATTTTTTTATAAATATTTAATTTAAAAAAAAAATCATAATGCAACTCAATTATTATAATTATTATCCATTTGTATGAGGTATAATTGGGAGCTTTGGTCATATAAATGTTCATTGACTTGTTTATATAAAATCGTGTAAAATATTTATTTCATTTATTTATTATTATTATTAAAAACATGAAAGAAAGTTAACTTAAACATATAGATTTTTTAATAGTTAATATAAAAATATTAAAAAATATATTATACTTAATTTTTATTTTATTTTTAAGTATAAAAATGATTTAAAAAGTATCCAATAATATGAAATATACAAAGGATTCCTATAAATAAAGGAGTGAATTGGACAAATATTCAATATTTAAAAGATACATTTTCTAGTTTGGTGAAACTATGAGAAATTGTTCATACTCTTCCCATGAGGACAAGAACATGCGAAAGAGGTATTCCAAATTGAACAAAGTAATTAACAATTACATATAATAAATTAGAATGCATTTTAGTATGAATATAAATATAGTGAATTATATCATTTTGAAGAAGCCATTTAAAAAATATTTTAGAATTTTATCATGGTAATATGTGTGATTAAAATTATATGTCAAGTTTTATATTTATTTTGTGAATAGTTGATGGATATTTGGTCTCTTAAGGTCATATTAGATAGGTTAATGTGTCAAGTTTATGTATTTTTGGAGGATTTTAAGAAAAAACATCTTATCCAACAAGTACTTTCCCTCATTTTTGAGGATGGTATCTAGGGTAAACTAGAAATAAAGGATTAAGTTGGTTCTTAGAGAACACATCATGATGAAGAGGATCCTCCACATGCAGGAGAGAGCAGCAGTTGGTCACTTTTATTTGGTTGGAAATTCATGAGAAAACACTAAATGCATGGATTATTAAAGTTTCAGAAAACTTGTTGGATTACATGCCTATGTTCTACATTTGGTCTAAAGGATGGCTGAGTTTTTTTAAGAATCGATGAGTATGCTAAGAGTATTAAGTAGGGGGGGCTATTCTAGGGAACTATGATGCTTTCTAAAAAATATATACCCATCTTTTTTTTACTCTTGAGTGTAGAAAAAAATAGTCCAACCTATTTGGGTGAAATTACCAACATTACTCTTGGAATTTTGGAATTCGACAATGAAGGTGATAAGAGGTGGTGTTAGTGTCTTCCCTAGAATTGATGATATATCTAGGTCGCTTTTGATGAGATATGTAGCTAAAATTCTAGTAAAGATGGATTTTGGAGAAGGGTAACCTTAAAATGTGGAGAAAGAAACATGCAACCAGAAACCCACTTAGACCCTAGATTACATGAGGATTGTATTTCGTTGTGGTTACTACCACCACTAAAACAATCAAAATGATGGATTCCCTATGAAGATCATCAAATATGATCAAGGGTAAGCTCAAGGCCCATGTTATAGAATGGTGAAGTTGACAATGGGAGTGGGAGTCACTGCTTCAGATGGGAAGGGTAAGCATAAAAAGCTGAGCATAGAAACTCAAGGGTGAAGTACTATGTTAAAGAGGACTATAATCTTGTGGCTTGTAGAAAAGGTTATCAATCTAGTTAATTAGGAAATGTTGACAAAAATAAAATATTATATATCCCTCAGGTTTCCAAAGTGGATATCCCACTAACATCTAATGCAAAGAAGAAGATGGGAATAGAAATCGTGATTGCGGGTGATTCTTCCAACATTAGTAAGTTCAAGGATCTTTTCCCTAATCCAAATTCTTTAGCTCATTCTGAGTTTTTGAATTTACAAGCAAAAAGTTCTCATCCCAAGATAAGATACAGGGTAAAGAGAATAAGTCATGAGGAAACCCATAAGATACCACCAAGGTTGGATTGAAATCCCCCCTCTATATTTTTAAACCCTACACTAGCCCTTATGTCTAAATTAATAGCATCCACAACATGCCATTGATGCCACCCTTTTTCTAACCTCGATACATTAAGACAATCCTTTGATATTGAACCATGACCTAAGTTTCTAGAGTAGTTTGGAGTTGACCTCTACATATATCAATTTAGAGATGATCAAAGGGGCAATTAAAAATGGCCTTGAGCCTCCTGGTGAAATTGATATGAACCCTAATCCTTCCTATCATATACCTACAGACCCTCAAAATCAGTCTTAGAGATAGCAAAGAAGAAATATGTAGTGTATGACTTATCCAAGAAGTTAGTAGATATCCCATTTAAAATAACCTCCAAGATATCAATTGAGATAATAAAAAACTAATGTGGGGGGGAATTCTTGGGGTAGGTGGAAGAGGGGCCTGGTTTAGATTCAGAAAATGTATCCAATCTCATAACTCTAGGAAGGAAATCCTTCCTAAATTTTGGCAGATAAAAAAGCAAAGAGAGACTCTCTTGAGTGGGAAACAACATAGAATAAAAGACTTCCTTGGAGTGGAGTTGGCCCTTGGAAAAGTTAAACCATGATGGTTCCCTCCCTAAATAATATGGGATTGGACTCATGATGGTTCTCTCCCTAAACATTACGGGATTGGAATCATGATGGTTTTCTCCCTAAACAATAGGGGATTGGACTCATCCCATGAAAAATACCTTAGAATGATTTGTAAATTTACATAAAGTAGACATTATACTTACCCAAGATACTATTGGGAGAGAAAATAAAGGGTATACTTTATACTTATACAGAGGATTTGGTGTAGTGATTGGATGGAATAATTCTTTATATTTACTAAAATAATATTTGATTCCTACATTTATATGGAATGAATTACATTCTATGGAAATAGGGATACCTATTCTCTAGTTAATATATATGGTACTTATGCATAGTGGAAATCTTTTTGGGATGAATTTGATAAGTATTTCCTAAAGAAAGAAAATGTAAACGTTGGGGGAGATCTTATTTTATGCCACTAAGAGAGATGAAGTGTGGGGGAAGTAGCAAGGATGGATAATCTTGAAGGATATTTTCTTCATACAATTGAAGAAATTGGTCTCTAGAAGTGTAACCCATTAGAATTATGCCAACTTGGAGTAATACTAGATGGGGATAAGAGATAATTTCTAAAAGACTTGATAAGTTTTTAGTTTCCAAGGATATTATGACTAGATTATATAGAATTATATCAGGTTTTTTTATTAGCGAACCCCAAATCATTTACCTATTTTGCTAGAGATGGGGAAAGATGATGAAAACAAATTGAACCCTTAACATTTAATCCATTTTAGTTATCAAATGAATATTTTGTAAAGTTGGTTAAGGAAGAATAAAGACATTTCAACCCTGCCAATATGTGATTTGCAATGCTTAAGTTCTATGAAAACCTTAAAAGAATTAAGAAGTTAACTATAGCTCGAGCCAAGTAAAAGTATTTAAATTCTCAACAATAGTTGAAAGAATTTGAATTCCAAATAAATCGACTATATATAATATTGGGATATTATCTGAAGAGGAAAAGGTTAAGCTAAAGGAGTTAGAGGGAAGGAAACAAAAGGAAAATAATGGAATGGGAATCATCTAAATGGAGGATGAAATGGCTGGCCCATGGAGATGAAAATATAAATTCTTCAAAAATTATCATGCTAAGAAAAGTAAGAATATGAACACAATTTGGGAGATGGAAAGGGAATATGGAAGAAAGGTGAGAAGATTCCATGAAATGCATAGTATAATATCTATACTTGATGTAGTGGATTATTTATCTATACCTATGCGCCATCAAGAATAAAAAAGGAATGTAATGTTGGGTCTATAAGGTCTTGATTCTACAAATTGGAATGGCTTTGTTCAAATATTGTTCCAAAGTGTAATCGGGCTTAGGGCATAAGAAGATTCCTTGATATGGTCTAAAAACATGTCCTCTATTCATTATTAAGAAATACTATTCTTTAAGGATATGTTGCATGAGGAGGAATATGGAGTTGTTTATTAGTGGTAGAAGCCAATTAACAAGGTAAAAACTCCAGTAAAACCAATAATTTTTATATGGCTTTCTTTGGCTAGCAAATTTCTTACTTGGGAAGTATTGTAGAGGAGAGCATGACAAGGCATGGGCATATACGTACCATGTCAAAATAAAGAAAAATATATTTATCCCTAGCTTCTTAGTGCCCTTTATCTAAAGAGATTTGGTTTACTTCACTTCCTTTAGTTGGAGGGAAGGGGGTTTAGAAAGGTGCTTCACTTGTAAATTGTATGCAAATATGATATGAGGAGACATTACTCAAGTAACATAGGGCTCTACAAATAGCTATTTCATAGGATATGTGGCTAGAAATGAATGCTTGTCTCTTCCAAATAAAGGAAATACCCAACCCCCTTTCAGATTTTCCATCAAGTCAAATTCATATATTATAGTATTTGGTTTGCTAGAAAGATAAAGACCCAAGGTAAGTGACATAATTAATAGTTGATAAATCTAAAGCTTAGCTTTCTTTGATGGGGATTTTCTAGGTACCCCATAATTTGTGGTGTTAGTGAAGTAATATACTTTGATTCATACAAGCTAAGCTTTAGAGTAGGTTCGAGACAAGGTATAAATAATTTTGCAGAAATAAAGGTTCTAGTAGTGTTAATGAGATTGGCAATTGAAAAGGGTATATAACACAGATTTAGTGGGTGAAGGGATTGATAGGCATACAAAAATTTGGTTCTATGACATTGGTTTGATCAAGTAAATTTATTGGAATAGATTTTTGATCTATTTCTAATGCAAATATATACAAAGAGTTGAATGGACAAGCATATGCTTAATATACGCAAGCCATGATATGGTTGTTAGAAATGTGTCATTGTGTACATCTCATAAGAGAATGTTGGAGTAATTTTCAATTGCAATCTTTTGCTCCATATATGGCTTATGTCTTGAACAACTAACTCATTTTGGGACAATTAGGTGTTATTTGTTATTTTTAGCATGTTTATGATGCTTGTTTTTGGTATCTTGGTAACTATAGCTCCATGATGAGATATAAGCACTTTCTTTGAAACACTCAATGTATAAGAAGGAATACATGTCCTTGCACTATTTGTTTTTGAACTTGAGTAATTTTTCATGGGAAAACAATCCTCCAATCCAATGTTGAAATATGCTTTTGAGTGCCACTATGCACATATAGAGTAGACCTTTATGTTTCTACTTAAAAAGAAAAGTTACATTTTTTCTTTGGAAAAATAAAATAAAATAATATATATATATATATATATATATATATATATATATATATATATATATTATAACCTAAGCTAAAATTGATTAAAATATTGAAATTGGATATACCAAAACATATAATTAAAAAATGTATAAGTAATGAATAATGCATTGCAATGAAGAATGCCCTTGCATTTATATGCCTCGTGGTGACCATTCATGTAAAGTTATGCCTATATGAAAGTTGTCTATATGGGTGCACCTTTTAATATTACATTAAATTCCCAAGTCCTATATTCTATATATAAAAATATATCATTGCGTCATCCTCAAAGGATTGTCATTTATTCTCACCTTTGCTCTTTCCTTAATATCGTTCTTAATATTTTGTTGGTATTAATTCCTTGGTTGAGCTAATGATCTCCAGGTATTTTAAAAATATATTTCCCTTTTTCTTTAGAATTTCTCCTAAGCTCTCCTACAAATTCAGAACTTGACATTTGTTGTCTAAGCTCCTCTACCTATCCTCTAATATTCATTATCTCATAGATATTTTTAAGAAACTGAAACTTTTCTACCTGGTATCCATGATAAAGGAATTTACTTATCAAGGCTTTTTGGTCCCACTTGATATTTGTTTTTTTCATAACCTCTACTCCTTGATTATTCCGCATATTACATTGTTATTCATCCTTCTTTGTTTTAATACCAAGTTTGGAAGCCTAAGGCAAAGATTACTTCTTTACATGATTATTTGAAACCTTTGAAACCCTCTCCTCTATCTTCTGAGCTTGTGAGGGTTTCCCTTCTTCTTTATGCTATTTCACAAGAAGTTCTCTAGCCACTACCTTTTTTTCTGTTTTGCACGCTTATCATAAATGCCTTTATTTACTTTCTCAACTTCTCCTCCATATGTTTTCTTTGTCTCTTGCAAAGGGATTTGTACTTTCAAATCCCCTTTTTTAGAATTCGTTGGAATCCATAATATAGGAACTGGTGCTAACTTCACATTTTCATTTTTACTTTCTGATCACAAGATCCCATATTAAAATCCATACGAACCTAATACACAAAACGTTTCTCCTCATTCTGATCAAACAAACAACCTAGAATCCACATGATGGGTTCTATTGCTTCCTAATACACACTTGGGGGGAACGCGACGGGAAACCTTCAAGACGTTCGGTGTGTCCTTGGGGGAAAGTGAGAGTCAAGGGCCGTCACTTTATTACTCGACTCCTCCATCTAGGCTATTCCTAGTGAATCCAAGGGGGGCGGTCCTTATAAAAATGAATTTATGGATTTTAAACTATGAAAGAATAAAAGCACATCTAGGAGTTAATGATGAAAGTGGAAAATACCGAAACAAATATACAATTACAATTAAGTTTAAGTACAAAAACACATGAGATTAAAATCATTCATGACATTTCATAGATTTAAATTAACCATGATAACGCATAATGACCAGTGCCGAGATTGTAAGTGTGATGCTGGTGTGTTGTGTCATTAAAGTATTGCAAAGTCTCGTTGTTTGTTTTAAATTATTAATGGGTATTACGGAATGGGTGAATTATTGGTTTGGCCCAACTCTAAATTGTTCCTTTGAACTGGGCGTTGTGATAGCTATACCAAGTGTCCAACCAGGTGAGGATGAACCTCCTTACGGTAGCATGCTGACTCTATAGTTGGCCTCACTCGACCTCCCGAGTTCTTAGGATTGAAACTTTATAGGATTTCCCTATTAAAACTAGCCACTCTACGTCCTTTTCTGACTGACTCAAATGTTCAGACTAAGCTACAACAGCCAAGAGCATACTTCAGCAGTCAAGAGCATACTTCAGGTTTCAAGTCTTGATTGATTTTATTTAATGTTGCAAGGTGAGTTATTAAACTAATCTAAAGTCCAAGAGTCTCTTTTCCACACACCAAAAAATGGTGCATACTTCAGAAAATCAAGGGTACAAATTTTAAGGTTTATTAGAATAATTGTAAAAATGACAAAGCATGAAATGAATAAATCAAATATAACAAGTCCTTTAGGGACGTTTGTGTGCTTTGTGATGTGATTTAATTACTATTAACATAAATGAACTAATTTAAAACAAAAAATAAAAAATAAATAAAAAAATGTGAATCCCCCCTCGGGGGATGGGGGTAGGTGCTAGAATAGCCTATTGTGCTCTTTTTATTTTTTGTTACATCACATAAAATAAAGAAGTACTATTGGTCCTTTATCAGTAGGTACCAACATAGTTTACAAAATAATGGAGAAAGCAAAGGACGGTAGAACAACCTCCTCGGATGGCCACATAAGCCTCCAAATCTCAAATTTTGGTCACTTTAATGTTCAAAACCTGCTAAAAATTAGAAAAAAACAACAAGCGGAATTAGTTTTAAAAGAGCCAAAAAAACACTTAAAAAGTGTATTTGGCCATACTACAAAAATTTATAAAAATTTCTAAGTTAACTAGCAATAAAAAAATTGAAAAATGAACCAAGTAAGGCAAGTTAGAAAGCTTTCCTTCCTAGGATCTTTGCTTGCCTATTTAAGAGATGGAAAGAAAATGAATAAGCACTGATATGCTAGATAAACAAATTGAAGTTCAGATCTTTCTTTTAAAGCTCTTTAGATTTGCGATTTAAAACTTATAAAAGAGAAGAAGCTAGATCTAGATCTTGAAAATAGACTTTAAAAACAAAATCTATTTATATTTTTAAGATCTACCTTTATTTTAGATTTTAAAAATGTACAGATCTAGAGAACCAAACTAGTAACCGAGAATATTAGAGAGAAATTGGATCTAGAAAGCGGAAACCCATGGGGGTTGAGCAACAATCTATGGGCAGTGGAGTCTCTTTCCTAATGCACTGGTAGAATCGAGTGTCTTGATCGGATCTACTGGATGGAGCATAGAGCTAACATGCTCACCACATCCTCCAGCTTAAGCAACATGCATAATCACAACACAACTAGCAAAGATTATTAAAAGCATATGTGTAAATGAACAATAGAAAACTTGAGAAATAATAGATTCAAACAAGATATCATACTACTTCTAGAATTCTAATATCATTGAAAAAGTAAGCAACCTATAAAGCATTACTCACTATTCCTTATGAAAGCTAACTTCCCTTTAAAGAACAAATCGATCCCAACAATTGCAAGCATGAAATAGAAGAGATACATGTTACCTCATGTTATCAAAGCACACCACATCCAACCAAGGACAACAACAAGGTAAACCTCCAAAGCATTCTTATTAACTCAATGAAAAATATTACAATACTCTGCCAGCAAAGGTTTCACCTTCCGATCATTACAATGAAAGAGATGGCTCTCTTAAATATGAATCTCATGCATGATGGGGGTGCAACTCTCAAGAGAGGGTGCATGAGCTAAGAGAGAGTTCATGTCAAGTTTGAATGGCGTTGATGCATGGATTGATTTGGAGCCAAATAAATGGTGATGCGCCACCTCTCAATGAGGTAGGCGCCCCCTACCTTGTTATTATCACACTCCAATCAGAAAAGGTCATATCATGAGAGAGTTGCCGCTAATAGAGAGAAGGCACATCTTTAACTCAAAGTCAAACATTGAACTTCCATACAACTCCAAATGTGACACTTAAATTTAGGAGTATAATCTCCCACCATACGATATAAGATGCCAACTCATTTTGGCACATCTTAATTTCTTTATTATTATTATTATATATATATTTATTTGGTGTCATTTTGTCGCACCATTAGCATTTATATGTCATTCTATAGGCCCGATAAGAAAAAATGCTCCATGTGATAATTTAATCACCCGAAACATAGGAAGATTGGGACTTAGGGAAAGAGGATGCTCTGAGTGTGAAAACGAGCATCCAAGTGCCAAATTCTGCTTCCGTATCACACTTTTATCACAATTTGAAAATTTCCATTTAAACCATTAAAAATGGCCTAAGTTTGTGGAAATTTTTTTTTCTTTCTCGGAATTGACTCAAACTCCTAGGGGACCTAGTGCATGCCCATATGACTCATTATTGATGGCTAGCATGAAAAAAATACATAGGCACTTAGGCTTTAATAATCTCCCAAGGTTTGACCACCAAGGTGAATACTCCAGCTTTGGAGGTGTGAGTGAAAAATTCATGAATTATACGTCGTTGAAGTGCAATGGATAATTCCTAAGGAAAAAACACTCTAGAGTATCCCCTTGACAAATAACCTAAGGTAAGCCAGGCCTGTTACAAAAAATACCATTCTTAGACCAACTTATTACAATTCCCCATGGGAGTTTGGACACGTAAAAAGTTAAAAAAACGACCCAATTAAAGGCTTGATGGAATTCTGAACACTGAACTGCACAAGTATTTGTGCAAACCTTAGCAGCTCTCTAAAAATCCAAATGTGTGCAAATTAGGAGATAATAGGTTCCATAATGTCCTATAAATTCCCTGACCTATTTATCTTCCTATAATTCGCCATCAATTTACCATCAATGTATTTAAAATCCTTAATCCATTTTTCATCAACATGCTTATCATTTTTCCCCTCGACAAACTTAGGATTAAATACATGATTTAGGCATAAAAACTATTTGGGTATGTCTTCATAATTCCCATATCTGTCTAGGCGTTGCTAATGGTTTCTGGAATTCTTATTCATTTATAATAAATTTATCCTTGAGATGGTTAATTTATGGACTATGGTGTCGTCGTGGTTTGGTGGTTGTTCATTAGTCCTTTTAGAATCCATCATCAACGTATTATTTGTATGATTAGGTGAGGCTTCATTTCTATTGGGCACTCCATTGTTGCTACATGTTGTTACTTCACTATTTTCTCCATAATCATTTGATCCCTCCCATCTCCATCGTAATCCGCTTCGTCATCTTGGAGATGGACATCATCATTGTATTTTTCTTTGTGAGGGATTCTTTGTTTTTCATTGGCTTGATGAACAAGTTCCAACGCTTTTTTTATCTCCTTTAGTCCAATGTATTTTCCATCGATTATACATCCTATATTGGATTCAAAATTTGAGTTAGAAAATTTATCTTCAGCTTAGATATCTTCATTTTCAGCGGGATAGCAATTATTTTGGTTTTTTCCTCAATTCCCTCAAGATTATATTTTTTTCCTTTTGTTTTGACGTTATCCTTTATTATTATGTCGAAATTCCTTTCTAATTGTTTAGATATTTTTGGGAAGAGGGGGCATCCCATGAGGTTTTCTTTAGAAATTGTTGAGGTCCTGTTGGCCAGATTTTCTGTTCTGAGGTCAACAAGAAGAGATCGTCCACACAAGGAGTTTAATGCATGCCTCAATATGTTTGGAGTAGCTATCTCTCGCAAGGTTATGGTCTTGCTACCTTTTGTTTTCTGCTCTCTAAAAGAAAGTCTTTCTATTTAAATTTAAAAAGTTGTTTCTAACAACTGTACCTATTAAATAACAAATTATCTAACTTAATATAACTAACTAAAAGAAACTAACTAATTAACAACTATTAAATAAAACTAATACTAATTATCTATTGTATAAACTACACTAACTTATCTTGGCCAAGAGCACTTTTAATTAAAATAAACTAATACTTATTTTTCCAAATAAATACTATTAAGACATGATAGAATTTCAAGAGAAATCTCTAATTGTTCACCATAATCTCAAAAAATACAGCCATATATTCTAAGAAAGAACGATCAATCAAAACTAGTTTAAAATACATTAATTGTTCACAAAAATAAACAAGATATTAGATGCTCAATATCCAAGGTTTAAAGAAAATGGTCTTCTTAGAAAGCATTTATGCAAACATATGTTTAGAGAACCCCATTTTTTGGGGAGTTATACTTAATTTCCATAAATAATATTTATTTATTGCGGAAGGTAATGCAATTATCTTCGTTCAAAAAGTTGGGTAGGTAGCTCTAATATTGATTTTTGACGTTCAGATTTTTGTTTTTCCAGAAGTCCATTGCTACTAAGGCATGATGAATAACCAGCATTAACTTACACCAACCCATTCGTTATATAAGCAGAGAGGTGCCGGCTAATAGTTCTAAAATTAATTTGGTGAAACGCCCTCCATCTTTTGTATTGCAAATTTGTTACCCCTCCAGCTCCTCCGTAAAGAATATCTCTGCGATCTGAAGCATGACTGGTACTAGTAGCAACAGCATCCGAATTTTCTTCGAGCATTGCAAGTATGATATCCTCATGTGTTCTTAATTTCAATACGTCATTATCTACAAATCAATCCCAATCCTGGTCGTATGGTGGACAACCTTCTCCGAAATAGTTACAGCAAACCTTGCGCAACATTATACCTGCATATAAAAGTTAAACCAATTAACACTCTGTGAAAACTTATTCATCACCAGAAGATAAAGTCAAATTAACAAATATAGAAAACGAGTAGAAGATTTATCTAAATAGGAAAAAAATCTTCCCTTTCACTTCATGAATTGACCATATATATTCTATCTCGGAGTAATCGTTGTCGTATCGCTGTAATGAACTGGTGGTAATAAACCTTCTTGCCATAGTTTTACTGTGCAATTGCAAGGTTTGTTTTGATGACTTCACAACTCCAGTAGTAACATGCTGATTTGAAAGTATGTATGTGATGCCTGAGCTTAAAAAGCATGTACGTTCAAGTTATTAACGGATAAGCAACGAAGTTAATGGTTGATTTAGCTTAAAAAGCATGTACATTTAAATTATCAACAGATACGCAGCGAAGTCAACGATTGACTTAGCTGTTGATCAGTTAGATAATCAACATTGTTGGTATGTTAGATAATCAACATTGTTGGTCTGTTGAATGGCTTGAACGTACATATTTTTTTAAGGATAGCCATATGCGATCATGGTGTAACTTCTACGATCAAATAGTGATCCATTGTAACTACATCCTCCTTTATTCCTTTATTGAGATCTTCTACATCGCTGTGATAGCACAATAGAATTGTAGCAAATCTGGAGTTATAACCCTGCGAGCTTAGACATTTTGGAGTAACTTTATTTCCTCTTATGGTCTGGGCATTCCAATGACGAGATAAACAACAACTTAACCTCTCCGGACTGACAGAACAATATACTTAAAATCTGCTCATGGTGGCGTGATCTCAGGCCGACTGATAGAGCTTTGCATAGTAATTACGTTGAAAGCAATATGCTGAACTCGTAATATTCCTTTCTGACATAGTTTTGCAAAAACCTTTAATATGAAGATCTCTCTATTATAAAGTCTAAAACGCCTTTCAATTAGGCATGAAAAACCTGCCATAATAAAAGGATTGGAGTTAAGTAAAACAAGTATTTAATAATTCATTTCAAACCTTTAAGATAGATCCAAAATTAGATATATAGAAAGGCGTGTAAACCATAGGCAATTTTATATAAAAGGTATCCACCATAGGATCAACACAACGCAAGAAAAAATATTTCTTTTAAATAATAATAAAAACGTGTAAGTATGGCATATAAATACCTTCCAAATAAGAGTAAAAATAGAATAAAATAATCTTAAATTTGGAGAATAGTAAGATGTGCCTATTTTCACAACTTGAAATTAATTTTTTCCATTTTAATTTTGCAACCTAGAATTCATAAGAACACTTTTACTAAATAATATATGAGCTAATAAATAATTAGGTGAAGTATAAAATAAAATTGATACTGTATAGAAAAATATATATATAAGTATCAATTTCATTAAATTTCAAAAATCAGCATCAATAAAATGATTTTGTTTTTACAAAGTGTATATCTACTAAAAAGGTTTTCATCAAAATACTATTAATGGAGAAAAACATTGTAATCCAAGAAGAAGAAAATGAAGTTAGAGATGTATGTTTAATCATTTAAGCATTAAAGACCAAAATAAAGGCAAGACTTGTTGAAATATCACATCAATCTAATCAAGGCAAACCGAAGGATGTAGTTAACTCAAATAAGTTCTAATAAAGTCATACAAACATGATTGGAGCTTGGAAACCAAGAAAATCAAGCAACAAAAGTCATCTAAATCTCAAAATCTCATGAAGTGAAAACCAAGCCAAAGAAATAGAAGTGCAAAAGGTAAAAGATCTAGTGAAGAAAGTCATGAAACTGCACTCTCGCGCTAAGCAAGATAAGATGAAAGAAAGCCCTAAAGTTAAGTACTTACAAAATTTACATGGGGGCCCTTTGATTTTTTCAAAATTAAGGGGAAGTTGTTGGGGACCAACAGGCCCTTAACAAACGCCTAGCCCTAAGGTGGGGTGAGCCTCTAAAATTTTAAGCCTAAACAATCACTTCTTATTATTCTTTGTAACTTAAGATTTTGATGCATTTGGTGCTACAAGATGATTTCAAGTTCTTTTTTTTCAAATTTTCCCAATGGACTCTATTACGTGAAGTCGACATGAAATCTAGTGGTGCCTTATTGCTTGATTAACTAATGGTATTTACTATGGTTTTAATATGTTCTCATGAATGACCATCACTTTCCATCTGCTTGTGTGTTTTTGTTTTTGTACGTAAGGAAATTTTGTATTATATAAAAGGAACAATTTACATCTGAGCAAAACAGGCCAAATCTCTCTTGTTCTCCTTCATTTGTTGGCTCTCTAACTTTAAAACATGAGAGCTATCATAATACTGTCTAACCCATAACATTAAACCAAAATTACATATACTGCAAAGTCCATACCAATATTCCTTACAAGCCATCATATAATCTAAACTACAGGACATGACCCAAACACTAATACTTCTGATCTTTCCAGCCATAAAAAATTTAACAGACCAAAATAACAAAGACCTCAAAACCATGACCAACCCTATAACAAAGAACCCAAGCCCAAAGAACCTTTAAAGCAAAATATATGGCAGGTCCGGAAAGCGCCCTTGCTGACTACCACCCACATAAGAAGTCTGAGCATTTGGGTAGCGGATTCCCAAGGACTGCAGAATGGTGTCCATCTTCAGGTGCATTTCTTTCGTTTCAGCTTGCAGCGCTTTCCTCCATTGGTCCGGAGGTTTCTCTCCACCAGTCTTCTCCAGCTGCTCCCAAATCACATGCCCAATCAGATTCTTCATCACCCAGTAGAGTGCAACTATCCATTCGTAAAGACTGAGATGGGAAGCGTTGTTACCCGAATCCATTACCCATTCCTCCACTTTCTAAGATTCCTCCCGCAGGGTGTCCTTGTCCAACTCCTACCATAGCTGCTATTCCACATCCTTGATTTCCTACTGAACAACTGTTGGTAAGCCCAATTCGAACATGCGAGCCTCCCACATTGATTTCTTTTGTGCCCAGGTGACCCTTTGGCCCTCATCCACAGGTGCCTCTTCCCTCTTCCGCCTCATTCGTCTCCCATACATATTACTCTCTCCTTCCTCTCTACGATGCTCCTCCATTCAACTTATCACCTGAAGTCCCTCTCTCCTTGTTAGCAGAACGATAATGGCAGAGTGCATGCATATTAGAGCTTTGCGCGCACATCTGATGCTGCCACCTTTCCATTCTCTATATAGGAAATTGCCATTCTGGGCCATAATTAACTTTGTACCGGCCATTAAAATTAGCTCGTGCTCCGTAGTCCTTTGGAGATATATCCCAAGCTGTTGGTTGGATCCTCCACCCACCTTGCTCATAACTGCAATCGTTATATTATGATTTGAAAAGACTGTAGAAATGCCTGATTAAATGGTATTTAAGGCCATTCTTCCTGCTCCAAAAAACTTCGGCTATCTGGCGTGTGAAACCAATCGTCATGTGGGTGGGCGAGGGCCCGCATGTTGTCCTAACTCCTCTACTTCATGATATCGCGTCATGTCCTGAATCATAATTTCTATGCACCTATCTCGGACTATCGCATCATTCAAATCCGCCCAAATGCTAGCATTAATATATCGATGGGTCTTAGTCCCGAGGTTTTCCAGCAAGGAAACCAGTTTGTTTCCATTCCTCTTGACATGGTTGAAAGTGAGTTCCAACCTGGGATGCATGGTCTCCGCTAGCTTTTCCAGCCTCCCTTCTAATCTTCAGGACGATGCCACCTTGGTGCTAGAATTTCCATGGTGGATCTTGTTTCCATGTGTAAGACTACCTGAGAATCCCCTTCAATGATTAACAGGGTCCAGTTGTGTTGATTGGCCATCTGTATTCCATGTAGTAAACCCTCCACTTCTGTAGCATTGTTGGAATCTATGCCAATGAAGCCTGTTCTGAAAAGCTTGCAGTTCTCCTTGGTGATTTCTGATAATACATCCAAACCTCGTTGGTCCAGTATTCCCCTTAGAAACCTTGTTGAAATTGAGTTTGGAGAAACCTGTAGGAGGAGGGGACTAGAATTCTGGGCTAGTTTTCACCATGGACATTCTCAACGGTTTACCAAAACATTGCAGTGGTCCTTTTATCCCCCATGCCTTCAGGATGAGGGACTCAGAAGCATTTGCTTCCCAATCCGAATTTTCCCATGTTTTCATTTTCACCGTTTCGATCATCTTATTCCTTATGATGGTCCAGACCTTGTCTTCAGTTCCTAGTTTCCCTTGGAATGTTCTGGAGTTTCATTCCCTCCATATTTCCCAGACCATAAAGAATGGAAAATTTTTCCAGAGGCGATTGACAATTGGATTCTGGAAAGGGTCGTTCGTCCAAGAGGAAAGGCTCTAGTTTGGGTGGTGTCTAAGTTTGTCTGATCCCCTGAATGTTGTGGCACCACGGTCCCATAATTTCGTAGCAAAAGGGCATGAATCCAAGAGGTGATCCATCATTTCTTCCTCAGTAGTGCACATACAACATCGGTAAGGGCCTTGCATACCTCTTTTCTTGATATTTTATCCCGTAAGGATACGTCTTCTGATAACTAACCAAATGAAGATAGAAATTTTGGGCCAAATTTTTTCCTCCCACAGGTTCTTCCATTTCTTATCAGGTGGTTAGTTATTATAACCTGTCCATATGTTGTAAGCTTCTATGATGGTGAAAGACCCTTTTGGTTTGAATCCCCAACAAAGTCTATCCTCCCCTGTATGCACCTTAATTTTTTTTGTTTCTCAGGGCTTCTTCAGTTCTGTTGACTTCCTCCTCAAGTCCTAGTTATTCCCACTACTCCTGAGGTGCCCAAACTCTGTACTCTTTCTCTAGATCCGAATTCACCCATAAGTTCTTTACCTTTGTTTTTCCTTGATTAATACATTCATGTATGAGCTGGGGAGCTTCTAAGAACTGGTCCAGAGGTGGTAATTGTTGTCATGAGTCCTCCCAGGAAAGAGCTCTTTGCCCGTTTCTAATTTCCCAAAAACTGTTAGCTTGGACTGGTCTTCTCCCTTGGGTGGAAATTTTCCATATATGTGACCCTAGAATTTTCTCAGATAAGCAAATGAGATTACCCTTCTCCCACCCCCCATCATATTTCTTATGCCACAATTTTTCCCATGGTTCCTGGTTGTGAGTGACCCATCTCCACCAAATCTTTTCCCCACTAACATAGTTGACCTTTTCAGGATCGCGGAGGTTGAGGCCTCCTTGTTCCTTAGGAGGGCATATAGTTTCCCAATTTACTAGGGCCCATTTCCAATGATCACTAGATCTGTTCCAAAGGAAGTTTCGTTGTATGTTCCTAATTTATTTCAAAATCGCTTTCGGGGTTGCCAGGGAAGAAAACAAATAAATTGGCATGGCTTGCAAAATGACTTTTACCAGGACCAATCTGCTTGCAAAATTTAGTGGGCTTAGTATCCAATTTGAAATGATTTTCCTCATTTTGTCCAATAATTCTAACCATGAGCCTTTCCGAACCATAGAATCAGCTAAAGGGGATCCAATGTATTTGGATGGAAGGGAGATCTCTTGGAATCCTAGGATTCGACATATGTTGCTTTTAGTAACCCTTGGGGTATTAAAGAAGAAGACCTGGGATTTTTGTTCATTAAATTCCAGACCCGAAGCTTTGCCAAAGTTGGCCAGAGAAAGTTTGATCTTCCTGGCCTCTTGTACTGAAGGATGACCCATCATCATTGTATCATCTACAAATTACTAGTGCATTTGTCTATTCGCTCTCGGGTGGATAAGAAGCCCCTGCATTTCATGATTACCCTAGATATCCTTTATTGTTCTTCCCAATCCTTCTGCCATTATTATGAATAGAAAGGGAGTTAACGGATCTCCCTGTCTAATACCCCTTGTGGGTTTTAGTAGACTAGACGGAACCCAATTAATAAGAATGGATTTCTTTTTGTAGAAATAAGACTCATAATCCACTTGATCCAGTCTTCCACAAAGCCAAAATATCTTAGCATAGATCGTATTAATTTCAAGTTGAGTTTGTCGTAGGATTTAGCAATGTCAAGTTTCAGCATCATCCCAGGGATCTTCTCTGTTTTGAGCGAATGGAGAACTTCATTAACAAGGATAATGCCATCCATAATTTGACGACCTTCAACAAATCCAGATTGCTCGAGGGAGATCAATGAAGGAATTATGGGTTTGAGACGGTTATCAATTACCATGGTAATAATTTTGTAGATGACATTGCAGAGGGCTATTGGTCGAAATTTACTCGACGAGTCCGTCCCATCACTCTTAGGGAGAAGAGTAATAAAGGTGGCATTGAAAGCAGGGAGAATTTTCTTGGATAGTATAGAGTTTTCCACAATCTGGCAAACTTCATTCTTGATGAGATCCCAAAAGTGATGAAAGAAGTTGACTGTAAATTCATTCGGACTTGGTGATTTTCCATCAGCCATTTGGTTCACCACTTCTTCAACTTCAAGAAGAGTCACTGGATTCATTAAAAGGTCGTTTTGATCTTGCGAAACCAGAGCGGGGATAATATGATGTGTTATTTGTTCAATGTCCCTACTTTTTTCCAGGATTGGTTCAATCATAATATCCTGAAAGTGATGGCCTAATTCCTCCGCAATCTCTTCCCTAGTTTCCAATCTTTCTCCATTGGAATCCCTAATCATAAGAATTACATTTTGCGAACGGTTTTGGATAGCCGTTCTGTGGAATAATTTAGTGTTTCTTTCCCCGTCTTTTAGCCAACTGACTCTAGCTTTCTAACGCCACAAAATATCCTCCTGTCGGTCCCTCTCCTGTAGCCTATTACACATGCATGCTTCTTCTTCCTGAAGCTCGATCGTGTATCCTTCATTCATGCCCTATTTCTGTATCTCTTCCAGCCCGGATTCTAGAATTTTTTATCATCGAAGATATTCCCAAGCTCCTCCTTGTTCCATATCTTAATATTTTATTTTAGTCCTTTCATTTTTTGTTGAAACTTATACATGCTTTGGCTTTCCCCCTTGCTTAGATCAACCCACCAATGCCCCACTTTTTCTTTGAAATCAGGGTGGCCTAACCAGAACTATTCAAATCAGAAGGGATTTTTGAACTGAGAACCCATCCCACTCCACCACAATTCCATAGGTCAGTGGTTCGATCAAGTGGTTGGAAGAACTGGTGCTGATATTTCGCTTCCCAACTCCATAACTGATTCAGAGACTAGGAAACAATCCATGAGAGAGGCAATGTGATGCTCTCCCCTTCGTTTGTTGTTCCAAGTGAAATTACCTTGCCTAGGAACCATATCCACCAGCCTTAGGTCATTAATAGTATCGCTGAAACACCCACAAAGCATGGAAAGTTTTTCCAGAGGCGATTGACAATTGGATTCTGGAAAGGGTCGGTCGTCCAAGAGGAAAGGGTATGGTCTGGGCGATGTCTAAGTCTGTCTGATCTCCTGAATGTTGTGGTACCACGATCCCATAAGTTCGCAGTGAAAGGGAACGAATCCATGAGGTGATCCATCGTTTCCTCCTCACTAGTGCACATACAACATCGATAAGGGCCTTGCATACCACTTTTCTTGAGATTTTCTCCCGTAAGGATACGTCTTCTAATAACTAACCAAATGAAGATAGAAATTTTGGGCCAAATTTTGTCCTTCCACAGGTTCTTCCATTTCTTATCAGGTGGTTGGTTATTATAACCCGTCCATATGTTGTAAGCTTCTTTGATGGTGAAAGAGCCTTTTGATTTGAATCCCCAGCGAAGTATGTCCTCCCCCGTATGAACCCTAATTTTTCTGTTTCTTAGGGCTTCTTCAGTTCCGTCGACATCCTCCCCAGGTCCTAGTTGTTCCCACCACTCCCGAGGTGCCGAAATTATGTACTCTTTCTATGTATCTGAATTCACCCATAAGTCCAAGTCACCTTTTTTTTCCTTGATTAATACATTCCTGTATTAGCTGGAGAGCTTCTAAGCTTCAATCCAGAGGTGGTAATTGCTTCCATGAGTCCTCCCAGGCAAGAGCTCTTTTCCCGTTTCTAATTTCCCAGAAAATGTTAGCCCAGACTAGTCTTCTCCCTTGGGAGGCATTTTTCCATATATGTGACCCTGGAATTTCCCCGGAGAAGCAAATGAGATTACCCTTCTCCCACCCCCCAACATATTTATTATGCCACAGTTTTGTCCCTAGTTCCTGGTTGTGAGTGACCCATCTCCACCAAATATTTGCCCCACTGACATAATTGACTTTTTTGGGATTACGGAGGTTGAGGCCTCCTTCTTCCTTAGGAGAGAATATAGTTTCCCAATTCACTAGGGCCCATTTCCGATGATCACTGGATCCATTCCAAAGGAAGTTTCGTTGTATGTTCCTAATTTATTTCAAAATCGTTTTCGGGGCCTCCAAGGCAGAAAACAAATAAACTGGCATGGCTTGCAAAACGACTTTTACCAAGATCAGTCTGCTTGCAAAATTTAGTGGCCTTAGTGTCCAATTTGAAAGTATTTTCCTCATTTTGTCCAGCAATTCTAACAATGAGCCTTTCTGAACCATAGAATCAGCTAAAGGGGCTCCAAGGTATTTGGATGGAAGGGAGCTCTCTTGGAATCCCAGTATTTGACATATGTTGCGTCTAGTAACCCTTGTGGTATTAAATAAGAAAACCTGGGATTTTTGTTCGTTAACTTCCAGACCCGAAGCTTTGCCAAAGTTGGTAAGACAAAGTTTGATCTTCCTGGCCTCTTGGACTGAAGGATGACCCATCAGCATTGTATCATCTACAAACTGCTGGTGCATTTGTCTATTCCCTCTCAGGTGGATAAGAATCCCCTGCATTTCATGATTACCTTACATAGCCTTTATTGTTCTTCCCAATACTTCTGCCATTCTTATGAATAGAAAGGGAGATAACATATTTCCCTGGCTAATACCCCTTGTGGGTTTCAGTAGACCAGATGGAAGCCCATTAATAAGAATGGAAAAAAAGCTGTAGAAACAAGACTCATAATCCACTTGATCTAGTTTTCCACAAAGCCAAAAGATCTTAGCATAGCTCGTATGAATTGTCAGTTGAGTTTGTCGTAGGATTTAGCGATGTCAAGTTTCAGCATCATCCCAAGGATCTTCTATGTTTTGAGCGAATGGAGAACTTCATGAACAAGGATAATGCCATCCATAATTTGACGACCTTCAACAAATCCAGATTGCTCGGGGGAGATCAATGAAGGAAGGATGGGTTTGAGACGGTTAGCAATTACCTTGGTAATAATTTTTTAGATGACATTGTAGAGGGATATTGGTCAAAATGTACTCGTCGAGTCCACCCCATCACTCTTAGGGAGAAGAGTAATAAAGGTGGCATTGAAAGCAAGGAGAATTTTCTTGGATAGTCTAGAGTTTTCCACAATGTTCCAAACTTCATTCTTGATGAGATCCCAAAAGTGATGAAATAAGTTGACTGTGAAGCCATCCAGACCTAGTGCTTTTCCATCGGCCATTTGGTTCACCGCTTCTTCAACTTCAAGAAGAGTCACTGGATTCATTAAAAGGTCGTTTTGATCTTGTGAAACTAGAACGGGGATATGCTGTGTTATTTGTTCAATGTCCCTACTTCTATCCAGGATTGGTTCAGTCATAATATCCTGAAAGTGATGGCCTAATTCCTCCATCGTATCTCTTCCCTAGTTTCCAATCTTTCTCCATTTGCATCCTTAATAATAAGAATTCTATTTTGCAATCGGTTATGGATAGCCGATCTGTGGAAGAATTTAGTGTTTCTTTCCCCATCTTCTAGCCAGCTGACTCTATCTTTCTAATGCCACAAAATTTCCTCCTGTCGCTCCCTCTCCTGTAGCCTATTACACATGCATGCTTCTTCTTCCTAAAGCTCAATCGTGTATCCTTCATTCATGCCCTGTTTTTGTATCTCTTCCAGCCTCGATTATAGGAATTTTTTATCAGTGAAGATATTCCCAAAATCCTCCTTGTTCCATTTCTTAATCTTTTATTTTAGTCCTTTCAGTTTTTGTTGAAAATTATACATGCTTTGGCTTTCCCCATTGCTTAGATCAACCCATCAATACCCCACTTTTTCTTTGAAATATGTGTGGCCTAACCAAAACTGTTCAAATCAGAAGGAATTTTTAAACTGAGAACCCAACCTGATCCACCATAATTCCACAGGCCAGTGGTTCGATCGAGCGGAGGGAAGAACTGATGTTGAGATTTCACTTCCCAACTCCATAACTGATTCGGAGACTAGGAAATGGTCAAGGCGAGAGGCAATGTTATGCTCTCCCCTTCATTTGTTGTTCCAAGTGACCCGACCTTGCCCAAGAACCACATCCACCAACCTTAGGTCATCAATAGTATCTCTGAAACACCCACATTCTTCCTCCAACCTACGTCTTCCATCTTTCTTTTCCTCTGATGATGTAATAAGATTGAAGTCTCCTCCTAAAATCCAGTGCTTCCCCTCTGTCCATTCATGAATACTCCTTTGGGAATCAATGAAAGACAGTTTTTCTCGGGGGATATGAGGACCATAAACATTGGTTAATATTCCAATAACCGAGAAACCGATTACTCCAAATTTTGTTGAGATGAACCTATGATTTCCACTGAAGCCAAATAGACTTTGTTAGGATCCCACAAAATTCCCAAGCCGCTTGCCAACCCTTTAGTATCAATACCCATTCCTTCACTTCCTTTCCAAGTCTTCTTACCTGTTTCATGTACCTGATCCGCCGAGCATTTTGTTTCTTGAAGGAAAACAATAGCTAGATTTGTCTTCTGAATCTTTTTTCTTAAAATCTTCGCTTTCTGAGGGATATTAAGACCTCTTATATTTCAGGATACAATCTTCATTAAGTAATAAGAGAAAAGAGATTTATAATCCTAGAGAAACCCTTATGGTAGGGTACTGACCTGATTCAATCAACTTTAGACATGCTTCTGCTATACCCTTCCTATTTGATTTCCTACCCAGCTTCCTTACTATCTCTTCATGCTTTCTCTTGTAGTCCTTGTGGGAACCTGGATTGATTCACAGATGGTTGGTTTCCCTATATTTGATGATTGCCTCCTTTAGTAAAACTACTTGTTCTTGGGGTACATATCCTTTCTCAGCATCTTCGCAGGTTTGTTCAATGCCATCTAGATCTAAATCCCCAATATCCATATCTTCGAATTCTTCCCATGTATCCTTTTCTAGGTCTTCTTTGGAATTTTCCGCCACTGCATTATTTGTTTCCTTCGTGCTTCCATCCTTCTCTTCCTGTCAATTCTGGTTCTGTTGATTCTTATTAGGTGATAATTTGGTGATTTCCTCCGATTGATCTCCTAAAGCCTCAAATTGATTGGATATTGAGATCCTTTTGGGGGTTTCTAAGTTTTCATGTTTTGTCCCTCCTCTTTTACACGTTGGAACCCTAGTAAACCCTTGATCCATTTTGTCCTCATATTTCTTGGGAGGAGATTTCGGAGATTTCATGGGGCATTCTCTAAACAGATGTCCATACTCGTGACATCTACGACATCTGAACGAATTTGTTCCTAGTCTAGGGTTTGCACCCAGTCTTCGTCTTCCCATGACATTTTGATGGCTTCTAGTAGTTCTTTGGGTAGATCCATATACACACATATTCTCGTATAGGCCGTGTATCTTTGTGCCTTGGTTTTCTCAGATATTTTAATGAAGGAACCCATATTGTTTTCGATATCTTCCAGAATTTCTAAGTCCCAGTACTCGCTTGGGAGAGAGTAGAGACAGATCCATACCAGCGCAACTCTCATATCCTCTTTATCCAGAAAAAAATTCTCCTTCCAAGGTCTTAAGAAAAGGCCTGATGAGTAGAAGAAATATAGTCCTCCATTAGGCACTCTATTTCTATCTTCCAAGCTTAGAAAGGAAATGGTGAAAAATCCTTTGGAACCCAATTGAAGATCATAGTGACCTCATGGTTTCCAGGTGGAATTTATCCACCAAACTAGGGCTTTTTCTGAAGGTAACATTCCCACAAATTTTCCTATGAGCACATGATCTTGCATGTATTGGATCCGATTCCTAAGTTTGCTCGATTTGATCTTCATTGAGGGTATTAGGGGAAATTCAGGAATGCACTGACCATGCCTCCTTTCGATTGAAGGGCCAACCAGTTTTGGAGCTTGATTACCCGTTCTCTCTCCTCCCATTACCTCCAGAGGGATCGAGATGCCCTTGATTTGGAATCCCCCTGATGGTTCAGCCGGGGAGGCCTGAGAACCCCCCCCCACTCTTGCAACCATGGTCATCGTCAGCCCTTCCACCTCCAAAAATCATTGAGATCCATAGAGAACCCTAACACGTAGTCGACTGTCTATATGAGTTATTTGATTTAGATCTGATATTTGCATTTGATGTGTTTGACTAAAATTTCCATCTGCTCATGTTGATGATGAATGAACTCTCTAATTATCTTGATTTGATAGTTCATTGTAGGTATTGCCTACTATTTGGGTTGTACTACTTAATCAATCTATTTTCACTAGTGATTGTGATGATTCTTTCTTGCTACATCATACCATCCTTCTTTTGTTTAGGCGAGGTTGGCTGAGTAGTTAGATAATGTTTTTCCTCTAGGAATGTAATGGCTCTCTTGATTGGATAAGAATGGCTTTGGGTTCTTGCATTGTTCCTTGTTGATTGAAAATTCTCCTTGTTGAACTTGCTTTGTTTATGAGCAAGTCATGTGATATTTTAATTGCATTGATCTTCTTTAGCCAATCCTTAATTGTGTGCATGTTTTTTGAAGTGGTTAGTTTTCACTAAAAGATTAGATAGTCTAGCACTTGTTCACTTATTCAATCTTATTTCTTTAATGAAAATTGCATATGTTGGTTGAATGATCAATGAATCCTTTGTTCCTTGCCTTCGATCATTTATTATTCATGATTAAATGATTATGAGCTGTAGAAGAGTGTTGCAAGAGGTCAAATGTCTCTACATATAGGAATCCTTTAAATTATATGTGTATTGATAGATGCAATGTTTTCAAAGACCCTCTTGCTCACAAATACCCTACCAAAATTCCCTTTTTTATATTATGATAACTTGATTTTGGTATTTTCTTTGCTTGTATGTGGAGAATCCATAAATCATGTATATCAATGACTTGGTGATTGTGTGCATTAATTAGCAAGATTGCCAGAGGCAAACTTCATGGAAAAATACATTGTAGCAACACTCAAATGAGTAAGTGCATTGTTAGATGAATGAAGAATGCTTCCCAGAGAAGCCTGTGTTGCGTTTTGAGCTAAGAGCATCTATTGGACTTTGCTCAAAGAAGGAAAATGAATGGGAGAGGGAATAGATCATTCAGATAAATGCAACATTGATTTAGAGAGAGACAATGCAATTTTCTTGTCACAAGAAGTTGAAAAACATAGGAACTAATGCACACCACCAAGTGAGTTGTGCTTGTTTCCTAGCCAAAGAAGCACTGTGTTTTACCATCTACGCCATTGTTGGATCCTAACAGATGAAGAAAAAAGCATAGGAAGCCAATGTGCAATATGGGAGGATGAATGAATGTTACTTGAAGAAAACAACAATTCATTTTACTCATTGAGATCCCACTAGAGCTCGTTGGAGACCAAAAAAACGTCAATGAGGAATGCACACTAGCAGAAAGGTTGCAATTGTTTCTTGGAAATGGTACTAATGAATTTTATTCTTCGAGTCGTCGTCAAACCCCGCCAAAGCACAAAAAATACATAAGAAACTAAAACACGGAAGTGGGAAAGCTGAGGAAGAAAAAAGGTGATGGAAGTGATGCATTTTCCCCTTTTGGCCTTTGTTGGGTTGCACAACAAGTAAATAACACACAAAGAGACTCAACGTACGTTGTGTGAAGCTACAATATCTAAACAAGGAAAGGTTTGGTGCATTTTTCTACTTTGGGCCTTGGCGAACCTCACTACCATTTGAAAAACCCACCAAAGAGGAAAACATACTACCAACAAAACTTGGCAAGCTACATGTGCAAAGGGATGATGTGTTTTGTCTCTTGCAACAATGTTAGAGCCTACCAAAGTCATAAAAACACAACAAGAGTGAAAATACATCATTATAGGGGCTCGAAGGTTTCCTGACTTAGAACCAATGCATTTTCCCCTTAAACCTCCACTCTTAAGTCAAGGATTTGGGGGCCTATTGGTGGGCTAAAGTGGTTTTTAATCTCTTCCCCAAAGTTCAAATTCCCTAATGACATATTGGCTTGTTGTGATAAGGGTAGAGGGGTAGGCGTCTCGTTGGATTTTGGTATTCGTACTATGCCCATGGTCGCTAGACATCTCGACCCTTGCTAAGTCATAAGGTATTGGTATATTTGGTAAAAATAAGTTAGAAATACCCAAGTACCCTTGTAGGTGGAAGGACTTGGAACCGTCATTCCTTTCCTGAATGTCAATCTTGAGTTCCAAATCACACTCTTCATTGAGTTAGTTCCCCCAATTAACTGGTTACAAGCCCCATATTCCATAGCAATGTTTGATTCTATGTCATGGATGACATTAAAAAAAACAATGTTAATTAATGATATATTTTAAATGATTGATTGAATGTGTTTTCTCCCATTGCAAGCACTTGAAGAAGAAATTGTGATTCAGTAGAAGGGAAATCAACCTCACCTCACTCCCATTCATCCATCATTTTTTAATTAGGTTCATTCTTTCTCATTAATTCAACATGCATTTCTTATTTAAACTCGTATGACAGTCTTGTCATCATGAATTGGTTAACAATTAATAATAATAATAATAATAATTTATTTTTAAGGTCACAACCAAGCCAGACACCAATTTGGTGTATGAGACCTCCTTGGTTATGGGACAAGGACCCCCCCCTCCACGCTCCCTTGTGCAATGATGTAAGTGCTAAAGTCTACAGAGGTATACATACCCTACCCCCCTTGATTTGAACTTATGACCTCCTAGGAGGAAACACATGTTCTTATTGGGCAATTGAGATAATAGGTTATTCTATATCTCATAAATATATTGTTAATTTGAGCATGATCTTATGTCGTGGGAGAACCAAAAAATTTAATGTTCAATTGATGATGATCTAGTTAATAATTCTCTAATAGGAGCATGAAGTAAATCAATTGATGTCCTTTGTATCATAATCCTTCACAAAATTCTTGTCAGCCATTGCGTTGAAACCCCATGATCACTGATGAGTCGAAATGAACAAAGTTAACTTTAAAGCAATTGGCATTGGAAAGAGATTAATGGGTGGGGGTGCTCCCCACCTCCCAAGTTGGAAATATAATTTTCCACCAAGTTCATTATCCCTTTCAATTGTTACAATAACTATGTGTCTTAGTGAAAGACAACATAGTTTGATTGCGATCCCAAATCTAGCCTCAAAATGTTTTAACTTGTTGTTTGATTTCTTTAATCGATCGAGAAAGAGATAATTGGTGCTACATGATAACACTAAGAATGATGGTATCTTTAGGTAGGTTTCCCATAGCCTAGGGGATGAGCGATCCCAAACTAGAACTTGTAGATGCATGTGGCTTAATTTAGAAGGGTAGGATTGGGTGACTAAGAAGACATGAAACATACACACTATTTATAGAGCACCATATGAACTATTGTTAAGTTTATATGCTGCAATAACTTAGATTCCTACTTCATTAGCATTTAATACATTTTCACAATAGAAGCATAAAGAGGATCTCTAAAAGACACGCAATCACAAGGTACACAACAATTTATCCTAGGAAAGCCTCAAGGGGAAGAAAACCTAGGCAAAAATTCCTCAATATAGAATTCACCAATACAAGATAAAATCCCCAAGAAAAAACAACTTCTCTCCTTCACCAACGAACTTCTCTCTCTCATATGTGAGCTTGAGTGAGTGAGATGAGTGATGCAAATGAGGAGGTTGAATTCCTCATTTACACTAATCAAATGACTTCACCTTTTTACTAATTAGGTAGGCTTGACTCACCTAACTGGGCCGACCTGTACACTTTACAATAAAATATTCTTTTTCTAGATCTTTCCAGTACGACCTAACAGTTAGGGTTTACATTGACTCTTTTAATGACTTTTACATGATCAATTACATCAATAACATCTCCCGAAGGAGGAATAACAATAATACAATAGAAAATTAGATTTAGAATATCTTCTGTAGTTACATTTCTTTAACACTCCCTCTTAACTAGGAAGGTATTCTACGGACATTGTCATCATCATCAACAACTATACAGCTAACTGGTGAAACTCTATATGTTGTAGGAATTGTTTGGAACATCATCATATGTCTGGGGAATCATCGACATCATCTGCTGGAACATCATCATCATCGTCAGCAAGAATTTGTTGGAACATCAACATCATCTACTGGAATATCAACATCAACATCATCATCATCATCTGTTGGAATATCACCATCATCATCATCATCATCATCATCTGCTGGAATATCACCATCATCATCATAATCATCATTTGTTGGAATATCATCATCAACATCATCATCATCATCATCACATCACTATAAAAACTGATACATCAACAACAATGAAAGCACAAGGCTGGCTCATCAGCATAAAGCTGGAATATTATCATCTATAGCACGAGGCTAGAACATCATCATCTGCAGCATGAAGCTAGAACATCATCATCTGCAACAAAAAGTTGGAACATCATCATCTACAGCACAAGGCTGAAACATCATCATCTATAGCACGAGGCTGGCTAAAATATCATCATCTACAGCACGAGGCTGAAACGTCATCTACAACACATCAGTATAAGACCTAATACAACAACAACACTGGTGATCCTTCCTTTTGGAATTACAGGATCATGGACAATCCTTCCTTTCGGAACTAGGGATTCATTCCAGCAACACCAGTGATCCTTCCTTTCAGAACTATGGGATCATGGACAATCCTTCCTTTTGGAACAAGGGATTCAGTTCAACAACACTGGTGATCCTTCCTTTCGAAACTAGGGATCATGGAAAATCCTTCCTTTCGGAAATAGGGATTCAGTCCAACAACACTGGTGATCCTTCCTTTCGGAACCAGGGATTCAGTCAACAACACTGGTGATCCTTCCTTTCGGAACCAGGGATTCAGTCAACAACACTGGTGATCCTTCCTTTCAGAACTAGGGATTCAGTTCAACAACATTGGTGATCCTTCCTTTCAGAACTAGGGATCATGGACAATCCTTCCTTTCCGAACTAGGGATTCAGTCCAACAACACTAGTGATCCTTCCTTTCAGAACTAGGGATCATGGACAATCCTTCCTTTCAGAACTAGGGATCATGGACAATCCTTCCTTTCCAAACTAGGGATTCAGTCCAACAACACTGGTGATCCTTCCTTTCAGAATTATGGGATCATGGAAAATCCTTCCTTTCGGAATTATGGAAGTCTAGTCCAACAACATTGGTGATCTTTCCTTTCGGAATTATGGGATCATTCACAATCCTTCCTTTCGGAATTACGAGATTCTATTCCAACAACACTGGTGATCCTTCCTTTCGAAATTATGGGATCATGGACAATCCTTCCTTTCAAAATTATGGGATTCTATTCCAACAACACTGGTGATCCCTCCTTCCGGAATTATGGGATTCTAGTCCAACAACACTAGTGATCCTTCCTTTCGGAATTACGGGATCATGGACAATTCTTCCTTTCAGAATTACGGGATCTAGTCCAACAACATCTATGGTGCTCAGACAATCCTTCCTTTCGTAATTACGAGACCTATTCTTTACGGAGCTACCACTACAACACACTGGACGATCCTTCCTTTTAGAATTACAGGATCATTGTCCACGACTCACATCTTAGAAAATCCTTCCTTTCATAATTACGGGATTTTAGTCTAAGGATCAACATTTAAGACTATCCTTCCTATTGGAATTATGGGATCAAGTCTAAGGATGATCAATCCCAACTGATCTATCATAGTATCATCAACACTACTCCCCCTTTCGAGGGAATTCCTTACGGACAACACCAAGCTTGTCATGGAAGTGCTAAAACTTCACACAAGACAAAGGCTTACAACTCCTACACATTGGAGTTGGTGCAAAGGCTTAAGACTTTACGGTTATACAGATTCGAGATATGGTGCATAAGGGAGTTGTAAAGCTCCAATATGTGAGCATAGATGAGCAAGTTGTAGATGTGTTGATCTCTAGTATAGCTGAGAGCATAGTCTACCGTACCTTTTAGGTACCTCATCACATGCTTTGCAGCTACATGGTGAACACGTCTGGGCTCAACCAAATACTGACTCAAGGTGTTCACAACAAAGCATATATATGGCCTGGTATTCATCATATACATCAATGACCCAATAATCAGTATGTATAGTGTCACATCTACTAACTCTGACGAAGCATCAGTCAGCAACTTCAAATTTGTATCCATGGGTGTGGCCATGGCTTTACTTTCCAACATAACAAACCTTTTAAGGATTTCTACTACATACTGGGGAAAACAACCTTTGCCACAAATAGAGACTAAGTGAAAGCGTCTCTCCATCTATACTATAGTCACTCCCTCTGAAGCAGAGCTTTCCTTCTCCTTCTATAACTGAGCACTATCCTCCCTCTGCATCTTTTACTCTCTGTATTGGGACATTCTGCATTGGAGTGACTGGTATCCTTCTCTTCTGATGATCCTTTGTGTATCCATCTATTTAATCTTTCTAGGTCACTGGATACCAAGATCTCGAACTCTGTTGCAAGTTCTCTCTTGCACCCATCTATGAGCTTCTCATCTTAAACCTTGTAGCAAAGGTTGATGTCTCATCACTCTAGGTGATCCTTGATCTCATCATTCTATCCCATGGGTTCCTTCTGAGCCTGTACAAAGCCTTCTTTGATTTGTTCACATGTGGTTCTCTATAGAGAGTCCTAAATCCTGGAGGTTGCTCGATATCTTCTTCTACTTTGATTACACCATTTATCTAGTGTGATATTCACGACTGAGGAAGTGTGTCTGGCCACTAGAGCAACATATCGTCATAGTCGACTCCCTCTTTCTGAGAGAACCCTTTCTTTGTACTTCTGTAGTATACTTAATTTCATAAGTCTTGTTGAATGTTATAGTTGAACCATCGTCACTGGTTCCACGAAACAAATCTCATCATTATTCGTTTGTAGGTGATCGTACACAATATTTCCTACAAGTCAAATTCAGTTGCATGGTTAGAAACATTTCATAGTTTCCAAAACATATTAATAATGACAAATTCTTATGCATAAAAACATAGGTCACACTGTTATGCAACTATCTTAGCCAATGCTTCAACACAACATTCATCCATATCCTGTATTTATATGGTAACTTTCTAGATGCCTTCCATCTCTACCAGAACATTATTAAGAGCGTGCACTACTCCTAATATGCCAACAAAGAGGTTTCACTCTAGATAAGTAGCAATGGAATGTTTTATAGCACCATATGCTACTTACCCATCACATGTATATTATTAGTATTTTGTTCATCAATGAAAACTCTCTAACATGCATAATACACATCCTAAATCTAGGAACATAAGTATGTACACAACTGAACAATATCATTTAAGTAATTGAATATACAGGAAATGAAAATTAAAATACTTATCTTTGTTTGTTTGGTAGGATCTCTCTTGATCCTAGTCTCCTTGCAAGAGTCTCTAATAGTGTGCTCCACTCCATCATCTGATTTTGAGGACCCGTTCCTTTCTTTCTTATGACCGAAAATGATGAACAAGTCTTCTATACTAAAAATCACAAGGACTCATGGTCCACATCTCCCTCTGGTTCTTTAATTTCTTCTTTTATGAAGCCTTCTAGGTCATGTTCTTCAAGAATGAGCATGACCCTATATTTCCATGCCTTGCAAAAATGCTTCTCCAAGAACTGTTTCTGGCTTGACCTAGGGTTTGATAGAGAAACCCTAATTTTTCAACTTTGATATCTTGAGAAACTGATTGGAGGAAAATATGTGCCTCCCCAAGGAGAGTTAGGGAAATTAATCCTTTTCCCAAATCTGTGGACAGGATTGCAAAATATTTGATGCCCTAGTTTCTTCAATTTCTACTGCATATTTGTCTGGTCTTAATTCTGATGTATATCCGAAATTTATGCTCCTTAAGGTCTGCAACTTCATCTTGTGATAGTCTGATCTGTCCTCTATCCAACCCCCCAGGTTAGAGCAGGATTGGATTCACCAAGTGGAACTTATGCTAATTTTCCCAAGATGACCTGTTTATGTATTGTTTCAGTATCGCGAACTTGTACAGAATGACACGTGCCACTGTTTCATCTTCGGGTTATGAAACTCGCACCAAAGAAATTAAAATACTTCACTTTCTAGAACATCTTACCAAATTCTATTTGGATCTTCCTATCCCGAGATATAGCATTTCTCCCTAGGTCACATTTTTTAAAACTGAATTCTGGAGGAGGCTGGAACCTTAATTTGCATGGATCATATCTCCTAAAGTACAATGAATCGAAGGCTGAAACTCGCACACAAGGTACATGAAAATTTCATCTTCGTCCTGTCCGAGTTTTGAGATCCTGAAACTTTTCCAAAACTGATTTATAGCAAAAATTCCAAGATGACTAGTTTCCGGAAATGGAAACCCTAGGTAGTAGCTGCACAATGTTCTCTTTCAGGCCTACTCTGATACCATGTTAAGTTTATATGCTGCAATAACTTAGATTCCTACTTCATTAGCATTTAATACATTTTTCCAATAGCAGCATAAAGAGGATTTTTGAAAGACACACAATCACAAGGTACACAACAATTTATCTTGGGAAACCCTCAAGGGAAAGAAAACCCAAGAAAAACTTCCTCAATATATAATTCACCAATACAAGATAAAATCCCCAAGACAAAACAACTTAGCTCCTTCACCAACGAACTTCTCTCTCTCTCCTATGCGAGCTTGAGTGATTGAGATGAGTGGTGCAAATGAGGAGGTCGAATTCCTCATTTATACTAATCAAATGACTTGACCTTTTTACTAATTAGGTCGGCTTGACTCACCTAACTTGGCCGACTTGTACACTTTACAATAAAATATTCTTTTCTAGATATATCTAGGCCGACCTAATAGTTAGGGTTTACATTGACTCTTTTAATGACTTTTACAATATCAATTACATCAATAACATCTCCCGAAGGAGGAATAACAATAATACAATAGACAAGTACATTTAGAATATCTTTCGCAGTTACATTTCTTCAACAACTATTCTTATCAATTTTTTCAAGAGGTATTTGTTGGAGCTTCACCAAAGAAAGGTCCAATTGCATTTGTGCTTGCTTAGTAGACATTGAAAAGAGAGTGGGTTCCAAATTCTCAAACTCAAGATCAATGAAAAAGGATCTTGGAGGAAGGTAGTGTTGATGTATATGTAACTTCAGAATGTATTTCATCTGTGTATTTTATATATATTTATTGTACCCTTATAAGAGATGTGTTATTCCTCTATAAGTGTCGTCATGTGGATTGACAAGTGTCACAAATGTGTGTACTTGCTGATGGGTTATTAGACCACCATGTGGGGTCGGCCCTGAATTATATATAATATAATATGGATGTACCTAGCTAGACAAGTCGGCCCCATAAGGTCACTGGGAAAAAAGGTTAGTATAAATAGAGATCGGAGATCTCTATTTTACTGATTCAGAAAAGTAACTCACTCTCACTCAGAAAGTGGCGCACTAGTGAGGAGGAGGATCATCTGCTACTAGGAGACTATCTAAGTGTATTTTGGTTGTACTTTGGTTGAGCCATTGCTCTCTCTATCTCTGAGGAAGTTGTGGGGTTTTTCACCTTAGGGTTTTCCCCACGGAAACTCTGTGTCTCTTGTCTCTTATGCTTTTGATTCTTGTGATGCTTGTCATACTTATTGTGATTGTCATGCATTGATATACTGTATATGTTATTCTCTCAGCAAAGATCCTAGAGTATTGTGAATTAATGCTCAAAATTTAACATGATATCAGAGCTAACCTGAGAAGAAGACATTTTGCAGTGACGGAATCTTGAGTTCCTTGTTTATTGGGTTTCTCTCCACAGATTTTTGAAAATCAGTATAGTAGATTGACTCTACTCATCAAGGCGCATCTATCTATCCAATTAGAATTCAATTCCGAGCATTTTCAGATTTGGCCCTAAAAATTAGGGTTTCCACAAAAATAGGAATTTCTGGAATCTGAAGGCACAGCTGGAAGCTCCTTGCAAAAATCGAAGTTTAGAGCCTTAGATCGATATTTTTGGCTGGGTAGATCTCCGGGAAACTCAAACCCTAATTCATGGCTCTCCCTAGTGAACCCGGGAGGACAAAAATGCAATTCTGAAGGGAAAAACTTTGCTGATCTCAAATTCTGAATACACCAGGCTGATCAACTCATCAAAGCGCATCTTTCTATCCTTTCATAAATTTGAAATTCACATTTTGAATTTTTAGGGTTTTTCCGACAAACCCTAATCCGGGACCAGATCCAGTTTTCAGCATTTCAAGTGGTAAGATCTAAATCTTTTCTATTTCCATTTGAATTACTCTTTAAGATGTCTCACCACACCAAGCTTGAGGATAAGCTTGAAGGAGCTGATAACTTCCGAGCTTGGAAGTATAGGATTGGGTTAATCGTGGAAGAGAATGAGTTGGACTCATACGTGAAAGAAGACATCCCTATCCCAGAGGATGAAGAGGCCAAGGTATTGCATAAGAAGAACTTGGTCAAGGAAAAGAGAATCATTGTTGATTCCATTAAATATCATCTCATACCCCATGTGTCCTCTCTAAAGACACCCAAGGAGATGTTTGACTCTTTGACCAAGCTATTTGAAGGGAAGAACATAAATCGGAAGATGACCCTGCGGAACCAATTGAAAGGAGTAAAGTTTCAGAATGGAGAAACCATTCAATCTTATTTTTCAAGGGTCTCCCAGATCAAGGAACAACTAGAAGCAGTGGATGAAATGGTGGAGAATGGTGAAGTGGTAATGACCACTCTAAATGGCCTACCTAGGTCATGGGATTCCTTTATCCAAGGAATTTGTGCAAGGAAGAAGTTGATCTCCTTCAGTAGACTACGGGAAGAATGCTCACAAGAAGAAGCAAGGCTTGTGGCATGAGAAGAAAAAATGGGGAATGAAGATCAAGCTCTCACAGCTCACACCAAGAAAGGGAAGTCCAAGAGAGAGCCATCCCACTCCAAGAAATCTTCACATCACTTCAAAGAAAGAAGAATCTGCTTCACCTGTAATAAGAAAGGACATATTGCTATAAATTTTCCCAAGAACAAGAAGGACAACCACAACTCCAACAAGAAGAAGAAGGGCAGCAAAAGAAGGTTTCATGCTCATGCTTCGGAGGATGATGAACCTCCCAAGAAGAAGGCTAGGGCAGAAAGTGATGATAACTCATCAAGTGAAGAAGAGTATGTTCTAATCTCTGCTCTCACAGGTACCATCTCCCATGGTTATAATGATTGGTTGATTGATAGTGGGGCTTCCAAACACATGACTGGGTTTAAGGAATCTTTTGTGAATCTGTCTGAACATGAATCACCCCATAAGGTGAAACTTGGGGATGATTATCAATACCCAATCAAAGGAAGTGGTGAAGCCTCCTACAACCTAGATTCTGGAAAATCTTTGAAGATGAAAGAAGTTCTTTATGTACCTGGGCTCAAGAAGAACTTACTCTCAATCTCTGCTTTGGATGCAAAAGGTATGAGGGTTGCATTTGTGGATGGCCAAGTCCTAATGTGGCCAAAGGAAAAGACCATAGATGATGCAGTAGTGATTGGAGAGCAAGAGGGAGGTTTGTATAAATTGAAGGGACAACCTGAACATGCCATGGTGCATGAATCCATGGAGCCAAGTGAACTTTGGCATAGAAGACTTGCTCATATGCACTATAGAGCACTTCCAATTGCAAGCAAGGATGTAAAGGGTCTTCCTGAAATAAAGACCAAACATGAAGGTGTTTGCAAAGGATGTGCAAAAGGTAAGAACATTAAGAAGGCTTTCCCAAGCAGTGAAAGCAAGGCAAAAGACATCCTAGAAATCATCCACTCAGATGTATGTGGTCCTATGTCATCCAGTTCCCTGAGTGGGTATGTTTACTATGTCTCATTTATTGATGACTTCTCCAGAAAGACTTGGGTATACTTATTGAAGAGCAAAGATGAGGTGTTTGATAAATTCAAGGAATTCAAAACCTTGATGGAGAATCAAACTGACAAGAAGATCAAAACATTCAGATCCGACAATGGTGGAGAATTCACCTCAAGTGACTTCAAGAAGCTTTGTAGTGATTCAGGGATTAAGAGGGAGTTGACTGCTCTGTATAATCCACAACAGAATGGAGTTGCAGAAAGGAAGGACAGAACAATTATGGAAGCAGCAAGAGCAATGCTCCACGACCAGGATCTACCCATGCATCTATGGGCAGAAGCAGCTAGAACAGCTGTATATGTGCATAACAGAACACCCCACAAGATATTGGACAACAAGACACCAGAAGAGGTCTTTTCTGGTAAGAAACCTAAAGTCAGCCATCTCAGAATATTTGGTTGTCCAGTATACACTCATGTCCCAAAAGAAAAGAGGACTAAACTAGATCCTTCAGGAAAGAAGGGTATCTTTGTGCGTTACAGTGAAAGCTCGAAGGCTTACAGAATATACTTTCCAAGGTTCAAGAAGATTGATGTTAGCAGGGATGTAACATTTGATGAAAACTCAGCATTCATCAAATCAAGGAAGGCACCTATCGAAGTTTATGAAGAACCTAAGGAAACCAGATTTCAAGACACTACCATGACTGAAGCAGTTCCAGAAGTTGTTCGTGAGTTTGAAGATCCACAAGAACCTGTAGATCCACCCCGTGAGGATAACTCTCACAAGAGGAAACCTGCATGGGATAGAGAGCTCATTCAAGATGCAGAAAGATTTGGCATTCCAGAAGAAGAACACAGAGCAAAGAAGAGGACCAAATCACATACCAGCTATGTTGCTTTACTCTGTGACATTATGAACAAAGAGCCTTCCAGTTATGAAGAAGCAGCGGAAAAGAAAGAATGGAAGGATGCCATGGTTGAGGAATATCAATCAATAATGAAGAATGATGTTTGGGATGTTGTCCCAAGACCTAAAGAGAAGTCTGTTGTGACTTCCAAATGGATCTACAAAATCAAGCATGCTGCAGATGGCAGTGTGGAGAAACACAAGGCAAGATTCGTTGCTCGTGGCTTCTCACAGAAAGAGGGAATAGATTATGAAGAAACTTTTGCACCTGTAGCCAGGTATACTTCCATCAGAACAGTACTTGCCCTGGCTGCAGCAATGAAATGGAAAATACACCAAATGGATGTCAAGACTGCTTTCTTGAATGGTGTAGTTGAAGAGGAAGTATATGTGGAACAGCCACTCGATTTTGAAATACATGACTGGGAGTCATATGTGTGAAGATTGAAGAAAGCCTTGTATGGCTTGAAGCAAGCTCCCAGAACCTGGTATGGTAGGATGGACAGTTTCCTATCTAGTTTGGGCTTTACCAAGAGTAAAGCGGATTCCAACCTTTACTACAAGGTTGAGGAAGGGAACCCTGTGATTCTACTCCTGTATGTGGATGACTTATTTGTAACAGGAGATGACAGACTGATTGCAGATACTAAGAGGAAGCTTGCTGCTGAGTTCGATATGAAAGATTTGGGAATGATGCATTATTTCCTAGGTATGGAGGTGTGGCAGAGTGCAGGTGGGATCTTCCTTGGTCAAGGGAAGTACACAGTAGATATCCTGAAGAGATTCAGGATGATGGATTGCAAGGCCATGGCCACACCTATGGCATCGAATCTGAAGCTTCTATGTGATGCTTCATCTGAGCCGGTTGATGTCTCTATGTATCGTCAGATGATTGGGTCCTTGATGTACCTGACGAACACGAGAACATATATTTGCTTTGTTGTGAACACATTGAGCCAGTTCCTGACGGATCCGAGGAGTGTTCACCTGGTTGCTGTAAAGCATGTTCTGAGGTACCTGAAGGGTACAGTGGATTTTGGGCTCAAGTATGAAGCGAATCAAAAGTTTAACCTACAGGGTTATGTTGATTCAGATTGGGCTGGCAGTGCTGCAGATAGGAAGAGCACATCTGGGTGTTGCTTCAGTATGGGATCAGGTGTTATCTCATGGTTTAGCAGGAAGCAGTCCTGCGTGGCACTGAGTACAGCTGAGGCAGAGTATGTTGCATCCTGTTCAGCTAGTTGTGAGGCAGTATGGCTACGAAAGCTACTGTCTGAGTTATTTGATCTCCCGTTGGATGCTACTGGTATCTTCTGTGATAACCAGAGTTGTGTGAAGCTATCCGAGAATCCAGTGTTTCATGACAGGTCGAAACACATAGAGATCAAATATCACTATATCAGGGATATGGTGCAGAGAGGAGATGTGAAGCTCCTGTATGTTGCGATGGACGAGCAGATTACAGATGTGCTGACGAAGCCACTAGCCAAAGTGAAGTTTGAGTACTTCAGAGAGAGGCTTGGCGTTCTTCAGATCGAGGACACTTCGAGGAAGAAGTGATGGACACATCTGTTGAAGCCATTCCAAGCATGTTGGAAGGAGGATCCTTCACATGGCTGTGGATGTAAGCGCTGGATGATGAGCATCAGGATGATGTTCTAGTTTCTGTTGGATATGATCAGTTGGATCATTTTTATATGTATGTACGCATCATGTTGGATGCTGGATATGATCAGTTGGATCATTTATATGTATGTACGCATCATGTTGGATGCTGGATATGATCAGTTGGATCATTTATATGTATGTACGCATCATGTTGGATGCTTGGACCATGTATCTGTATATGTATCAAGTGGATACATTGTATGATCATGTAGATCATATATATTGATATGTATCAGATATGATCAGGTAGATCATGTATATTGATGGATACATTGTGTGGATCATGTATCTATGTATCAGATGGATACACTATGTATGATGATATGTATCAGGTAGATACGTGGTGTGCATCAGATGGATGCATTATATGATCAGGATGATCGTGGATGACGAGCTTCTCCAGATGACATGCAGTAGGATGTTGCAGTGATGATGATCAGGGTGATCATGTGTACATCAGGATGATGTATGATGAGTATCAGATGATACTTTGTGGCCGTGGATCAGGTTGTGCAGATAAGCATGTAATTTGTGCCCTGGGATATTTGCAGATGGTCTTTCGAGGTTTTGCCTATGGCATGTAATTCGGTGCCCTGGGACATCTGGAAAATGCTCTTTCGAGGTTTTGCTTGGGAGGACATATAATTTGTGCCCTGGGAGATCTGCAGATAGTCTTTCGAGGTTTTTCCTATGGCATGTAATTCGGTGCCCTGTGATATCTGGCAGATGCTCTTTCGAGGTTTTGTCCTATGGCATGTAATTTGCTCCTGGGAGATCTGGACAGGATGAAAAAGGCCTCAGATGCTTCAGCCAGGTTTTGCCATGACCACATGTAATTTGCTCCTGGGAGATCTGGACAGGATGAAAAAGGCCTCAGATGCTTCAGCCAGGTTTTGTGATGGGTCACATGTAATGTGCTCCTGGGAGATCCTACAGGTAGAGCTGTGCGCTCGTAATAGCCTGGGATGTTGTAGCCAGGTTTTGTGACGCACGTAATAAGTCCTGAGGTTTCCACAGTATGGCCAGTGATGATGAAGACCTACAGGTGGTGGGCCTACATCCAGTATGAAAAAGGACTGGCTCTGTAGAACTTCCTATGACGAGTAGAGTCAGAGATTGGTTGAGATAACAGCAACAGTGATGATGATGATGACGATGATCCCAAGAAGAAGGCTTGTCTAGCAGTACTGTGTCGAGAAATACCTTCCTAGTTAAGAGGGAGTGTTGATGTATATGTAACTTCGGAATGTATTTCATCTGTGTATTTTATATATATTTATTGTACCCTTATAAGAGATGTGTTATTCCTCTATAAGGAAGTGTCGTCATGTGGATTGACAAGTGTCGCAAGTGTGTGTACTTGCCGATAGGTTATTAGACTACCATGTGGGGTCGGCCCTGAATTATATATAATATAATATGGATGTACCTAGCTAGACAAGTTGGCCCCATAAGGTCACTGGGCAAAAAGGTTAGTATAAATAGAGATCGGAGATCTCTATTTTACTGATTCAGAAAAGTAACTCACTCTCACTCAGAAAGTGGCGCACTAGTGAGGAGGAGGATCATCTGCTACTAGGAGACTATCTCAGTGTATTTTGGTTGTACTTTGGTTGAGCCATTGCTCTCTCTATCTCTGAGGAAGTTGTGGGGTTTTTCACCTTAGGATTTTCCCCACGGAAACTCTGTGTCTCTTGTCTCTTATGCTTTTGATTCTTGTGATGCTTGTCATACTTATTGTGATTGTCATGCATTGATATACTGTATATGTTATTCTCTCAGCAAAGATCCTAGAGTATTGTGAATTAATGCTCAAAATTTAACAGGTAGGTGAGGCAATCATATGAGAAAGATTCACCTCTAAATTAACACATTCAAAATATAGAGAATCTTCAAGAATAACCTTGTCCTTTGGATTCTTAAGAAATATGGAATTACAATCTTTTATTGTAAATAGGGAATGGAATAAAAATATTTTTCGAATAAAGACATTTCAGTGATTTAGTGTGGCCTCCACTCACACTCTAATTTTTTTCTAGAGAAATTTCCATACTGTAGTCAACAACATAGGATATGTCAATGGGTGTTTAAAGCAGTGTTACAAATATCGCCAGTTTATCGGCAACATCGCGATACGTACTCCGCAGTGATATTATCTCCAAACATCGTCGCGATATTTTAAACATTTTTTTACGTCGATAAAATCACGATGTTTACAAAAAATTGAGAGTCGATGGAGGTAACATCGCCGGCATCCACGGGTTCAAAAAAAAGTTTAAAACAATGATTTTTTTTTTGTTTTTTTTGTTTCACAGGTTGCAAACAGAGAGCTCTTCGCTGCGAAATAGAGTTGTGGAGAAGTTGAGGAGGCAAGAGGAGAGACTCGAGAGAGCTAGGGTGTTGTCGGCTGTGAGCTAGGGTGTTGAGATAGTGAGAAATGCGGCCCGTGGGTGCTGAGATAGTGAGCAGTGAGCACTAAGAACACGAATCCGTGAAGGACAGAGGTAGCCGTAGGGTTTAACACTGGCTTGTGTAGGTGAAACCCGTGGGGGAGAATGTTGTCCCTGACTCTGTGGAGGGAAATACACCTATAGTTCAGGGGAGAAACTACCAACTTCAGGGATGAAAGATAGACATACAAATGTTCTGCAAGTACCACTAGTAAGCAAAGAGATTTAAGGTTAGAAAGATAAGTATCTTATTAATAAGGTTGATCCCAACCTTCCTCTTCCTTGCTCTTCAATGCTATCCAGTATCGCAATGTCCACACCTACGAAACAACTTCATACCTTTCTCAAATACATTTGACTACATATATAAGACTGACATTCATGACAGAAGAAAGACATCAAACTATAAGCAAACTATAATCAAATCTAAGACACACATGAATAAGTCATATTTGGAAAGAGAAGAACGTCTGATCTTTATAAATGAATGAAGCAAGTACATAAAATTATACCTTCCTTCAAGCTTGGCACTTCATGAAACCTAGATTCAAGGTCTCCTCCTTCTGTTCTCCAAGGATCTCAACCTCTAATCAACTGTGCTAGGGTTTATCAGAAACTAAGGCACAAGAGAGGGGGATGAGGGTCTCCATTCCTCTAGCATAACATTGTTATGGGCTTGGTCCCTTCTCATGGCCCTTCTACCTTCCTTATATAGTCAATGAAGGAGATGAAAAGTAGTTATAACCGATTAGGAGGTTCCCAAACTAACTCGAATTGATCAAAATTAGAGATTTTGAATGTTTCAGGAAAAAACTCTACTTTTCTACTACAAACCACTGTTTGTACTCTACTTTTATGAAGCAAAGTAGAGTATTTTAAGGAAAAAACACTACTATTGCATAGAATACCAGGGTTTTTGTGAAAAAATGGCCAAAAACATGGTTTTTTGATGATTTTTCAGGAGGTGGTTTGGTCTGGAAAAGTGTTCCTAAGGGTTATAAACATCTAATGGGCCAAGAGTGAGGTAATTTCAACCATATTCAGTGTCCCTAATGACCCTTCAATCCAAAAGTGTCCTGTTGTGTGACTAAACTTGATCTCAAGAAGTGTCGTCATGCGACCAAGCGATGCAAGTGTCATCACGGACGGAGAAGTGTCATTTTAAGCTATAACAGATGCCCCCTAATGTATGAGGTTAGAGGGAGTGAGGGAAATGATGGCCGAAATACATTATAAATAATAAAGAGTTGAATCATGGAAGCGGAGGAACTGGAGAAACCAAGAATCATAGGCTCAAATGAAGTACCTGAAAGCAAAGGCAATGTCAGACAAACTCATCCTTGGGGTAACTGTCCATGTTCAAATAGTGGAACATGACCTCCAAAAGGATACAATAATGATCCAAATACAGATGCATATATCATGGCCACTAGAATACAATCGTGGATCCATGAGGAACATAAGTGTAAACATAGCCACATAAATACAAAGTGGATCTATGTCAAAACTGGAGAACATAGCCATAGAGAACAAGTTGGATCTATGTCTCATCAAGAGCCAAAAAGAGTGTGGCTCAGTCTTGCGCAACTTGGGCAATAACATGAATAAGGTGATGCTATCGAGGATCCCAAGGTCTTCATCCAAAAACAACCCAAGGTACAAACCTATCCATGCGAATAAATGAGTTGATGTTGAACATAGGAGGTATCGTTTGATTACCGGTCATTGATGTATACCGATAACAAATGCGAGGGTGTCCACCAATAATGAAAATGGAACCCAAGGTACCTAGTACATTCAAACAAGTGCGAATAAATGGTCTTTCCGTCGAACACTTGAAGAATCCATCAGATAGGAGACATTGATGTATTCCCATCTATCCAATAGCGAGGGAAACTGCCACTAATGATTGCAATCCCCAAGGTACTAAATGAAACTCTAAACTTCATTCCCAGAGCACAATGAGCTGAAGTCGATGGGAAGAAGTCCGTTTGAAGGAAGGCCTTAAGGCATCCTCCATCATCCAACACGAGGGACACTCAACAGGTATGAGTTGATTTGGAGTAGGACTGAACACATGATGAAACATATTGACACCAAGCAATGGCCGACGCATGAGGTCAAGGCAACTGTAGAATGACCGACACAGGTTATATCCTTAAACAGTGAGCATGACACAAGGGTGACTTAGGAATCTTTTAACACAAAGAGACCACGATGCAAATCTGCAATGTAGGAGACATTAACAGATTCTTGATATGATTGGAAGACTAACCAAACGGAGGAGTAAGAACTTTGAGATCAGGTTTATCCTAAGGCCAACACTAGAACCCAACTTGTTTGATAGACTCAAAACAGGTGCTTTGTTCAAGGAGATAGTTGACTTGATGCCATCATATTGAAAGATATTTTAACATTCTTCCCTTCCCTTTCCTTTTTTCATGTTTTAACGAGCTTGACAAAGAACTAAAGCATGCTCGATGGTATTTTCATATTTAAGGAGTCTGAAAAACCTAGAAGAAAACTCCATACACCTATCCGTGGATTTTATATTGAGCCTGGATTGGTCTGTGCTCGGCGGTGTTTTCTTGCTTATAGAGTTGAAAAACTTAAACAGTCCTCTATCAACCATCTCGTGGATTTCACATCGAGCCCGAGTAGGTGAATGCTCACTTGGTGTTTTCACATTTCGAGAGTCTGAAAACCCTAAAGACGACTCCAAAGGTCCTTTTTCGTAAAGTTAGTCTCCTTCCCCAAAAAAGTGTCAAATAATGGAAGAAGAACTCTTCAACGCATACCAGAGTATACCTAGAGTATACCTTTTCCGTAAATTATCCACCAAGGCCCGGAAAAAGGGATAATTCTATACCTAAGTGGATGTCGGTTCAGTTATTTTAACGAGCCCAAAAAGACAACTATGCTCGGCAAACTTTTCCTATTTAAGGAGTCTGAAAAGGGCTTAAAAGAACTCCATAGGGATCTTTTTCATAAATGTTTAACGAGCCTGAAAAAGTAAACTCGTGAACTCCTTACTGTTTTTAACGAGCTCAAAGGAGATAGGAAAATGCTCATAACTTCCTTACTGTTTTTAAGGAGCTCGAAGTGAAGATGAAAGAAATGCTCGTAGCCTCCTTATTGTTTTTAACGAGCTCAAAGTGAGGGTGGAAGAAATGCTCGTAGCCTCCTTACTGTTTTTAACGAGCTCAAAGTGAGGGTGGAAGAAATGCTTGTAGCCTCCTTACTGTTTTTAACGAGCTCGAAGTGAGGGTGGAAGAAATGCTCGTAACCTACTTAATGTTTTTAACGAGCTCGAAGTAAAGGTAGAAGAATGCTCGTAACCTACTTATTGTTTTGAACGAGCTCGAAGTAAAGGTAGAAGAATGCTCGTAACTTCCTTACTGTTTTTAACGAGCTCGAAGTGAAGATGGAAGAAATGCTCGAATAGGGAGGAGACGAGTGTTAGGGACATGCGAAACTAGCTCCAAGCGCATGGAACAAAGCTATGCCTAATGCAAGGAACATGAGCAAGATAAGGACACTCAGGGTGTGTCTCCTCCAGGTAAAGGGTGTCAAATTGCGAAGGCAAAATGATACAGGGTTTAGCGGAAATGAGATCAGAGATGGAGGCTTATATAACGAGCTAAAAGTGTGGAAGCCGACATCAGCCTCATTAGCGCAAGCAGGATCATAACATATGCATATGCAACTTGAACACAAAGATGGGAGCCTTATCAGGGATGGCCAGAAATATATGAGGAAGAAAGATATGAGGCTTATTCTCAAAGTCATGGTAAATCTAAAAAAGCTCTCGAGCCTATGAGAAAAACTCAGCATGGGCACCAAAATGGCATAAGGGTGCTGACTAAGGGTGCTGACTAGGGTGACCCATGTTAGGTAGGCTCTATTGTCGGACTGGTGCACAATGCATAAAGAGATGGCTAACACACCAATATCCAACAGGTTCGATCCTATGGCGAATTCGGATGGCAAAAGGTTCCAATGCAACATAACAGTAGGGAAGCCTAAACCTATATGCAAGGTTCCGAATATACCTGACATGGTCGCACAAGGTGTTGAAAAGGACCAGTAAGCAAGTATAAATCTAGCTAAGAATCTTATCTCCAAGAAACATTAGTACTAAGATCATATCTAAAACATATGTAAAGAAAGACCCGATACAAGTCACTGTGGTAGAAATACTTTCAACTTCACTATCAACAACGGGCATAAACAAGGCAGAGTTTTCAGATGAGAATTCTATAGTACCCAAACTCGAGGACTTACAATCAACAAGATCGACTTCAGGATGAAGATCAAAGTTGAAGGACATGATGGAATCTGCAGAAACAAATTCATCATCATGGGAGTTGAAAATTCTAGAAGCGGAATCAAACTCAGCAGGAACATCGATTTGCGGATCTATAGGAGAGTCCAATGACTCAACAGTAGGAAGATCAAACTTTAAGGTTAAACCGGGGCTGGACATAACTACGACTGGATCAACATCCAAATGAATGGCACACTGTACTATGGACTCTAGGAGAACTTCATCAGAAGGAAGTATATCATCCCAAATAGAACACATATCTAAACATTCAGATGGAGGTGTCACTTGGTCAAAAGCTGGGACTAAGTTCCGAGAAGGTAAGCATGAATTCAGAGACTTCTTCTCAGTAGCAGTTGAACTCAAGGAACAATATGCCACATAAATTCCATGTGACATAGTAGTGCCAAATGACAAGGGATCTGACTGGTCTACAGTTGGGTAACAAGGAGGATCAACGAATGCAAGCTAGTCGATAGTGACAATGCTTTCGTTATGAGGAAAATACATCACACGAAAGAGCGTAGACACCACATCATGCATAGCATAAATGTAATCATGCCCGAGGATCATATCAAAGTCCACAGGGTCCTTTAAAACCATAAAATCAACTAAGACTGTTTTTCCACCCAAAGAAACAGGTACTTGACGGAGGAATCCGATCGGTTCACTAGGTCTTCTATCGAAGGTCAACGGCCAATTAACAGTTGGAATAACATTAAGGAAACCCAAATCTCTCCAAGCATAAGCGGATAAGATACTAACAGAAGCTCCTTCATCTACAATGCATCGATCAACCGTGTGGTTCCCGATATCAACCTTTACCTGGAAAGGTGTCGAAGAAGGAAGACGAGGTTCAACTAGACTATTCCAATCAAATGAAACGATCCTAGGGCTTGGTAGGGGTTCACATGACACATATGAAGTGCCCCCTTTTTCAGGAACATCCAAACCGGTAATGCAGAAGACTTCCGCAGTAGGTGCATCAATCTTTGCAGGACTGATGGGATCGATCAAAGATTGCATCAATTCGATCACTTCACTCTCCGAAGGAAGAGTGGGGTCGACCAAAGATTGCATTGGTTCAACCACTTTATCAACCAAAGGTTGATCTGACTATAGAGAATCTATAGACAACTTAGGAACAAAGATTCCTTCAGACATGGACCACAC